>VZQC01003357.1:64151-102044 GCA_009823505.1 Rhizomys pruinosus
CTTTGTCCTCCTCTTCCTCCTCCTCTTCTTCCTCTTTCTCCTCCTCTTCTTCCTCTTTCTCATCCTCCTGCCATAATTTTAGGATTTGTAAGCAAATAGGAATTGTAGTCAGAGGTCAGTGTTGTAAGTGATTAAAAGACAATTTACAGGAAGTTGATTTTTTTTTTGAGACAAGGTCTCCCTTTAGTCCCAGCTGGCCTGGACCTCGCTCTGTAGACCAGGCTGGCCTTGAACTCATAGAGATCCTCCAGCCTCTGCCTCCCCAGTGCTGGGATTACACACCCGGCAGAAGTTGATTTTAAACAAACACTTGCTCTAAAACATTTTAGATTTCTTGTCAACTTTTTAAAAATTTTATTTACTTATTTAATTATTTGTGTGTATGCTTGTATGAATTGCATGTACTATATGTATGCAGATGCCTGCAGAGGCCAAAAAGGAGGGTCTCCTGGAACTGGAGATATAGGTAGTTGTAAGTCACCTGATATAGATGCTAGGAACCAAATTCTGCTCCTCTACAAGGTCAATAAGCTTGTAGATTAATGAATTCCAGGAGAACAAACTCAAGCTGTGAGGGTAGATACTGCTTTGTAATGTATGGAGACTCAGTTAACCAGTTGACATCAACTCTACCTGTGCTGGTCTTACTTTTAGCCACACAGACTTACACATTAACATTTCTCATTTCTGAGACCCGATGTGTTCATTTGTTCTCAATAGTGTCTTATAGTCCTTATAAAAGTATGAATAATCTTCAAACTTTTCTAGCTCTGTTAGTTATGAGATTGGAGCTCTAATAACTAGAATTTCAGGTGCCAATTCTTATTTAATTCCCTAACAAATATTTATCGAGTGCCAAGTATGTGTCAAATTCATTGTAGGCACACACTAGACAGCAGAAATAGAAAACGCCTCTGGTTTTATGAAACTACCCATCTAGTTGGGGGAAAATGTCACCTAAGTAATAGCATAAATACTTCAATGTGGGTAAGACCATGAAGGAAAATCTCAGAGAAGTATGACACAATGAGACCAATGTATGACTACCTAATACCTTTCTACTTGACAGGCTTAACAACACAGTACAGCAGAGAAATAACTTCTTTTCTTTTCCTCCAACTGTTCTTTTCCAATCCATTCTATTGACTTGCTCTTCCTTGATCCTGGTTACAATTTTGGACTGACTCCAAACCTTTTTTAGTGACTTTAAGGTCTTAAATCTCAAAGTGCATGAAAGCCAGTGTGGAGGACTTTGGGAGTACAGATAGGGAAAGGGTCTAAATATGACTAATATGTATTGTATGAAATGAACAGGAATTCAATAAAAATATTGAAACAAAGCTTAAAGTAGTCTACATCACAACCTTAATTTCTCATACATTTCAAGGGTTTTGTCTCTTCTCTGTCTTAGGCTGAGGACCCATACAGGGAACAGAGGCAGGAGATTTCTTCCTCATTTCCTTTTCTGCTTCCTGCCTCCTGGCTAGGGGCATTCCTAGTCTCTCTGATTTGGGCCTTGTTAGAGGAAGGTAAAGTATCATTTTTCTGTTTTCTTTCCCAATCAATTGACTGTTCTTTCTGGTGGTGTGTGCCAGGGCATACTAGTATCTTCAAAAAGCAGTGGACAGAGAATTTAGGCTCTTTCCTGATATACTTTAACTATATCAGGTCACTTACCATCTTCCCTCCATGTACCTAGCTTTGTGTGATCTTCACAAAGCTTCAACCCAGTTCATCTTAGCCCATGTGAAACAGAGCCACTAGGAAGAGCTAAAACTATTTACTGTGATGGCAAGACCTTGTAAGTGTCCCTCATTTTGATGGTTTACAAGATGAATTAAATGGGTGCTAATTCCCATATGTTGACAACTTCTATCCTGGTATGTTTCTGCTCAACCTTTCTTTCCTTTATCTTCTTTCTCTAAATCCCTCTATCCCAGATAAACTAAAAAACATTTTAAATATTTTACTTATTATTTTTTACTTTCTGTATATGAGTGCATTGCCTGCATATGTGTAAGTGCACCCACGTCGTGCAATGACTGAGGAGTCAGAGGAGGACGTCGGATTCCCCTGGACCTGGAATTATGGATGGGTGTCAGCTGCCATGTAGGTCCTCTGCAAGAGCAGCCAAGCCTCTTAACTACTAAGTCATCTTCTCTCCAGCTCAAGTTAATATGATGAGTTTTCAGTTGCTTTTGTGGTGGAAAACTTTACATTTTCCCTTTTAGTCTGAAAAATCTATACACATAGTTACCATCACCTTCCTTATTTACTCCTTCAAAAAAGTAAAAAAAAAATTAGATTTGCATCCTCCACTTAGAAACACAGTTTTGTTTTTTTTTTTTTTTTTTTTTTTNCATGGCCCTAAAGGAAACTTGGTTGTGTTATAAAAACAAAAGTGAAAAATTATTACTTTTTTGTTAAAAGTCTTTTTGTGACATATTATAAAAATGTTTTCAACGGTCGATCTTTATTTTGTTTAAGAACAAGGATAGACATGTTGGGAGGCTGTTGTAAAGGAAATGTAATGACATTTTGCAAACTGCTTTGATTTCCTTTAGAAAAATGATAACTTTCTCCTTTGAAAAAATTCAACAAAATAATGTTTTGTTATGAAATCTTAACAGTTATAGTTTGCACATATTTACCTCTAGCTATTAGTCTCTCTTATTCTTCCTTTCCCCTCTACTGGTCCCCTTCCTATACTCCAAATACTGCCCCTTCTATTTTCAAGTCATTTGCGTGTGTGTGTGTGTGTGTGTGTGTGTGTGTGTGTGAATGTATGTATTTAAATCTAGACTCCACATATGAAAGAAAATGTATTTATCTTTCTGAGTCTGGCTTATTTTGCTTAGCATGATAATGTTAGTGCCATCATTCTCCTACAAATTGCTAATTTTACTCTTTATAGCTGAATAAAATTCCATTTTATTTCTTTATCCATCCATCTGTCAATAGACATTGGCAGGGCTATTGTGATTAAGAAAACAATAAATGTATGTTATTCTGTGGCTGGATAATCTCAGGAATATATATAGTTAGAAATTAGAGAGATATAGATACATGTATATCGAAGTATCATCGCGCAGTCTATCTAGCTATCTATCTATCTATCATCTATCTATCTATCTATCTATCATCTATATCTCTCCTCTCGTACTATCTATCTCTCATCTATCGATCTTCTATCTATCTATCTATCTATCTATAATCTATTATCTATACTTCACTTTCCATCCAGCTATTCCTTTCTTCATTGTTCCAAACCTCTCCCTTATAGCTTTTTACTTTCAGTTTGAACCACACTCTCCATACTAATTTCCACAATGACTGCTCTAATTTATATTACCACCAACTCTACTCTAGAGAGCCACCTTACCTGCCCTGTTCTGCCTTGCCCTGTCCTGCCCCTCACACTTGACATTGTTTGTTCCCTTGATGATAGTCATTCTGACTGGCAGAAAATGATATCTATGTAGTTTTGATGGCTGTTGCTGTTTGAATATTTTTATGTATTTACTGGACACTTGAATTTCTTCTTTTGTGAACTTGCCACTCACTTGCCCAGTTACTGATTAGATAACTCATTTGGTCTCTTTTTTGTTTTTCTTTTGTATATTTTATTTAATAATATCTCTTGGCAGATGTAAAGTTGGCGGCAACGATTTCTTACCTATTCATTATCTTATCTATTCACCCTACTCAGTATTCCTGTGCTTGTGTAGAAGCTTCTTTTAATTTCATTCATCCTATTTGTCAGTTTTTGCTATTGCATCCTGAGGTTTCCAAATCCTTTTCAGTTAAGTCTTTGCCTATCCCTATGTCTTGAAGAGTCTTGCCTATGTTTTCCTGTTACTTTTAGTAATTTTCAGGTCTTACATTAAGGTCTTTGATCCACGTTGAATAGATTTTTGTACAAGGTGGAAAATAAAGATCTAGCTTCATCCTTCTATATATAGATATACAGTTTTCATAGTACCAGTTGTTTGAAAAGGCTATGATTTTCCCCAGTGATTATTGTGCACTTTTGCTCCAAGCAAGCAGCTGTTGCTATGTGAGTTTACTTCTGGATCCTCTATTCTATTGCTTTACTTTCCATGTCTCACTTTATGCTAGTGCCATGCTGTTTCTACTATGGCTCTGTATATAATTTAAAATGTGGTACCATCATGCTTAAGCATTTCTCTTCTTGGTTACTTTTGTTCACCTATTCAGTCTTAATTGCTTCTGTATGAATGTTATATTATTTTACTTCTGTGAAGATTGCTATCACAATTTTGATAGGCATTGCATTTTGACTTTATACGTCACTTTTGGCAAAACAGAGTTATGCTAATTTATGGCATGGGCGATCTCTGCACCTTCCAGTCTTTTCTACTATTTTTTAATATTAAAAAATTTTTCATTATCTAGGTCTTTACCCTGTTAGTTATGTCCTTTCTTTGGGTATTTAAGAAAGCTACTCTCAACTGGGGTTTTCCTTCCTAGGTTGTTTGTTATTGGTATATAAAAATGGTGGACTTTACCATATTGATTTTGCATGCCGGTACTTTCTGAAAGTGTTTATCAGATCAAAAGTTATCTAGTAGAGTCTTTAGGGCCTCTAAATTATAGAGTTGAACTGTCTAAAAATATACCTAATTTGAGTTATTCCCTCCCTATTTGTATCCTTTCTATTTTTTCTCTTACCTTATGCTTAAGCTAAGAATTCTATGCTGTATTGAGTACATGTGGAGAGAGTAGACAGCTTTGCTTCATTTGTGATTTTAGAAGTAATGTTTTCAGTTTTTCTCCACTTAGAAATGATGTTGTAGCTCTCTCTTCTATACTAGTTGTGCTATGTTGGTTATTTTTTGTTAACTTGACACAATCTAAAATCACTTCGGTGGAGAGTCTCAATGAGAGACTGATTAGAATTAGTTTGGCCTGTGGTATGTCTGTGGAGCTTATCCTGATTTAACAGGAAGACATCCCAGCGTGTGAGACCACTCCCTGGGTGGGTAATGCTGAATTGTATGAAATTATATTAAAAAGCATGATTCATTGCTCTCTGCCCCAGACTTGTGTGAAATATGACTAATTGTTTCAAATTCCTGCCACCTTGTCTCTCTCAAAATGATAGACTGTAATCAGAATTTTGACCAACAAATAAATGATTTAATCCTTAAAGTTGCTTTTGTCAGAACAAAGAAAAAATAATAAAAAAAAAAAAAAAAAAAAAAAACAGGCATGGTGGCGCACGCCTTTAACCTTAGTACTTCGGGAGACAAGGGCCGGCAGATCTCTGTGAGTTCAAAATCCAGCCTGGCCTACAGAGTGAACTCCAGGCCAGTTGGGAGTAAAAGGGAAACCCTTGTCTCAAAAAATGCTAAAAAAAAAAAAAAACAAAAAAAAGGCATGTGAGGTGTAGTTGGTGATGACGGTGGAGTCTTGCTTGACTTGGGAGACCATTTGCTTTATTGGTTTAGTGGACCTTGGTAACACTCTCTTGGAATTTCCAGAGGCCATCTGTAAATTGCATGTGTGGTCTCAATACATCCTCCCATGTTAACGTCAGGACTTCAGCAGCAGGGTCTTATTGCCTTTCCTCCTGTAGGTATCCCAACTTAGAACACCTCACCTGCCTGGAAATACTGTGCATCAGAGGCAGCCATGTGCCTAAATATCCCAAATCTAATTGGTATTGGCTCTCTCCTTGGAGGAAATAACCCATGGCTGATTCCACAAGCTTAAATCCTCTACAGGTTCGGAGATGTTATAAGCCACAGTAAGCGACCCTGTCATATTTAACAGGGGGAAATTGTAATTCATGCATTAACATATCCAAACATATGTGTCTAGCTAAGTAACCTACCATATTTATTAGTGCTGTTTAAATAGTTATATATCTAATTGTTTGTGTCTCATTAGTAGGATCGAAAGGTTATCCTGGACAAACCGTCAGCCAATGAAAGGAAACAACCAGAAATTATCAGAGTCCAATCAACCGTTCCAGAGAGAGTGGGATGTTTTACCTCTCATCACTGTGCCCCTTTTCAGCTAGGGAACAACCTGCGGAAGAGTGGGCGTGGTATAATGGTTAGAACTGTAAGGGCTGCGATTGGGTGTGAATGGAAAATACCAGCATGTAGTCGGACACCTACAGTGATCAACTTGATTGAACAAACAACCGTCACCCCCCACTGGATGGTGGGGCTGTAGTTTTTTGGGCACAACAGCCTGCCGCATAGGTTTTAAATGAAGGCTGCTTGTACTCATGGATCTTAACTTATAGCTAAAAATGAAAAAAAAAACTGAGAGAAAAGATGCAGGACAGTTATGGCCAGAATGCATGATTCTGGGATGGGGTGGGGGGGGGGGGGGGCGGGAACGCGGGAAATAAGCCTGAACTGAATTGGAAAAATGTATGAAATGCACCAAAGCATCAATTAAAAATTAATTATAAACAAAAAAAGGAAAGAAAGAAAAAAAAAAAAAAAGGAAAATGAAAGGTTCTCTTTATTTGTTGATGCTGTTTCTTCTTTTCAGCTTCCTCAGGGATTTTTCCCAGAGGATAGCGAGTGCTGTCACAAATCTTCTGGATCCATTGAAACTGAATTGTATGTTTCAGTCCACGTTTATTTAGGACTGTGTTACATTTATTGATTTCTGTGTTTACTTACCTGTGCACCTCTAAAATGAAACCAACTTGATCAACAAATTAATGTGTCCTTAAATTTGGCATGCAAATATTTTATTGAGAAATTTATGTAATTCTGTTCATCAGGGGGAACGATCTATAGTTTTCTTTTTTTTGCATTATCCTGGTTTGATTTGGGTATCAGAGTAAACTGGCTTCTTAGAGAGAGAGACTTTGATAATGTTCCTTGCCTCAATATTATATAGGACATTTGAGGAGCATCAGTATAATTTTTCTTGAAAACACTAGCTGAGTTAGCAGTGAATCAGTCTAATAATGGACTTCTCTCTCTTTTTGGAGGACTCGCTGGTCTCCTTATAAATCTGTTTCATGTTTATACCTCTGATTTAATTTTAATAACTATATGTATGTGCTAGGATTTTTAAATTTCTTCTAAATTATTTCAAAGTTTTTTGGTGGTGTTTTGAGGAAGGGTCTCCATGTTAGCCCCAGCTGGACTGGACTACACTCTGTAGAAAAGGGTGGCCTTGAAACCATAGAGATCTGCCTGCCTTGCTCCCTTCAGTTGCGGGATTTAAAGGTGTTGTTCCACCATGCCTACCACATTATTCCGATTTGTTCACAACCTTTGCAAGGAATTCTCCAATGATATTTTGTATTTCTTTGGATTCTATTTTAACTCCCATTTTCATGTTTGATTTTATAATTTGGGTTTCTTCTTTCTCTAGTTAGTTTAGCTAAGAGTTAGCTGATCTTATTTAGATTGTCAAAGAACCAGCTCTCTGTTTCACTGAAACATTTCCTTTATTTCAGCTCTGATATTTATTTATTTCAATGTTACTCTTTGGGGCCTTTTGTTTTCTAATTAACAGTGTATTGTTCAGTCCCAAATCCATTTTATATTTCCAGGTTATTGTTTTCTAGTTTTTAACCCTATGATTTGATAAGATGCAAGCACTATTTAAATTTTAGTTTTGTCTTTTTTTTAAAGCTTGCTTTTTGTCCTAAAATGATCTATAAAGAACGCTCCCTAGACTACAAAGGGGAATGTATATTCTGTATCCATTGGATGGACTATTCAGTAGATATCTGTTAAGCCCATTTGATTCATGGTGTAATTTAACCCTGAGGTTTCTTTGTTGATTTTTTATTTTTGGAGGAGGAGTGTTTCTGCTTGATCTATCTATTGATATGAGTAAAGTACTCAAGTCACCCATTTTCTGTTCCTTTATATACAGTAGTGATTTTTTTATGTAATAGGGCAAAGAATATTTTTTTTTAATTTTATTTATTTCTTGTATTTTATCCTGTTCTGTTTGCATGCAGTTTGTGCACCCGTGTCGTGCAAGTGCGCGGGGTCAGAAGAAGGTGCGTCGGATTCCCCGGAACTGAAGTTCCCCTGGAATTGGAGCCCCAGATGGTTCTCGGCTGCCATGTGGGTGCTGGGGATGGAACCCCGGTCCTCTGTTAAAGCGGGGTCGGCGCTCTTAACTGCTCGGCCATCTCTCCAGCCCCCAGAATAGTTATATATAAAACATTATATATATAATTATCTATTATTGTAATATATATGTATAATTTACACTTGTTATAGCCCTTGCTGGCAGTTTCCTTTTATTAAATGTTGTTTTCGGGCTGGAGAAATTGCCTAGCGGTTGGCGAGCGCCGACACTTCTTGCAGAGGACCCGGGTTCGATCCCCAGCCCCACATGGCGGCCGAGAAAATTCCGTGACTCCAATTATGGGAGAACTCCAGTTCCAGGGAAATCTGACACCCGACTTCTGACCCCCGCGGCGTTGCAAGACGGGTGCGCAGACTTGCATGGAGACAGTGCATTCATGCACCATACCGAAATAAATAAAATAATTAAAACATATGTGTTTCTATTTCTTATGATTGATTTTGTCATCAAGTCTCTTTTATCAGATGTGGCTATAGCTACTTCTGCTTCTTTTCAGCTTTCTCATGCTTTGTAGATTAACTTTTGCATCCTTTCACTTTCAGTTGTTGTCTTTGACAATGGGTTATTATCTCTGGCAGATCTACAAAAAATAATGAGAGTATGTGGTTTTAATTCCAATCAGCTAATCTGAATCTCTTAATTGGACCATTTATATTTAGGGTTAATAGCGAGAGAACAGAAACCTATGATTTTATTGATTGATTTACTGGTTGACTTGAATATCATTTGTTTTTTCTTTTTTTCCTATTCATGTTAGGGTTTGCATGTTTACTGAGTTGGCCATGGTTGATTCTTTGTTAGTTCTTGTTTGTTGATCTACACTCTTCATAAAGTTAATTCTTTCCTGAGCTCTCATCTATATGTAACTGTCCCTCCTCATCATCCCTATCCGACTCATCCTCCCCCTCCTCCTCCTCCTCCCCTCTCCTCATATCCTCCTTCTTTGCCTCCTCTTATTCCTCCTCTTCTTCCTCTTTCTCCTCCTCTTCTTCTCTTTCTCATCCTCCTGCCATAATTTTAGGATTTGTAAGCAAATAGGAATTGTAGTCAGAGGTCAGTGTTGTATGTAATTGATTAAAAGGACATTTACAGGAAAGTTGCTTTTTTTTTTGAGACAAGGGTCTCCCTTTTAGTTCCCAGCTGCCTGGACCTCGCTCTGTAGACCAGGCTGCCTTGAACTCATAGAGATCCCTCCAGCCTTGCCTCCCCAGTGCTGGATTCCACCCCGGCAGAAGTTGATTTTAAACAAACACTTGCTCTAAAACATTTTAGATTTCTTGTCAACTTTTTAAAATTTTATTTACTTATTTAATTATTTGTGTGTATGCTTGTATGAATTGCATGTACTTATGTGTGCAGATGCCTGCAGAGGCCCAAAAAGGAGGGGTCTCTGGAACTGGAGATATAGGTAGTTGTAAGTCACCTGACATGGATGCTAGGACCAAATTCTGCTCCTCTACAAGGTCAATAAGCTTGTAGATTAATGAATTCCAGGAGAACAAACTCAAGCTGTGAGGGTAGATACTGCTTTGTAATGTATGGAGACTCAGTTAACCAGTTGACATCAACTCTACCTGTGCTGGTCTTACTTTTAGCCACACAGACTCACACATTAACATTTCTCATTTCTGAGACCCGATGTGTTCATTTGTTCTCAATAGTGTCTTATAGTCCTTATAAAAGTATGAATAATCTTCAAACTTTTCTAGCTCTGTTAGTTATGAGATTGGAGCTCTAATAACTAGAATTTCAGGTGCCAATTCTTATTTAATTCCCTAACAAATATTTATCGAGTGCCAAGTATGTGTCAAATTCATTGTAGGCACACACTAGACAGCAGAAATAGAAAACGCCTCTGGTTTTATGAAACTACCCATCTAGTTGGGGGAAAATGTCACCTAAGTAATAGCATAAATACTTCAATGTGGGTAAGACCATGAAGGAAAATCTCAGAGAAGTATGACACAATGAGACCAATGTATGACTACCTAATACCTTTCTTTTTTTTTTTTTTTTTTTTTTTTGGTATTTCTCGAGACAGGGTCTCCCTTGTAGTCCCAGCTGTCCTGGAACTCACTCTGTTAGACCAGGCAGCCCTGAACTCACACACGATCCCACCTGCCTTGCTGACATGCTTAACAACACAGTTTACAGCAGAGAAATAAACTTCTTTCTTTTCCTCAACTGTCCTTTTCCAATCCATTCTATTGACTTGCTCTTCCTTGATCCTGGTTACAATTTTGGACTGACTCCAAACCCTTTTTAGTGACTTTAAGGTCTTAAATCTCAAAGTGCTTGAAAGCCAGTGTGGACGGACTTTGGTGGAGTACAGATAGGGGATAAAGGGCTTTCTAAGTATGACTAATATGTATTGATGAAATGAACACGGAATTCAAACAAATATTGAAACAAAGCTTAAAGGTAGTCTACATCACAACCTTAATTTCTCCTACTTTCAAGGGTTTTGTCTCTTCTCTGTCTTAGGCTGAGGACCCTACAGGGAACAGAGGCAGGAGTATTTCTTCCTCATTCTTTTCTGCTTCCTGCCTCCTGGCTCGGGGCTTCCTAGTCTCTCTGATTTGGGCCTTGTAGAGGACAGGTAAAGTATCATTTTCTGTTTTCTTTCCCAATCAATTGACTGTTCTTTCTGGTGGTGTGTGCCAGGGCATACTAGTATCTTCAAAAAGCAGTGGACAGAGAATTTAGGCTCTTTCCTGATATACTTTAACTATATCAGGTCACTTACCATCTTCCCTCCATGTACCTAGCTTTGTGTGATCTTCACAAAGCTTCAACCCAGTTCATCTTAGCCCATGTGAAACAGAGCCACTAGGAAGAGCTAAAACTATTTACTGTGATGGCAAGACCTTGTAAGTGTCCCTCATTTTGATGGTTTACAAGATGAATTAAATGGGTGCTAATTCCCATATGTTGACAACTTCTATCCTGGTATGTCTTTGCTCAACCTTCTTTCTCTTATCCCTTCTTTCTCTAAATCCCTCTATCCCAGATAAACTAAAAAACTTTTAAATATTTTACTTTATTATTTTTTAAGTTCTGTATATGAGTGCATTGCCTGCATATGTGTAACGTGCACCCTGTCTGCGGGCCATGTAGAGGATGTAGAGGAGGATGTGATGCCCCTGGATTTACTAGGATGGTTAGATTTGTATGGTGCTGGATGTACTCATGTGGTCTCTGCAAGAGCAGCCAACCTTTACTTTTTTTTAATCATCTTCTCTCCTTCTTCGTTATTATGATGAGTTGTTCAGTTTGCTTTTGTGGTGGAAAACTTTACATTTTCCCTTTTAGTCTGAATAAACTCTAACACATAGTTTAACAACACCCTTTCCCCCCCCCCTATGTACTCCTAAAAAATGTAAAAAAAAAAATTGAAAAAAAAAAAAAAAAAAAAAAAAAAAAATTTGTTTTCACAGTTTTTTTTTTTTTTTCATTCTTGGTAGTCCTACCCTTAGCTATTGGTCTATCTGGGTTTTGTAATGAAATAAAATCAATCCTTCTGCACTGTCTCAGTCTTATAGTCCCATCCACATATTCTCTCTCATAAGTATGAGTCATGTTTTGAAGAACTGGCATCATTTGTAGTAAAAGTTGCAGGTTAGGCCAACAGTTGTATACATTTACTATTAATTCTGTCCAAAAAGTTTCAGTACCTCCCAAGTCAGTGTAGTGAGCGGGAAGGTTTAGGTATGAACACTGTTTCCAGTACAGCTCTACCACTTGAATATATCATATTGCGGGTAATTAATAATATGAACCATTATTTTTCTCTACTTAATATATAGATGAGCTCCAGAGCATACTGTGGAGTAATCATAGTTTGAATTGGGAATGCCAACTTTCCAGAATCAAATATAAAGCAGGGAACAGGCATCATGTCAAAGTCATCTTTAAGAATCCACTATCTCTAGAGCCCTTTGTTCCCCTTTACCTTCCCACTCTGTTGAGCCTGGACTTACCCTTGGCCTTGCACAAATAAATCATAGTAGCGATACCCTCCGTAGGAGTCCATCCAGTGAGACTTAAACTGAATAAGGGCTGAGGGCACCTGAGACCTATATATTGGATTAGGGAACCCATCTTGTCTAGGTATTTATCTATACTAATGTTTGGAAGGATTGGAGATTTATGACATCCAAGTAAAAAAAAAAAAGCAGTAGGATGCTGGGCGTGGTGGCGCACTTGGGAGGCAGAGGCAGGTGGATCTTTGTGAGTTCAAGGCTAGCCTGGTCTACAGAGTGAGTTCCAGGCCAGCTGGGGCTACAAGGAGACCCTGTCTTGAAAAGACCTAAAAAAAAAAAAAGCAGTAGGGAATTCATACCATAAAATACAAATTTTATACACCTAGCATATAATTAACTTTATAATTTATATAGCAATATGGTATATGATTATATTGTTATCAACTTCTAATTTTCCATTCTAGAAACTTGAATTTATTTGTGTTTAAAAAATTCTTCTGCTTTGTTTATTTGGTTGGGCTTAAAAATTATGCGTTATGAGTGCTTTGCTTTCATGAATATAAGTGCACCCATATAATCAATGCCAAAAGAGGCCAGAGAGGACATCAGATCTCTTGGAACTGGAGTTGTGGATAGTTGTTTACCCCATGTGGGTGCTGGAAACCAAACCTTGGTCCTCTGCAAGAGCAACCAGTGCTCTTAACCATTAAGCCATCTCTCCAGCCTCTGGTTGGGCTTTTTAAATCAATCATGTTTTAGTTACCTTGTGTGTGTTGAAATGTTGTCACGGCTAATGTAGTTACACAATGTTTTCCAGTAGAATTCTTAAATAGAAAGGTTTATAAATGTTATGTATGAGAAGATTTACATATTTCAACATGCTGTGTAAACGGCCCTCGCTATAGCTGGTCTCCAACTTATGATAATTCCACATACACTTTTTTTTTTTTTGCTTTACAAGAGTTTAAAAGAAACATGTATCCAGGAGAAGTCATACTTTGAATTTTTATTTGTTTTCTGGGTTCACTGGATGGGCCAGGATACTCTCTCTCATGCTGGGAAGCTGCAGTGTTATCATCCATGCGATTATGTGAAGGAATCGCTTCTAGTTCAGATTGTTCTATGTTGCAAAGCTATGGTTTTGAGAGGGTAGGAATTAAGTATATTTTTAGCTGTGATGGGCTTATTAGGTCCTAACCCCATCTTAAGTCTAGAAGCATCTGAAGTCACTTATTCATCAGCTCAGAAATGCTGCAGCCTACTGTGCACCCTGAGCAGCTATGCATGTTCCGCCTTCTGCCCCATGTACACTGTCTAAACTGTGATGAAATGATAAAGTCCTTGCCTCCTTTCTAGCATGGAAAATATTTTTCTGACTGAGGCTCCAAACTGAGAAACAGACTGCCTTCTGAGCAGAAGCGTGAATGTTGCTATGTCTTCTGGTTCATTCCATTAAGGGCCTTGGCCAGTCTGCTCAGCTCATTTACATCTATGCTAATGTGACTTGAATTTTGAAGTTCAATATGTCTCAGAATATATCCCCTGAGAATCCTACTGAGAAATGATTTCAAGGTGAGGTACGTTGGACAGTACTGCAATGCATATCTGCTCTCTTCAAAACCCCTATTACACAACAGGGACTTACAAGCCTGGAAATCCTTCAGTAAGGACTCTTGGCTTAACCTAAAATTTCTCCAACTTAATTTAAGATAGAAATTTTACTTGCCTACTTTTATCTTTGCAAAATACCTATTATTCTCTTCAGAGACTTATTTCCTATGGAACACATTGACAGTATTGGTGTAGGGTTTGAAGGTGAAAGCACTCTTATACAGACTATCTAACCACCATGGTATTTTTGAGAAAGTATGTAGACACTGGAATCTAATTTTATAAAAGAAGAAACTGATCCTTAAGTAGCTAGGTAGAAAATAAATTTTCATGTTGCTAACATCTGGATGTCTACTCCACAGGCTGAGGGAGGAGTTGGTATGGCATTATTTCCTAAAGAAATATGAATTTTATTTGCTCAAAAATAAAAATATATAATCTGTTGGGACTGTGTGTGTGTGTGTGTGTGTGTGTGTGTGTGTAAGTTTATTTCTGGGTGCATGGGCTCAATTGGACCCACCTAAGATTCTGTAAAGATAGAGACAGTTCAGTACAATGACCCAGCTTCATACACTGCGGATCCCAAGTCCACAGTTGTGTAACTGCATGTGGGAGTCATGAAGTATTTTGTAGTAGTAAAAAGGTTTAGAGAAGGGACATCAACAATTAATTGAAAATCAACTACATAATGGAACTGAGGTGTTTCCGGTGGTGATTCCCTATGTTACATAGGGTGACCTCCTGCAGCTTTAGTTCTGAACACACAACATGGGTAGTTATACTGTCCATGCCATCACACCACACAACACCAGCAAATGCTGCATGGTTAATATTTGAGACTACTATATGTTATGAATCACAGTTTTGTACTAAACATATAAAGTTCACTGCCCCCTCAATATAATGTTATAATTTTAGAAAAATGTTTTTTCTACTGTCATTTCTCATATTTAAGTATCAAATTAGTATACCTTTGGATTGTATTGTGTTAGAATATCTGATTTTAAAAATTGCTATTTGAGCTGATAACTTGAGCTTCCTAAAAACTGTTGAATGAATTTTGTCTTGGGATTACAATAAAACTGGCTGCAAATATACTGCCATTTTGTACTGTCTTTTTTTTTTTTGCTTTTTATTTTTCATTTTTTATATATATTTTGTACAAGATTATCAAATATAGACCCTTGTCCCCCCACCCCACCAGAGCTCATGCATTCTGCCAAACATGCTTTTCATCTCTTTCTCAGTCTTTCTCAAATTTCTCCACGTGGAAGTTGACTGTTTTGAGCAGAAGTTCACTGTTTCAGTCAGTTCTTTGATGCAGTCCTTTCTGTTGTTGTTGTTTCCAATATGCATCACTCCCAACTGCTTGGACAAAAGCTCAAGGTGCCATGCACAAGAAATACTTACAACTAGGTAATTGGCACTAGGATCCACAGATGAGGGATACCATTCATCGTTTGTTTTCCTGGGACTGAGTTACTTCACTCAGCATGATGTCTTCTAGCTCCAGCCATTTTCCTCCAAAGCTCATGATGTCATCTTTCTTTACTGCTGCATAGAACTCCATTGTGTAGATGTACCACATTTTCTCTATCCACTCATCAGTTGAGGGGCATTTGGGTTGGTTCCATCTCCTTGCTATTGTGA
The DNA here is from genome assembly GCA_009823505.1 of Rhizomys pruinosus. Lineage (NCBI taxonomy): Eukaryota > Metazoa > Chordata > Mammalia > Rodentia > Spalacidae > Rhizomys > Rhizomys pruinosus. The sequence continues at coordinate 79,502 of VZQC01003357.1, forward strand.
AGAGAGCTGAAATAAACATGGCTGTGCTTGTGTCTCTATGGTGGGGTGAGTCTTGAGGGTACATGCCCAGGAGTGGTATGGCTGGGTCGGGTGGCAAGTTCATTCCAAGTCTTCCAAGGGTTCTCCACACTGCTTTCCATAGTGGCTGCATGAGTTTACATTCCCACCAACAGTGGATGAGTGTTCCCCTTTCCCCACAACCTCTCCAGCACTTGGTATCATTTGTTTTCTTGATCCTAGCCAGTCTTATTGGAGTAAGATGATATCTTAAAGTGGTTTTGATTTGCATTTCCTTAATGATTAGTAATGTTGAACATTTCTTAAGGTGTTTCTCAGCCATCTCTAATTCCTTACTTTTGAAGTCTCTGTTCAGATCTTTGTCCATCTATTGAGTGGGTGCTATGTGTGTTTCTCTCTTGCTTTTGTTTTTTGACGTAGTTTATATATTCTGGAAATCAATGCTTTGTCAGATGTTCTTGCGTGAAGGTTTCCTCCCACTCTGTGGGATTCTCTTCTTCCTTCCTTGATTGTTTCTTTAGTGTACAGAAGCTTTGAGTTTAATGAGGTCCCATTTTCAATTGTCAACCTTAATTCTTGTGCAGCTGCTGTTGATTTAGGAAGTCTTTTCCTACACCTGTGTCTTGTAGTCTGCTGCAACTTTTTCTTCTATCGCCTTCAGAGTTTGGGATTTCACGTTGAGGTCTTTATCCATTGGATTGACTTTTGTACAGGGCGAGGAGTAGGGGTTTAATTTCATTCTTCTACAAGTGGTGATCCAGTTTTGCTACAGCACTTGCTGAAGATGCTGTCTTTTCTCCATTGTGTTTCTTTGCCCCCTTGTCAAATATGAGATGTTGCACTTGTATGTGCTCAAGTTTGGATCTTCAGTTTTTCCATTGTCAACAGGTCTGTTTTTGTGGCAGTACCCCTCTCATTGCTTAAAGTCCTAGAGAGGGCATTGAGATTAGAGGGATCATTCTAATTAATCCAATGCATATACAGGAAACTTCACAGCCATATCATCCTAAATGGGGAATGACAAAACATTCCCTTTAAAGGTAAGTAACTTCGGCAAGGCTGGCCCCTGTCCCCACTCCTCTTCAATATAGTGCTTGAAACACTTGCTAGAGCAATAAGGCAAGAAAAGGAAATGAAAGGAGTACTAATTGGAAAAGAGGAAGTCAAGCTATCCCTATTTGCTGATGATATGATTGTTCACTTAAGGGATGCTAAAAACTCCACCAGAAAACTCCTAGAAATGATTAACAGCTTCAGCAAAGTGGCAAGATACAAAATTAACCTAAAAAAAAAATCAGTGCCTTTCTTTACACCAACAACAAGCAACTGGAGAAGGAATTCAAGGAGACCTTCCCACTCACAATAGCCTCAAAAACAATAAAATACCTAGGAACAAACCTAACCAAAGACATCAAAGATCTCTACAATGAAAATTTTAAACCCTTAAAGAAAGAAATTGAAGAAGACATCAGAAGATGGAAAATCCTCCCGTGCTCATGGATTGGGAAAATTAACATTTAAAAAATGTCCATTCTACCCAAACTCTTGTATAGATTTAATGCAATCCCAATTAAAATCCCCAAGAGTTTCTTCACAGGCTTGGGGAAAAAAAGTCCTTAAATTCATTTAGAAAAACAAAAGACCCCGAATAGCCAAAACAACCCTAAGTGAAAAGAGCAACACAGGAGGGCTCTCTATACCAGGCTTCAAACTATACTACAGGGCTACTGTCTTTTTCTTTTTAATGAGTACGAATGTGTTGCCTGCATGTAGGCTAGAAGAGGGCATTGGGCCCCCTAGTACTGGAGTTCGTTAGCCACCATTTGGATGGTGGGAACCAAACCTAGGTCCTCTGTAAGAGTAGCTGGTGCTGTTAACCTCTGCACCATCTCTCCAGCTCCCTGTACTGTCTTTTTTTTTAAACAGCATTTTCAGCATTGATGATTATAAAATCTAAATATCAATCAACTCTGAAAACCACTGAAGATGTTCTACAACCTGGAGTAGCAAATGTTCAGCCAAGATTTCATTCTTTATGTAAACAGATAAACAATCATTTCATTAGTATGCAAATTGGCTTTAGTAGATAGTAAAATAATATTTATACAAAAATGATTTTAAAATAAATTTCTTTATGATTATCAGTTTTGTATTCCTCTTTTATACTCAGCATCGTGTAAAATTTTCTCAAGGGAGAAGAAGTCACAAGTCTGTTCTAGTGAATTGTCAAGTTCACAAGTCTAGTCCCTGAGACCCTATCTCAGCAATTTGAACATCAATCATAGGAAACAAGCCATTAGCTTTGTTCTCTTCTTTTCCTTGGATGTAGGAAGGCACTGAATCTGGGATCCCCCACATAGGCAGCTGTAGGGGAGGCAAGCTCGCCAGACATCAGAGCAGAATTTCCCTCCAGGATCCACTAAAGGACATGTGGTGCTAAAGGTTTTTCCATGTCAGTCAGCACCAAAGCGCATGGCTTCCTGCTGCTCTTCTTAATAGGCCCGATGCTTGTTAAGTTGGAAAATTCCTCCATATAATCTTTTTGGAACTTCTGCTGATGGGACTTTAGCAATCCAATTGCTTTTTATGACTTTAAGTGATCTTTTAGCACAGCTTCATTGCCTTCATAGCCAAAAGCTGCTCAGAATGGAGCTATTTTACTGAAACCCATGTCTGATGAATATGCTTACATGCCTATTATATAGCAGACCAGGCATACTTTCATTATTTCTAAACATATTTGAATGATTCATAGAAACAGAAGAGCAAAGACTTCTGTGATACTTGCTTTTCTTCACTGGGCTCTGTACATTTATAGAACTGGAAGATTTGGGTTAGAGTCTAACGGAATCTCGGAAGACATCAAGCTAAATCCTGAGTGGACGGACACTGAGGCCACTTATCCAACTTGGGGTAATGGAAGGCATCACAAAGTTGGCTTAGGTGATTCGGACATCAGAGCAACTGGGCAAATAAAAGACCTGACAGAATTTTTTAAAAAAATGGAGAGTTCCCTTTTTAAGCTGAAGTGGGTCTGGGCCTCTGAGACGGTTCACTCCTGAGCCTGGCCACTTGGTCACTTCGTCCTTGTTCTTATTTTAAAAAAACTCCCACCTTCTTTTCCATTCAAGACTGATTGCCTGAAGAATTAGATATAAAATGTGATTTATGTCTAACTGTAATTAGCTTTAAAGCATGCTACAAATATTCCTGTTGTGTGAAAACAGTCTTATCAGGAAAATTGACTTGTCCAAAGTCATCCATCGATTAGGTGTCAGAGTCAAAATAATTCCCACGTTAGTGTTTTTCCTACTCCACTATCCTTCCTCTGTTGAGAAATCCAAGTGAGTGAGAGACAAAGGTGTGGGTGAGGAGAGGCATGGATGGGGTGGGCTGCACAGGAGGATGAAGATTGCAGGCGCTGAGTGCGATCTCTAGAGTAAAAACGACAGCACAGCAGAGTGGTGTAGGACACCTAGATGATTACATCCTCAATATTCCAGTGAAATAGAATGGCCTGTATGCTTCTATTCACAAAATTAGAAGCTAAAGCTCCGTGAAAATGGATTTTTTTTTGCTTGGTTTGCAGAAAATTCACTGTTATCATCTTTCTTTCCCCTGACCTACACTAATACAGATAGACTAACTGCAGTAATAATTTGACCTTTACTATGCCTAGTCAGACTCTACCTATAGTAATTTAGTAAATTTAATTATAGGTTGCTGGCCTCAAGATTGATCTATAAGTACCATATTACTTACTGTATCTTTCTAAAACTGTAAAATTCCAATTTTCAAACAAATTTGGTCCTAAATATTTTCCATAAAAGATTATGGGGCAGATTTTTATAAATTATTATTACAAAACTACATATTCTCATTATAATTACTGTAGCACTATAGAAAAATGGAAGAAAACTAGACAAATTTTTAAATAGAACTGCACAGAAAGAATTACTCTACATCTGGCAAGCATCAGTTGGGTGATTTCTGTATGCATTTATATAGCCAGTTACATAGCAAGTACTAAACACTGAAGTACATGAACATTTCTTCATCATGATTGTGTTTTAGTTTCTAAAATACTTTTCCAAGTTTCAAAAAAGATAATGAAAAACAATCTGAGTTTAAAGTGATGAAGTGAGTGTGAATTTAAAAACATGCTTGGAATTTGGCCTCTATCAATTAAATTCACATATACATACGAGAAGCTTAGTCCTCCTGTCCTTTTTCATGTGTTCTTCTCTCAATTTCTCATTTTTAACCTTCTCTACTATCTTCACAACTCTCTCATTTCTCTAAAATTAGATATTTGGATTCCCTCTTCACTTCAGATCTTTTACTTCAGTCTTCATTTATGATCTTATTTCCAATTTTATTTATGGTTAAAATGTTGTAATCATGGATTATTTTTTCGACTGAATCTCATAGTGCCTGGTTTCTTTCACAGTTGAAAATGTCTAATATTTCTGGATTCTACTGTCTCTTGATTCAGAGGATAGCCCATCTGGCTAAAAAATTCTTGGGCCTTCAAGATTTGTAACCAAGTATTTATTATACATATTTTGGAACATATAACTGATATTTTTTAAAAAATCTTATAAATAATTTTAGTTTTCCATAAATATTCCTATAAGAACCTTTCTTTATCATTTAAATTGACTAAATTTCATAGACTTATGGTTTTATTTTAAGGACATTTTACAAGAATATATTGAATCTGTGTGCTGTTTTTATCTCAATTATTTTGAGAAACATCAACTATAATGTATTAGAACTTTTTATTTCAATATCTATAATCATGTTTACTTTTTGTCTTAGTTTTTTTTTTTTTTTTGGTCTTTTCGAGACAGGGTCTCCCTATAGCCCGAGCTGTCCTGGAACTCACTCTGTAGACCAGGCTGGCCTTGAACTCACAGAGATCCGCCTGCCTCTGCCTCCTGAGTGCTGGGATTAAAGGCGTGAGCTACCACACCTGGTTTAAAGATGGTTCTTAGCTGCCATGTGGGTGCTGGGAATTGAACCCAGGTCCTCTGCAAGAGCAGTAGGTGTTCTTAACCACTGAGCCATCTCTCCAGCCCCATTATCTTATTTTTAAGCATATTGCTGTTTTCAGTTATGTGTTACTTGTATGTTTTTTCATGCCTACGACAGTTTTTGCTTTTGCTCTTCTCTCTCTTTTCTGAGTTCTACTAGCTTACTTTTAATTTCCTAATATTTTGTTATCCCTTCCTGAGTTCGTACAACTCTATCTTTTAGGAAAAAAATGGGTCATAGGTTGTTTTAAAATTTTTATCTCAAATCCATGCATCTTTTACCCTGAGAAACTGTGTCCTTGATGTCGAATCTCTCCCACTACATAAAACAGTCAAGGAGTTCTATTTGTAGCCATTTTCTCCTGGGGACACAAACCAAGCTGAGAAATCACCTTAAAGTACCTCCCATTTGCCTTGAGAGCAGAGAAACATACAGCTGTCCTCTAGCATGCCGGAGTGAAGAGGCCACGAATGTGCAGCCTGGGGAGAGACAGTGTAACACCAGTGTCCATGCTGCTCCCTGTCCTCTCATCAGATCGGTTTGTAGTAGTTTCTCTCACTTGCTTCCAGTTTGTTTATCCCTCTGTAGTGAACGTTGTATATACAGTGGAAAATCCATTTTTCTGCCTCATCTCTTGCAAATCCTCCCTTGGCCATCTAATATCTTACTTTGGGAATGGCAGGGGGATATGGTTGTTTGAGTGCTCTTCTAAAGTTGTCACAAGCTTTCCCACTTTGACACTATTAACTTATTTAAAAGTTTTATTGTGCTGTTGTTTCATGTCTGAGGCCCAAGGAAGGTTGTGTTAGCTCTCAGCACCCTTTCTGTTTTTGGTTCAAACGTTTATTGAATCTGACAAATATTTATTAGGACTTGTGGTTTGGATTCATAACCATTTTTTTATTTCAAGGATATAGAGGTTAAACTCTTAGTTTTGCATTTATTTAGTTATCTTGATGGGTTCCAAGTTGAAGCAAAATACAAAATGCCCTATCGTTTTTAAGCAGAAGCATATATATCACGGTAATCTTACTGTATAAATTTTTTGAAGCATCTCAAAGGAAGAAAATCCTACTGCAGCTTTAAAATATGATGAATGATTGTTTTATAAATGAAATTCCTTTTGTTTCAAGCCATAACACATTAGATGGCTTGCTTAATACTCATTCCCAGTGCCCCATGTGTTCCTCAATCCATATGGTTTCCATTGGCTGTAAAATAAAACACATCTACTCACTAAATAAGCACAGGATGATTTAGTATTTACTTTGTTCTCAAGTTGTTTCTTTATAATTTAATGTTTATTTAAATATCCATCAAATATGATTTGATTACATCTTATTTCTATCAGTAGGCTATGGGTCAGTATAATTTATCTTCTGTTTATTCTTTTTTAGGATATAGTAAATAGTGTATGATTTGAGTAGTATTCAGATATTTTAATAAAACATTTTAAGCTCTCACTTCAAACATTGTCCCTGAACCTCATTCTCTCACTTGTATCAATTTGGGTGCTTTTCTTTTTAGCTTTTCTTTCTCTTGCTACCCATACTGACTCATCAAATGTTTCTGTTAGCCACTATATATTCATAATATTGGCTGTACGGTCTGCTTGGTGTCCTCATATACAGATGGGGGAAGGGATCTAAATACAATCCAATCATATTGTATGAAAACCACAAACTTCAATTAAAATATAAAAAGAAAATAAGATGAAGGCTATTTCTGTGGGCTCCATCATCATGAGTGCCTCTGTGTTCTAGGGAAGCTGGAATTCAGTGCATTAGTCACTTTTATTGTTGCTGTGATAGAACTGACACAATCAAGGGAACTTACAAATGGAAAAGTTTATTCAAGATTATGGTTCCAGGGGAATTAGAGTCCATTTTGGCAGGGAGGGAGGTATGGTGACAGGAGGTGTCAGAGCAGAAGCATAAGGCAGAGGATCACATCTTCAAGCAGACACAGGAAGCAGTGCACAACTGGAGATTAGCTAGGCTTTAAGAACTCTCTAAACCTGCCCCTAGTGACAAGCTTCCTCCAACCTAGCCACACTTTCTAAGACCTACAAAAACAGCCCCACCAACTGGGGACAAAATGTCCTAATACTTGGAGCCTATGAGGGATATTCTCATTCAAACCACCACACTCAGTATCACAGACACTATGATGGGGAACAATAGAAGCATATTCTCTCTTGTTCTAGAGGTTAGAAGCTTGGAATCAAGGTGTTAGCAGGCCCATGCTCTGTTTGCTGGGTCTAGGAAAGAATCCTCCCTTCCTTATTCCTAGCTTCTGTTGTTTGTCAGCAATGCTCATCACCATTCCTTGGCTTGTGGACACATCATTCTGACCTCTGCCCTGTCCCTGTTATCACCTGGAATTTTGTCCCTCTCTCCCTTTTTATTTAGTCTTTTTTAAAGAACAGCAGCCACTGCCCACATTATGACTGTGCTCTGACACTTCCAACCATTCTCATCGTTCTTCATTTTCCTGACTTATTCTCTATGTTCCTTATTTTTAATACTGAAATGTAAGCTGCCAGAGGGACTAATTATTTCTGTTTGTTCACTGTTGGGTTGCTAGTGTCTAGAAGAGCACTTGGAACATGACAGGTGATCAATGGGCATGCCCAGAATGAATGAACAATGTGTCATGAGTATAAATATCAATCATGTGTGTGACAACAGACAACTGGGTACATCACATGTCAGGAGGAACAGATTACACATTGATTTATTTTCTGGGTCCTTTTGAAACTGCCAATCAGTTGTCATCCTTGCTTATAGTTACCACCCACCCTTTTCCTGTGATGAAGGTTTCCTACTGGACAGTGTCATGAGCACAGATTAGTTGATTAAAGGACAAATCTCCTTTGCCTACAATGGTAAATGCCCTTTTCTCTGAAAACACATTAAGAAAGGCTTTCTATCCTCAGGGAAGATAGGTGCTATCCTATCAGAGACAGTACAGCTCTCTCTCCCTGAATTCAGCTCATCAGCTTTGAGCACTGAGCACTGAGATAGCACTGGATGGAGTATTGAGCACTGAACACTGTGATAGCACTGGATGGAGTTTGACATTCCTTGATGAGTAAGGGGAAGAAGTTGCTAGTGGTTACATGTAATTCACTTCTGGGTATCTCAAGGGCAGGATGAAGGGAGAAAAAACAAGATCAATTAGATAAGCAGAGGGTGAATTAGCCATTTAATCAAGTACTTCCACCATGAAGCACACAGTTCTTCCAAGAGACACCATTATCTTAATGGTGTTCTTTAGAGCTTCTTCAATTTTTCTAATGAAGACAGAAAGCCCCATCTTCAGTGAAGTGCTTCTCTTTGCTTGTTTGACCACAAGATTATCTATTCCATTCAGTCCCCTAGGGAACAGATAGTCTTCCCCCTTTGTTTCTCATAGAACTATAAAGAAAGGGAATCTGTCCAAATGATCTAATCAAATTATTCTTGCTCTGGCCAATATAAGTGCTTAAATATCCCCACTTAATACTTCTTTCTCTAATGATATTCACTTATCTAAAATTATCCCTTAATTGATAAGATGTATGGGTAAAAATACTATTATGCAAAATGTTAAATGAACTCAGACCATTTAGAATGTTTTCATGCCAACCTTTGAATTTACTTAATCGCTACTGAGCAGTCTGAGAGATAGGATGTAATCTTCACTCTGGCTAGCCTGAAATGGCAAAGGCGGTTGGAGAACAGGTGGCAAGAAAAGGGGGAGAGAGAATCATTTTAGCCTTTAGTACTTTTGATGAAGAAACTGTATGGTTTTTAGATGATTTTCAGATTTCTCAGTGTCAAAATAAGCAAAATCCCAGTACATTTTGAAATAATGGTGCTCAGTGTAGTTAATGATTTCTGAGAAGTGCATTACTAGGTAATTTGTCATCATGTGAATCTGATACAGTGACTTACCAAACTAAGAGTGCTACAACATCAGTAAGTGATAGATAGAATCTCCTCGGGCCGGCATCATCTACATGGTAGGTCCCTGTCTGAAATGTTGTTAAGCACACCTATGTTTCATGCAATTTGAGTAAAATGATATTGAAGACACTATTATATCAGAAGCTTTAGACATAGAGTAGTTAGAATAAAGATGATTCAATGAGTTATAATTTAAACATAATATAAATTATCCTTTATTGTGGTCATTTTATGCATTTAGGCAGATGTACATGTATTATAATCACCTCTCCTATTGCAAAGATATTCCATAACTGTATTTAGGATAAAACTCCTCTCACATCCAGACTCTGGAAACCACTGATCAGTTGCTTCTCCCTGCAATTTTACCTTTTCAGAAGGTCTTATTGATGAAATCTTATTATAGCTAACCATTTAAGTTTGGCTTATTTAATTTACTGCAAAGCATTTAAATTTTACTCATGTGGCTGCATTGTTAGCAACTGATCCATCTTCATTGCTGAGAGTATTTCATTTTATATAAACACCAAAGAGTACTTATCCATAAGTTGATGGAAAGTGCAGATTTTTTTTCGAGAACATGAATTAAGTTACTGGAAGTAATTGGATACACTATTTTCTGTATATATGTGCTTTCATGCCTCTTAGGCATGGGCTTCTTGGATTTCATTGTTCTCAGTAGAGAAGTGGGGTGACTTGTGATCAGGATATACACCTTCTCTCTCATTAGAGCAGTGGTTTTCTAGCTGTGGTCCCTAGAACAGGAGTAATGGTCTCATGTGAGAACTTATACAAGTGCAGATCACTGAGCCTCCTCCCAGACCTACTGAGACAGAAACTCTGGGGTGAGGCCAGACAATATGGTTTGGCATGCCTTCTAAGGGATTCTGTCTCCTGGGGTTTGAGAGCTATTGGTTTAAAACAGTTTAGGACTGGCCACAAACTCACATTCCCCATTTAGAAAAGCAAGAGACTTATCTGTAAAGACCACCTACCTACAAATCTTAGAAGAGAATCTAACAGGCACTTCTTGATAAATACTCAAATATCTTCTTTGGGGTTCCCATGTTTTGACCTGTAACCTTGCCTGGCTTCCATCAGAAGTCACACTGAGAGCAATTTTAATAAGCGGAAAAACTTGCTTATTCTGTTGTATTTTCAATGATGATATTGGAAGGTTTCTGGAATATCAGTGTCCTGACCCTTTGTCCTTTGTGATTCTTTGTGACAAAGTGACAACTCTACTGGGCTATACAGAAACTCCTAGGTGTTGGAGGGCAAGTAGGGAAAGGAGAGGGGTGTGTCAACCACTCAATTGTTGGTCTGTTGTTTGTTATTGCTCCTCTAAAAGTCTTTGTAACTGTGAATTCTGCAGTGGAGTTCCTGTGGTGTATGGGTGAACATCAGGAACACAGACCACAGATGGAATACTGTTGAAAGGTGAGATTCACAAATGATATTTCTTCTTTTAAATTTATGCCAAAATAAATGCATTATCTTTAGAAATTACAGAATTTATATTGGAACGAGAAGGGAGAAAAGGAGTAAAAAGAAAATTACAAATCCTTGTTTGGGGTAGGTCCTCTGATGATTTCTGCATACTTTGTTAAATTATTAGTAAATACTGGATGCTCTTTGTATTTATCATTATATTACTTGTGTTATTGTGTTATTACTTGGGTTATTGTTTTGTGCAGAAGTTAACTGTTTCCATCAGTTCCTTGTCCTAGTCCTTTTGCTGTTATTGTTCCCTCCAATTTGTATTGCTCCAAAATATGCACACACACACACACACACACACACACACACATATACTAAAATTATCTCGTCTGAATATAAATCGTATGTTATTTCCAAATCCTATTTGGGGATTCACATTTTTCCCTTTTAGTTTTATATTACTGTAAAATATGCATACATACCCTCCACCCATATACTAAAATTACAGTCTTAAAATAAGTGGTAAGTTAATTCTAGAGCCTGTTAAGGGATTCACATTATAAGAGCACAGTTGCTTTCAGATAAAGAGAAATATAACATTAACATTGCTCAGTTTGCCTTAAAACTAGGTACTTGGTGCTAGCCTCCACAAATGAAGGATACCATTTATTGTTTGTTTTTCTGGGACTGTGTTACTTCACTTAGCATAATGGCTTCTAGTTCCATCCATTTCCTGCAAAGTTCATGATGTCATCTTTCTTTACTGCTGCATAGAATTCCATTGTGTAAATGTACCACATTTTTTAAATTCACTTGTCTGGTTGAGGGGCACTTGGGTTGGTTCCAGCTCTTGCTATTGTGAAAAGAGCTGCAGTAAACATGGATGTGCATGTATCTCTGTGGTAGGATGAGTCTTGTGGGTATATACCCAGGAGTGGTATGACTGCAGGTGTAGGCTCACTTTGAGTCTTTTAGTGTTTTCCACACTGCTTTCCATAGTGGTTGTATGAGTTTACATTCCCACCAGCAATGGATGAGTGTTCCCCTTTCCCCACAACCTCTCCAGCACTTGGTATCATTTGTTTTCTTGATCCTAGCCAGTCTTTTTGGAGTAAGATGATATCTTAAAATGGGTTTAATTTGCATTTCCTTAATTATTAATGATGTTGAACATTTTTAGATGTTTCTCAGTCATCTTTACTTCTTCACTTGTGAAGTCTCTGTTCAGCTCTTCACTCCATCTTTTTTTGGGGGGGGGCAATATGACCTTTATTGAACTTATCCACCAGAGTGGAAATAATGTCTGTATAAAACCAAATGTTTGTTACTCTAACTTCTGCATCACAATTAAACTCCAGTTTTTTTTAAATAGTCAACTCAATCAAAACCCACCACTTCAGAATCAATAGCTTCTTTGAAGCCACAGTAACACTTAAATATGGTTAAGACTCGAATGCAGAAATCTGGTTGGTTGGAAAGCTAATTAAGCTTCCAACTTGCTCAAATACAATTACAAAAGGCAAACTCGTTTTTCACAGAGATACAGGCCATTGGAATCACTGACACTGGACAGCTGTTAAGAATATTTAGGGTCCTGAGATAACAAGGAATCCAGGCATCCTTAGACAGTCTTCTGTTGTCCTTTCTTCCCAATCAGAGATTTGTGGAAGTGTGGAATCACACCACCACCAGCAATTGTAGCCTTGATGAGTGAGTCTAATTCATCTCCATGAATGGCACGTTGCAAGTGACGAGGAGTAATGTGCTTTACCTTCAAGTCTTTTGATGCATTGCCTGCCAATTCAAGTACCTCTGGGGTACCAGGATGGCTGCGCTGTACACTGTGCTGCACACAGCAGCAGTCATGCTAACACGTCCATGGCTGGTTGTCCTAGATTTCAGGTGTCCGCCCACAGGGAACTGGAGCCGGCTTGCTGCAAGCAGGAAATCGCCTTTGTCTTGGCCTTTCTGGAGTCCTTTCCAGCCTTACCCACCAGCCATCTCAGATTGTGCTGAGTGCAGACAAGCAAGGCAGAGAAAAGGCCAGTCAGACACGGGCGAGATTCCACAGCCTACTCCTCTATCGCACTGCAATTATTGTTTTTTTTTTTTAATTTCTTTGCTTTTTTTTTGAGTATTTTATATATTCTGGGTGTTAATGCTGTGTCAGATGTATCAATGGTGAATGTTTTCTCCCACTCTGTGGGTTTTCTCTTTGTTGTTTCTTTTATTTTATTTTTTTAATTTTATTTCTTTTGTTTGTGCACCTGTGTCATGCAATGCTGTGGAGGTCAGAAGAGGGTGTCAGATTCCCTTGGAACTGGAGTTAAAAACGGTTCTTAGCTGTCATGTGGGTGCTGAGAATCAAACCCAGGTCCTCTGCAAGAGCAGTTGGCGCCCTTAACCACTGGGCCATCTGTCCAGACCCATTGTTTCTTTCGCTGTACAGAAGCTTTTGAGTTTAATGAGGTCCCACTTGTCAATTGTTGACCTTATTTTCAGGGCAGCTGCTGTCTGGTTTAGAAAGTCTTTTCCTATGCCTGTGTCTTGTAGGTTACTGCCAACATTTTCTTTTAACACTTTCATGGTTTCCAGGTTCATGTTGAGGTCTTTGATCCACTTGGAGTTAATTTTTGTACAGGTTGAGAGGTTAGGGTTTAATTTTATTCTTTTACAAGTGGTGATCCAGTTTTGCCAGCACCATTTGCTGAAGATGCAAAATAGACGATTCTTAGAGCTCAGTATGTACCAGATGCGTTTATATAAAAATGAATAGACTTAAGTAGTTTCAGTCTTCAAGATTCTCACAACTAAACACATTGGCAATTTAAACTACCCCATAGTGTTCTTATAAAAAGATGGGCTGGAGAGCTGGCACAGCAGTTAATGGCTCAGGGTCACAACCCAAAAGACAAAAAGATAAGGCAGTTTCTTTAATGAACATAATAAAAAGAGGGTTTATTTTACCTGTGAAGATAAGGAACTACTTCACAAAAGGTTATATTTGAGCTGGATTGTCAACAATCATGTATTTTTTAAAAAGTCTTTAAATACTGTTTATTGAACTTTTACCAAGCATTATGACATAGACTACTCATACATTACCATAGTTAGCCATTTTTGTAAATTTTTATTTATTATTTTTATTTCCTGTGTATGAATGTATTGCCTGCATAAGTACACCCATGTTGTACAGTTCCATGCAGGATTCTCCCCTTCCCCAGAACTCTAATTTTTGTCATTGTTTAGTCTAAATTCAAGAAATTTTACTATTATGAAATGTTTTACTTCTTCATGTTGGCATGACTTCCTTCCTCCCTGCCTCCCACCGTCCTGTTTTTACTGTTTGCATATCTTTCTTAATTCTTTCCTATTCCCATCTCAGATGCAGACAGACCATTTCTTCCATTCTGAAGGGAACATTTCTCCTTAAATAGCTACACATGCTAATGTTGGCCCTCACATGATGGAGTGATTGGCAGATAACTTGTTTAGAGGATTGGAAACAGCTAAAAGTGTCATTCATAGATTCAAAACAACTTGGTTGGGAAGTAAATCATTGGCTGGGGAAAAATGACTCTCTCTGGTAGGCAATAGAATTATAACTTATCATTTATTGGGAAGGAAGAATGCATTTTGAGAGTTGCATCAGACTGAAACTGATTACAGATATTAAGGAACATCTTGGTGAGCCATTACTCACTGTGTGTGACAGCTGAGTGCCTCTGAAAGGCGGTGGTTGATGAGTCACTGAGGGCACTGCTGCAAGGCTGGCTGTAATTGTTAGCACCATAAACAGTGGTACGATGGGGAGAACAGATTAAAGAGAATGAAGTGTTCTGGGCCACCTCTTCTAGAAAGAAGAAACAAGATGTTATTTCACTGCGACGTTAACTATTGATTTGGGTTTTTGTTTGGGTATAGTTCCTAATGGCTGTGATAGCTCAAGAGAAGTGTTGGTGGCTTATTCATTTAAAAAACACCATAAATGATGGCTTGGGCTGATTCAATATTGCTTCTGAAATAAAAGGAAGGTGTTTTAACCCCAGTGTTAGAAAGGATTTGGGAAAGCTGAGCAAATGCTTAGTACTCAGGCTCCAAATCTGGCTAAAAATGATGATAGAAGGGCTGTGACAATCAGTGAGACAGGGCATCCCTTAGCGGTGAGGTCACATAGCTCTTACACATAGCCCTGTTTGACAGGTGTCACTGTTCATCTATGTTACATTTATTTCAGATCATGTTTTAGTTACTACATGGGGTTATACATATAGTGACACAGAGATTATATCTGATCAGCTCTTGCTATCTTTCTAGAACCCAAATCAGAAGTGCATTACACAGTAAACAAAAATATGAATTCATCATCAATAAATGAATCACCCTAGTGATATTTATCATAGCTCATCTCCATTTTCTTAATTCTACATTTTTCTTAATTAGCCAATGCAGCATCAGAGTAAACCAGAATGGTTCTTAGAATGGACATGTACAATTATTTGAGTTTCCTTCTCAGTCTTTGATTTTTGCCATCTAAAGACACACTGGTGCTTAGTTACATATATACATCATTTGTAAAGAGATTTACTTTTGAGGAAAAAGTTTACCTTCTGGAGGAAGCATTTTAAGGTCAAGCTTCTGTCACCTACACTGCACTCTGCAGACTGTGAGGCAGTAATTGGATGATATAATTCCTACTGAGGCAGCTAATTAAATGTGAATATTTACAAAGATAAAATAGTCTGTAAAGATAAAGCTATAAATGATCACACATGTGATTCTAGTGCCTTCTGCCAGACACATCTTTTTGCAAATAACAGTGCTAGCCTGGAAGGAACTGACAGAGCCAGAGAACAGTTTAACATCCTCTGGAATCATCTTTCTGCTCCCCTCCAAAGGTCCCTAGCTTTATTATCTCCAGTTATACATTCCTCATACTCTCTGCCTTCTCTATATTAAACCTTCTGTATTATTATGTAATGCTAACTGTTCATACAGTGACTTTAAATGCTTTTAGTTACTGATTATTTGTGTGTGTGTCTGTATGTGTGCATGCACACTTACTTTTGTGCAGTCTTGTGCCATGCATGGTGTTACGTGTGTAGAGATAAGAAGGAAGCTTCAGTGTTTCTGCTGTGCTGCATACTCCAGTCTAGCTGGCCCCCAAGCTTCTAGATGATTCTCCTGACTCTGCCTCCCATCTTGTCAGCTCATAGGAGTGCTGGGATTACAGATGCTGTACCACCACATCCAGCTTTTGTTTTTAAGGGATCGAATTTGGGTCGTCAGAGTTGCAGATAAGCCATCTCCTCTGCCCCATGGTGACTTTAAATAATCATGGATAACCAAGTGGAAGTTTGTCTCTACCCAGCAGTCACGAGCCCTTGTGCCTTCTCTCTGGTTGTGTCATCATGATTAGTGGTCAAAAGTTCTCACTTCCCAAGCTAAGAAGAAGAAGAAAAGAAATCAAGAAAGGGAACATTCCTTTTCCTTGAGGGAAAGACCTGAAATTTTCATATATCACCTCCTCTTTGTATCTGTTGGCTAGAATTTAGTCACAGCAACAACATGGTCATAACTGGTAGAAATCACCATTTAAATATGTAGCTAAACTCCTAAAAATTTAAGGATAAAAATGTCAGACATATTTTAACAGGAAATGGTAAATGAAAGCAAAACCAAGTTTTAAGAACATTAGCATTTCTCCTTATCAAGGGACAAAATTCAATGCCAGGAATGGACTCCCTCTTTTGAAGCTATTGACTAGGAGTCTCGTAGACTCTCAAACAATACTGGCCATTACGCCTGCTCTTAGTTACCCACAAGAACTTCATAGTAAGACATGATTGCTGAAGATACTATGTGCATGAGCTGTTGTGGGTATCTCTCTGCTGCATGTAGATTACAAAGAAAAGGAAAGATGCAAGACAGCCGTCAGCAGCTGTCCTAAACCACAGGGCCAAAGGCTGACCACCTTTTCACTGCCCTCTTGTCTGCTCTAACAACTACAACAGGCAATGCCCTAATGTCACTCCCAGATCCTCCAGACTGCTGCTTGCTTTGGCGCTCTATAGTCTAATGCCAGACTGCTGCCTGTTTGGCACTCTACAGTCTAATTTCCACCCAGGCACTCACCACACTGCACAGCTGATGACCTGATGGGTCTCCTTCCAGCCCCACACCAGCTTCTTGAGTTGGTGGTCTGCTTGAACACCGTCCAACTCACTGGTCACTACCACAAGCTTCGTGGTCTAAGAATACATGAGCAAATAATGGCCGGTATTCCCTGACAGGTGGTAAGAAGGACCCATTTATTGATTCACAGCACTCTGTTTTTATACTCAGAGTGGCGTCATATCCCAGGGCCTGGTTTCAGACCCCGTGCCTCAAGTTCCATAACATCAGGAGTACTAGCCTCAGGAGCACAAGAACTGAGTGCCTCTGATCTCAAGGTGTCACAGGCTTGCTAATGCAGAGGCAAGTACTGCCTTAGGCCAGGTTTCAGTGTAAACAGACAAGCAGGTAAATTAGCACAGAAGAAACCACAGGTGACTTCCTTTTTTTCCTAAAAGCTGTAAAACAAAAAAGGAGAAATCAAGCTGGTGCTGACTTCACAGCCTCATCTCTACAGGCCAGTTTTCACAGTGCTGGAAGGTGCTATGCATGCTGCCTGGAAAGAAAAGTAATCATCATCCATGCCCAGCTGTAAATCCTGCAAGTTACAATAGCAACTGACCTAGTAAGAGATGCTCACTGGTGCAGTAGTGGCACAGATATCATAGGAGTAACCTACCAGTACTTTCACCTTGGACTTAAGGTCTACTTCATAGGATGGAGTCCATATCTGACACTGATATATCTAGGAATCTGAGGCTAGACAGTTCACAGGCCATAGAGGGGAGCCTAATTCTATTATTCTGCTAAATAGATACAGTATTAACCTGACTCCTAATAACTTATTGTTATAGCCATAGATCTCATCAGAGAAGCTTCCTCAAGCAGCAGATGGTGATTAACATAGAAACGTACAACTGACCAATGAGCAGAGAACAGGAAGCTGTAGAACACTTATCCCTGAATAGGACGCCTATAGCAAACTTCTGATCCCACCCTCCCCACACCCACCCCAAGTTCACGTCTTCTTTTAGCAAATGAAAAGCCCCATCCATCATACATAGCACATCTGAGCTGAGTGCTAGAGAAATAATATCTCATTAGAGTGTCAGTGATCTAAATTCTTACACACAGATGTGACAAATTGTATGTCTGTCTTATTTTTTGAGACACGGTTTGTCACTGAACCTGGAGCTAAGCTGGTTGTCCCCCTACAGGTGCTGGGATTACAGATGCATGCAAACCACCACATCTGGCTTCTTATGTGGGCTCTGAGGATCTGAGCTCAGGTTCTCATGGTTGCACAGCAGGCTTTAAGCTCATTTTTCCTTTCCGATAATATAACTCACTGATTAAGAAGCTACTGCCTGGCTCTTTCTGTACTGGCCAATGGGAATGGAGAAATTGGCCTGGCCTGCTGTAGCATGCTTTAATCTCAGCATCAAGAGGGAGAGGCAGAGGCAGGCAGATTTCTGTGAATTTGAGGCCAGCCTGGTCTACCTAATGAGTTCCAGGTCAGCCAGCGCTGCCCATAGTGAGACCCTGTTTGAAATAAAACAAACAAAAAAACCTGTGCACACACACACACACACACGCGTACACACACACACACACACACACACACACACACACACACACCAGTACATACTCAGATATAACTATTGCTGTGAGCAATAGACCATCTTTTGAGTCTAGACCAGATGGCTCATGCCTTTTGCTAGCATGTAGAATCCTAGAAAGCTAAATTGTTAGTTCATGTATAGTATAGAATCTCGGACCCTTCGTTCTCATTGATGTATGCTTTTAAATAAATATACCGACTAGAAATGAAAACAGAAAACCTTCATAATTAAATGATAGTAATCTTTGGTGATGAATCAACTATAATCATTAAAAGAATACATATAGACACTACTTATATCAGAAAAGAAAAAGTAGAAAATAAATGAGCCACATGTGCAAAAGAACAAAATCTAATGTAGTAAAATAGATATTATTTAAAAATTATCAGAAATTAATCTTGTTATTGCTTTTTGAGACAGAGTCTCCCTATAGCCTCAGCTAGCTTGGAAGTCACTATTTTATAAACTAGGTAGCCCTTGATTTCACAGAGATCCACCTGCCTCTGCCTCCTGAGTGCTGAGATTAAAGAGGTGCACCACCACGCATAACAGAAATTAAATTTTTTAAAATGGGAGATGAGCAAAAGGAAAAAAAAAGCAGTCATCTAGGAGGATTAGTATAATGGATGACTCCTAATTAAAATGATGATAAAAATCAAGAAACAGTCATCTAGGAGGATTAGTATAATGGATGACTCCTAATTAAAATGATGATAAAAATCAAAGATCACAAATATATCCATGGAGAAAACTGAGAAAAACTGATAATTTGGAAATTAATTTTTTTTAATCTGGGGGGCATAGAGGGATGGCTCAGTGGTCGGAGTGCTTATTGCTGTTTCAGAGGACTGAATTTAGTTTCCTGCACCCACATCAGGCTATTTACAATCAGTTTTTAAAAAGAATGAAAAAAGTATTGTCAATATAAATCAAGGCAATAGCTAGGACTGCTTAGATCACAGCAAGATTATTTCTTCTGACAGAAGTTCTTGCTTTATGTCTTACTTCTTGGCCAATATCATTGTATTAAAATGACTAGAGTTGAGAAATTTGTGGCATTAATTCTCCATAAAAGTTTATAAGCAAACCTGAAGTTAAATATGAATCAGTGTGCCATAATAAGACTTTATTTTTGTGGTCTTTCAAAATTCCTAGCCATTGTCCAAGGGATATTCATGGGCCACCTACTTTAGGATTTTTTTTTTTTAGTTCTCTTCTATTGGATACAACCATTTCCTCCTTTGGACGTCCTTAGACATTTATGTGCTTTTTATTAGTTATAAGCAATGTCTTCACCTTCATATTTCTGCTAAGCTTTATTACAAGAATGAGTATTACTCAGCTAAGTAATTCCCTGAATAACTGGCAAACTGTGAATGATTAATGTTGGGCCAAATTTGATATAAAGTCAATAAATTCAAAGGAATTCAGTCTCTAAAATTAATCAGAGCTACATCTTTTTGGAGAATTTCAGTACTTTGGGAGAAAATAATCTTATAAAAGGAAAAGAATCCAGAATAAATTGTTCTACACTCCATATAAAGAGCACAGAGGTCATATTGAAACTCTCTGATCTCAAGCTTTTCATGGTGCTTGCAGTATTGAGAGCATGCCACCTTACAGCCCCCCCTCCCTTTTAAAGGGTAGAGAAAGATTTATTACTAATAGCAAGCAGGAGAGCAGGAGAATTAATTCTACGCAATGGCCTCCTTGAGCAAAGCATGGCGATTTCATCTGCAGAACCTGCATATGCTCATATAGGAAATCACTTTTGGTATATGAGTATATTCCTGAGCTTGCTCAGATTAAAGGCATTATTGAAGAAGGAAAGAGCAGACATACTTTGGGCCTTAGTGTAAGGTCATGGAGAATATGGTTGAAAGGTTAAAATGGCTGAAAGAATAACCTCTGGGCAAGTTCAGCTTATAGCATTAAAACTTTGCTGAAAAAAGGAAAAAACACTTAGCTACTCATCAATCCAAGAGTTTATCAAAGATGCCTACCTCAGACAATGGCTAACAAGTTCCCTAGCTCAGAGACATTTAAGTCTTCTTTCAGAAATGGAGAATCATTCTTCTGAAAGTACTTAGAGAGGAATGTGGCCTGTACAGTCCAAGTTAGATGAGCGAAACCCTTTTGGTGCTAAAGTGAGGTAGGTCTTAGAATCACCAGGGATCTTGACACATTAACCCAGTGATGCACTGTGTGGACCTGACTGGCCTTGAACTTTTGATCCTCTGCCCTCAGTCTCCTGGTTCTAGAACTGCAGAGGTGCCACCGCTCCTGGGAATTTTACTACAGCATATTTTTTTCATGAAAGAATGCACCAAACACATTCAGATTTCTTTTTTTTAAGCAAATGACAAAGACCCAATTTACCAGCTTTTTAAAACCTAAGCTTAACATTACATATTTAAATAGTTGTCAGGGGCTGGAGAGATGGCCTAGTGGTTAAGAGTGCCGACCGCTCTTACAGAGGACCCGGGTTCGATCCCCAGCACCCACATGGCGGCTGAGAACTGTCTGAAACTCCAATTCTAAGAGAACTCCAGTTCCAGGGGAATCCGGCACCCTCTTCTGACTTCCGCGGCATTGCACGACATGGGTGCACACACTTGCATGCAGACAGTACATTCATACACATACAGAAATAAATAAAAAAAATAATTGTCAGAACTGATGAAGTTGTCAGCATTCATGCACAACTAGAAACCATTCTTAATTTATACTAAACCAGAAATGTATTACCATTGACGTGGTAATAACTGTCGTTATTAAACACTAAAAGAACTGAAATACTTCTGTAGAGGATTCCTCCTGGCAATGTTCACTTCACAGCAAGCTGACACTAGGGCAACAGCAACACAACTGAAACAGATCCATGCTGGTGTTAGAACAGTCTTCTAGCACTACTCAGAGTCACAGGCTCTCCTTGGATTATGTTTTTTTTTTTTTAAAGCAAAGAGATTACAACAATTTTAAAGACAAAGAAAAATGGTCCTACTGTGTGTTCCCAACAACAAACTCAGAAGTCTCTGTCAAATAGGGGCTCCAATGAGCTGTTTATAAATACTTTATATTAGGTACAGTTATACTGAAAGTCAAGTTCCTTTGAAATTTTCAAAACAATGTTCCTGTTAATCCTCACATGGTACTTATTATTGACATTTTGTTGTAAATGTGAACATTGAATTACTTGCTATCCAAGCGAAGCAGTTGTGCCTCACCATTTATCATTAAGGACTTTAACTGGCTGTCTTCTTCAACTTCTATTCTCTTGACCACTCACTCTCCACAGTTCTTTCTGTAGTGATTCTTCTGTCGCTATTTTAGTGGAGGTTGATATTCATTTGAAGTTTCCCATCCTGCTGCCACCAAATGACGTGGAGGAGAATGAAGTGAGGCTCCCATGACCCAAAGACCTGAACGAAGCCAATCCTGTATCAAATGAAGGAAATCCACTCCCAAAGGTAGAGAAAAATGAGCCCGCACCTCCGTTTCTAAGTCATCAAAAGGGTCTTCGAAGAAGTCGAATGAAAATTTCGATCAAAAATTTCCTGAAGCCAAACTCAGACTGTCAAAATGACCTCCTCCTCCTCCTCCTCCTCCTCCTCCTCCTCCTCCTCCTCCTCCTCCTCCTCCTCCGTCTAACCCTTCTTTGCCCTATTTTTCATAGATGTCCCTCTTCTTAGCATCTGCTAACACCTCATATTCCTCGGCTACTTTCTTGAATTTTCTGCTCTGCTTCTTTGTTCTCAGGAGTTTTATCAGGGTGCCACTTAAGTGCCTGTTTCCTATATGCCTTTTCTTTTTTTAAATTTTATTTATTTTTGTATGTGTATGAATGTACTGTCTGCATGTAGGTTTGTGCACCCATGTCCTGCAATGCTGCAGAGGTCAGAAGAGGGTGTCGGATTCCCCTGGAACTGGAGTTCTCCTGGAATTGGAGTTAACAGATGGTTCTTAGGCACCTGTGGGTTCTGGGGATCGAACCCGGCTCCTCTGCAAGAGCAGTTGGTACTCTTAACCGCTAGGCTACCTCTCCAGCCCACCTATATGCCTTTTCAATAGCCCCAGGCGAGGCATGTCTTTGCACGCCTAGAACTTCATAGTAATCCACCATATTTGTTAGAACAAGTCCCAGGGGGAGAAGGCGGGTGGATGGCCCATCTCCTCACGGCTCCATCACGACTGAGGTGGCAGTGGTGGCACTCTTACTGCAGCATCTTAAGACTTTACCTCTGCTTGTGGGGTAAATCATGAACAACAATAGTAAAATTGACATTCTTAATTTAACCAACCCAGAAAATACAGAGTTAATGCTTAGGGAGTTCAGGCCAAAGCACAAGTAAGCTAACAGAA
>VZQC01003357.1:103520-150769 GCA_009823505.1 Rhizomys pruinosus
AAAGGTTATTCCTGGACAAACTGTCAGCCCATGAAAGGAAACAGCCAGAATTGACCAGAGTCCAAGACAACAGCTCCAGAGAGAGTGGACTGTTTTGCTTCTCATCCACCTGTGCCCCTTTTCTAAGCCTAGGGAACAATCTGCAGAAGAGGGGGCATGGTAGAATGTAAGGGCTGCGATTGGGGTGAATGGTGAAACTACAGCAATGTAGTCTGGACACTCATTTGATCAACTTGATTGAACATACAACCCCTCACCCCCGGCTGGATGGTGGGGCTGTGGGGGTTTGGGCACAACAGCCTGCAAATTAGTTTCATATGAAGGATGCTTGTACTCATGGATTATCACTTATAGCTAAAAAATGAAAAAAAAACTGAGAGAACGATGCAGGACAGTTATGGCAAAATGCATGATCTGGGATGGGGTGGGCGTG
Organism: Rhizomys pruinosus; assembly: GCA_009823505.1. NCBI lineage: Eukaryota > Metazoa > Chordata > Mammalia > Rodentia > Spalacidae > Rhizomys > Rhizomys pruinosus. The sequence continues at coordinate 103,954 of VZQC01003357.1, forward strand.
GGGGGGAAGGGAAAGGGAAATATGCCTGAACTGAATTGGAAAATGATGTATGAAATGCACAAAGCATCAATTAAAAAAAATAAATAAAAATAAAAAAAAGGAAAAGTTTATTTGAGCTTACGATTGATGGTTCCAGGGAATTAGAGTCCATTGTGATGGGAGGCATGGCGACTGGAGCTGGAGCAGCATGCTGAGGGTCACATCTTGCAATGAGCACAGGAAGCCAAGAGAGAGGGCGACTGGAGACCACGAGGGTTGTTAAACTCACTAAGCCTGCCCCCAGTGACATACTTCCTCTAGCACTGCCACACCTTCTAAGGCCTCCAAAAACAGTGCCACCAACTGGAGACAAATGTCTGAATACTTAAAGCCTATGGGGGACATTCATTCAAACCACCACAGCACACTTGAGTCTTTTGGTTTGTGTGCTATATTTATTCTGCTAGGATGAATCCAAGGGGTCCAAGTTGCAATTCAATAAGATTAAGTTAAGTCCTGTCTAAATTAGGCTAAGCTGGTCCGAAAGGGACTGTGGCTTCCAAGTTTTTAAATATACTCAATTCTGGGAAGTTTTAAGTTTGCATACCAAGTGTCAACATCATCCTACCTTGATTACAATTAATTGCCATTTCAATCTCTACCTGAGGGTATGTTTTAGAGCTAGTTTCTACCATAATGGACTCTCCTCACAGCATTTTGAAGTGGTTGAGTTTGAATTTCCTTTTGAGCTGAGGGTCAAAGCAACAGGCAGAACTTTTAACCAGCTTTCATGAGCTTTTTAATGGTTTGCCCTTAAGATAAACCTTGAGTTATGGCTGGCCTTGCAGTTTTTCTGGGTGGTTAGGTGCCCTGTGCTGCTTGTTACTTCTATCATACTCCGAGTATCTGGGAATTCCTGCCCAGTACCTTTAAAAATAAATGTAGCCCACCATTACTTAATTTGGATAGATTGGGGTAACCTAGATATGAGGATTTTATTTTTTTTAAAGTCCCTTTGCAACTAACTTCTCCTGCTTTTTATGTTCTCTAAGGGAAGGTTTCTATCCACCTTGTAAAAGTTTTTACAAAAACTCAGAAAGATTTAAATCCTCCTGCGTGTTTAGAATGATGATAAAGTCTGTCTGTCAGTTCCACATAGAGTCTGTTTTGAAGTTGGTCAGCATGTCCCATGGCCATATTATCTAATTGTACTGGATGGTCAATAACTTTGTTAAGTCCAAAACCTGCTGCTTTTTTCTTAAAAATTCTACTCAGTGATCACTTTCAAGAAAACTTCCAGACCTAAATCTGACTTAGATGTTCGTTCATATAGTTCTAGAACAATAACAACTCCTTACCGCACTGCCCTGAAATCATATTATATCATAATTTACTTCCATGGCGATGCCACTAGACTGCATACTCTTAGGACTTGCATTATTATCTTTGGTTTGCATTTCTAGCATCCAGTACTGTATCTGGGTCAAAATAAGTAATCAAAAAAGATTCCCTAAGTTGTGAAATGAATGGATTTTGAAATATGCTGTCCTGAGTAGTCTAAGATTTATTTTTCATGGTAGTATATTTTCAGAAACCTTTATATTAAATCACCCCTTGTGAGGCTAGAGATGTAGGTCACAGGTAGAGCACTTGCCTGGCATGCAAGTGGCCCTGGCTTTAATTCGTATCTTACATCCTTGGTTTGTCTCTATCAGTTTTATTTGTATGGCTCCTCTGCGTCCACTGGTTAAGTTTTTGACTTGAGTGAGGATTGTTTTTCATCATGTAGATATTATGTTTGGCAATCATTATGTGAATTGTGCATGATGCTTTGTTATTCTAAATGTGATGTTTGAGAATTTTCCCCCTGGCTACTACTTACTACAGTTCCAAGCAACTGAAAGCAGGCCTCACAGTCTTGTGCACAAAGATTAGTATATGATCACAGATCAGGTGGCTTAAAACAACTGTGCATTCTCTCAGTTCTGGAGATTGCAAATCAAATGTCAGGATAGTAGCAGTACCACACTGTCTCTAGAGGCTCTGAGAGGACTCTTTCCTTGTGTCTTCCAGCTTTGCTAGGTGCTGAAGCCCTCCCATATCTACCTCCATCTTCAATGGCCTGCCTCTCCTCTCTCTGTCTTTCCAATGTTGTTATTCACAAGAGCTAAGTGGGTGGCATACACCTATAACTGCAGCATTTGGCAGGCTGAGGAAGGAGGAGGATCATGAGATCAAAGCCAACAAGCCGAGCTGCATAGAATGATGTTGTCTCAAAGAAGAGGAAAATGGAGGAGGAATATATGGAAGAGGAGAGGAAAAGAGGAAGAGGAAGAATGGTCAGTAGCCTACCTGAACAACTCAAGAAGGGTGAAACCCTTAATCACATCCACAAAGACTCCTTTTCCAAATAAGATAATGTTTGCAGGTTTGAGAGACTAGGGTGTGGACACATCTTTGGAGGGTCCTGCATATAGCCCCAGTCAACAATGCTCATTTCCAAGCAGCACTGTCTATCAGCTTGGCCATGCAGAAATGGCCAATAGCAATGGAACACCTTTTTACAAACTTGTGATTTACACCTAGCCTTCTTTCATCTTCTATTCCTCTCCAGTACATTTAAAAATTCATTTTTAGAGTGAAGAGTTTAACAGTATAATTTGGTTCTAAATTCCTGGGAGAAATAATAAGTTTGGGAGGATATTAAGTTATATTGACATTTTAAAAACAATTATTTCAGGGGATGTAGCTCAGTGGCAGAGTACATGCTCAGCATGTGTAAGGCCCTGGGTTTGATCCCTAGCCCCCTCCCCGAAGAAGTAGAAACAACTACAATTATTTCAGAGTTTTGGTATACTATAATACTGTAATGATAATAATAATGGGTTTTGAGACAGGGTTTCATTGTGTACCCCAACCTGGCCTTGAACTCACTATTGTGGCTTAGATTCTCTCCCACTCTGCTTTCCCTCCTGAGTGCTAGAGTTACAGGCATGGGCTATCATATCCTGCTCAAAGTAATTACTTCTAACAATGTTGACTGAACAGTCAACAAATACATAGTGATAAGATTTCCCTTTGCAAAGTCACTATATTAACTCTGAGAGCTTGAGAAATTACCCTATTTTGATGAAGCAATACAATTCTGGATGTTGTCACTGGAAATAAAGAATCTCATTCGTTTTTTATAAGGAAGTCAGTATCTTGGACACAATGCTTTACTTCCCACGAGGGAACAATATCTCTTGTAGGAATATTTTTTTTTTCAGTAAAGAAACTGCTACTACAAATTTTTGTGAAGCAGGTCAATATTTTGTTTCAACTTCAGTGTAAAAGGCCTATGTAAAAAAAAAATTTAGTGTCATGGATAACAATACAAAAGAAAGAGGATTCCGTTTAATGTGATATTCTTTCTTTTTAAAGTTAGGTGCATTGGGGGCTGTAGAGATGGCCTAGAGGTTAAGAGTGCCGACCGCTCTTACAGAGGACCTGGGTTCGATCCCCAGCACCCACATGGCGGCCAAGAACCATCTGAAAAACTCCAATTCCAGGAGAACTCCAGTTCCAGGGGAATCCGAGACCCTCTTCTGACCTCCGCAGCATTGCACGACATGGGTGCACAAACTTGCATGCAGACAGTACATTGATACACATACAGAAACAAATAAATGCCGGGCATGGTGGCGCACATCTTTAATCCTAGCACTTGGGTGGCAGAGGCACGTGGATCTCTGTGAGTTCGAGGCCAGCCTGGTCTACAGAGTGAGTTCCAGGACAGCCAGAGCTACAGGGAGACCCTGTCTCAAAAAGACAAAAAAAAAAAAAGGTGCATTGTTATTTCTTTTAGAATGGAAGTGTTTATATTAGAAACATTTTTGAAATAATAAAATACTATACAGCCTAATGTAACATATGGAATGGAATTTGATTATAGGGACTGAAATATAATTTGTATAATATAAGTAGATCTTTTCTCTATTTTGGTTGAATTTTTGTGCATTTAATATAGTACATCTTAATCATGTAGACCCTATCTGCAGCTCCTGATAGCCACTCCACTGGATTCCATACATTCTGACCTATATGTTAAGGCCTATCAAGTCAAGTTTGTGTCCCCACAAGTCCCCCAGGGTGAGTTCATCCACTGGAGCCTGGTCAACTTCTCTAGCATCATTCCCTTGAAGAAAACCAGCTATTCTATACTCAGCAGTGATCGATTGCCAGTAAGTAGTTCCTTAGCTAAGTGGGGGCTTCTTATACCTTTCCCCACTTCTGTGCTGGGTTGTGTCTGGTTTGGGTTCACGTGGGTCTTGGGCACGCTATCACCATTGCTAAAATTTCATATGAACAAGTTCCCAGCCTCCTGGAAAACTCTGTTTCCTTGTGGCCACCCACTACCCCCGGCTCTTTCTGGCCCCTCTTCTGTAATGGTCCCTTGGTCCCGGGTGGCATAAGTTTATTATAGGAGTCCTATCCAAGGAAAATCACTCTGAAGGTTCTTATTCTCTACATTCTGGCCAGTTTTGGCTTTCTGTGTTGGTCACCATCTGTTGTGAGGAAGCTTCACTGGTGGAAGTTGAGTGACGCATTAGTATTCTTCCTGCCTTCTGTTCTACTCTGTTCACTGAGCCTTAGGTATAGTGTTGCGTTGTAGATGTGCCACTTAGGGATGGTTATCTCACTGACACTTATTCTCTGTGTTTGGTCAGTTCTGGAACTCTATCTATTGCTAAAAGATTCTTTGGTAAGTGATTAGAGTTCCACTTGTCTATAATATAAGGATAAATATTTAGCACACAGTAAGAAATTATATTTATCTAGAGATGTGACAGACACAGGGATTTCTCTAAGATCTATGACCTCTCTCCAGCCATGTGTAGTTAGCTATGTTTACAGTACCATACATGAGTTGTCTCCCATTGAGGACTTAAGTCCACTTGTATCTAAGTACATATTTAACTTGTCAATTTTTATTAATAAATTCATTTATATTAAAACTAGTAATTCCAGTGAAAATGACTATAGGTGCAAATGAATGGTGTGAGATGCATTCAGGCCTTGGCTTTGACAGTGTTTTCATGAGTATGATCCTACTCTGCAAGGGTGTCACATCATTGTAAAGGGCTTTTTGCCATCCGATTAATCACTGGAATATAGCTTTAGCACATTAGAAAATTTATCATTCTTTCCCCCCTTTGCATAGAGTGCTCACTTTCTCTTCCCTTCCTTAGTTGTTTCTTTTGTTGTACAGAAGCTTTGAGGCTTAATGAGATCCCACTTATTGATTGTTGAACTTAATGCCTGAGCAGCTGATGTCCAATATAGAAAGTCCGTTGTAACCTTTTTATATACCAATAACAAGCAATCAGAAAAAGCATTCAAAGAAAGCCTTCCATTCATAATAATCTCAAAAGAAAACAATTAGGAATAAACCTAACCAAAGAAATGAACAATCTCTACAATGAAAAAAACATCACTCTCTTATTGAAGGGAGCCCTCAGTCTCTTTCCACCCTCACGGATCAAATGATATTTAGGTGAAAAGTCAGATTTGTGGAGGATGAGAGCTATGAAATTGGTGTCTTGGCCTTTCTCTGTCTTTTTCAAAATGTTTAATTCATAGAACTTGAGATAGAAGAAGGAGAAGAAAATATCCTATAACTATAGGTCTCACTGGTCTCTTATGAGGTGTTTAAGTGCTGGATCCCTTTCATTCTCCACTATTGTTTCTGTTTGTTAAGGTCACCTTGTTCACATAGGTCCCTCCCACTCTGGCTTCAGAAGACTAGATCAAGGATAGATGTCTACCATCTGTGAGCTGGTTGGGCTTGCCAAAGGAGCCTAGCACAAGACCTCCACACAAGGGCCAGCCATACACATAGCTTGTGGGTTTGCTCAAGTTCTCTTGGGAGAAGTTAGAATCAAAGGTGTAGGAAAGCAACAGGCTTCAGAGCCATGCAGGTGTAGAGACAAGCATGGAAGCAGCATGCAGAGGCCCTGAAACACCCGGCCATGAGCTCACAGAAAGCAGGGAAAGGAGAGAGAGGGAGAGTGTGGGAGGGAAGAGGAGAAGGCCAGTATCAAGGCAGCCAAAGAAGTGGCTGAAGGGAAAAGCTGGATCAGTATCTAAAAGACAGTTTCCATTCCTGCCCTCAAGCCATGGTCAAACCACCAGGCAAAGAATGGTGTCCCAGTTGTCTGTACCTTCCAGTGCCCTGCTTCTTGAAACAGTATTCAGGTTTCCATGCTTCCCTTTGTAATCTGAAACAGTGTTTGTCCAAGTGCCCTGACTCATGGAATGTTTTGATATTTCATATGTGGGCAAAGAAAACTCTCTGGATGATGAAGCACTGAGGCCAGAAAGCCTGCTCTCATCCTGAGTTGTGGGCTGCGCTACTCAGAGGGAGATTAGATTGCAGTCTAAGGACCCTTTAGAGAAACATTGCTGTCATCTTTGGAAGTAACAGGACCGTGTTGCTCCAGCAACCTTAATTGTGTCCTAGTGAAGAACTTTCTATCCCAGCATGATAAAATTTGTCTTATTTTTCCCTCTAGGTTAGTCAAGGGCAGTCTATACATGACAGCCTGCCTGTTCCCTTATGGTCAGTGTTTCTTACTACATCTGACGAGGTAGTGTGGCTTTACTAGAATTCGAGTCTGTGTTCTGACAGTTCTGTTATTTAAACAATGCCGTCTCACAGTCTGCATTCCCCTTTACACACTGTAGTCTTTGAGTCAGGTTCAGTGCTTTGCAGACATAAAACATTGCTTCATCATCCTGCTAAACTGAGTTCCTCCTAGCAGTTGGAAGAAATTATTTGCATTTATTAACTCCATTAGAAACAAATTTCACACTTCAATGGCAATAAATGGTTCATCTATCCCTACTGGGACAAAATATTTTCTTGATTAGGAGTGATTTCATTGTTCATGTGCCTCATTACATTGGGGACGGGTACGACAGCCATGGTGTCTTGTTTTTCAAGGTGAGCAGAAGGCTAGGAAATACTGATTCCTGGAAGTTATCATAAAAACCAAGGCCAGGGTTCTCTGCTAATAATGTAAAATACTCATTCATGATTTAATCACTTCTAATGACAATTTCTAGTAATGGAGACTATAGCAAAAAGAGAACAGAGGGTTTGAAATGGGAAGACATAGGCTGAACTTTCAGCTCTTTTATTTCCCAGAAATGAGGCTTTCTGAAGTCTCTGATTGGCTCCATTTCCTCCTCTCTGCCTGCCATCTGTCCCTCCTTCCCCAGGCAGGCTGGTCCTGAAACTCAAAGGGGAGACAACGCAAGGGAAGGAATGTGATGGCAGTGTGTGCAGGGTGTGGGCAAAATGGAAAATGTTCAGAACCAAACATTCAAAATGCCCAAGAAATGAAGCAAGTGGTACCAGTGCAGCCCCATGTGCATGCCAGCATTTCTTTACAATATTTCCAAATTGATTGGAGGAAGCCATTACTCTTTGTTCAGTCCGTTATTGGCAAAAAATGAGCCAAAGTTAAAAAAATGAAATACTAGCAAGTTAGTGTAAGTCTTAAAGAAGGAGACAAGGTGAAAATTAGATTCATATTTTCTCCTGTTTCCTTTCTGCTCTTCTTTTATATATGGGAGTTTTATTAATATATTTTACATTTTGAAAGAAATAATTGCAATAATGCAAATTTGATGTTTTGTGAGATATAAATTGTGAGAAGTTGTTTAGGCATCAATATAATGCTAACTAATGAGTATCTTTAATCTAAAAATTAAATAGTACACATCTAATGCCACATCTATAATCTCCTATGTTTAATCAATTTTAATGCTCAGGAATTGATAATACAGATGGCACAGGTCTAAGCGGTGCATAAAATGCCACAGAAAAGGATGAATTTAAAAGCTACATCTTATAGCTGGGCATGGTAGCACACACTTTAGTCCCAGCACTCAGGAGGCAGAGCCAGGCAGATCTCTATGAGTTTAAGGCTAGCCTGGCCTACATAGCAAGTTCCAGGCCAGATGGGGCTACAGGGAGACTCCTGTCCTCATAAAATACCGGAAAAAAAAAAAAAAAAAGTGTATCTTTAGGGAGAAATGAGAGAAATTAAAGAGGGGTATTTTGTTTATCCTGGGCACTTGAGGGCTTTGATGCAGAAAACCCTAGACTGCTGTATTAGTCACTTTTCTGTTGCTGTGATAAAACACCATGACCAAGGAATTTATAAAAGGAAGAGTTTATTTGAGCTTACGATTGATGGTTCCAGGGAATTAGAGTCCATTGTGGCAGGAGGCATGGCGGCTGGAGCTGGAGCAGCATGCTGAGGGTCACATCTCACAAAGAGCACAGGAAGCAGAGAGAGGATGACTGTAGACCATGAGGCTTATTAAACTCACTAAGCCTGCCCCCAGTAACGTACTTCCTCTAGCACGGCCACACCTTCTAAGACCTCTAAAAAACAGTGCCACCAACTGGAGACAAATGTCTGAATACTTAAAGCCTATGGGGGACACTCATTCAAACCACCACAACTGCCAACCCAACAAAACGTTCCACAGAAGAACCTGGAGCTCAGAGTGGCACACGTGGCTCTAGCTCTGTGGAGGACTGAACTGATTCATCTCCTGTCAAAGGAACTTGACATTGGGGCCCCATTTCCCACCTATAAAGCTATTTCCCTATATTATCTCATAACATTTATTTTCAATATAAACGTTTTTAGCTAGGGGGCTGGCTTGGTGGGTAAAGCAGTAGTTGTAAAAGCATGAGGGCCTGATTTGGATCCCAGCACTCATGTAAGTGCCCGGTGGGTGTGATAGCCCATTTGTAATCTCAGGGCACAGGAAACTGAAACAGGGGATCCTGGGAGTAGCTGGCTATCTAGACAAGCTGAATTTGCGAGGTTCAAGGCAGAGACCCTGCATCAATATATAACGTGGAGATCTATTGAGAAAGATACTTGAAGTCAACCTGTGGCCTCACACACATGTGCACATGCCCCTGCACACACCTACCACATACATATACACAAATGAAAAGTAAAGTAAGTAAATACAGCTCATTGTCAATGCCTGTGACCCTCCATCAGGAAAATTTATAGTATACATGTATGGTTAAAAGGAAATAGATTACTTTGATATATATTTTTCTGTACATTTAACTTGATTACTTCCAGATATAATCACAAACAGTTCATGGATACCATGATGTATGAAAGAATGGAGATAAAGGACACCTTTTCACCAAAGGGAATGGAGGCTCTCGAGAGTCTGGCTTCACAGAGTGTGAGGAACCTGAGCTATCTTTAGTATCGCTCCATGGCCCAGATCTCTGAAGTCCCTTCCAGCTGTAAATGTCTAGGGTTTTGCTTGTTCCCTATTTCCAGGCTGCTTTATTTAGCCCTTGCTTTCTGTGGCATTGAATGAATTGCTTGGTATTTCTCAGGCTACCCTTTTTCTTCCTTTGAAACAGGATGTGACCAGTTGGGGAAAAGGGTCAAACACTTAGAAACAGGCAAAAAAGACAGTGGGGGCATCTGAAAAAGCACCTTAACCCTGGACATGCTGGACACTTTCTGGCAAATCTTCAGAAGATAGTGGGATCCACAGTGTCTACACTTTCTGTGGGCAGCCACTAACAGGCTATTTTAGCACTCTGCAGAGGCAGGAGGAAGTCATAGAAAATTAGGTGTCCTAAACACTTATTTTGTCAGCTAAGTATACACAGAACATCCAATCCATAGAAAAGATAACTCCAAACATTAAACTGTTTTGCCTCTTATTATACTTTGTCTTCATTAGCAAATTTTAATATCTTTCATTGTTTGCTCTTCAAATTCTTCAAATTCCTAATAAGACCTTAGTAGCTAGTTCTGCTTTAAGGAAAGGAAGCATTGACTTGAGTTCAGTTTATGTAGGACTCATGATTTTTACCATTTTACAAATGTTCCATGAACAATAATTTAATGAAAGGGATATGTGTATGTGTTGTGTTTTGGGGTGTGTGTGTGTATGTGTGTGTGTGTGTGTGTGTGTGTGTGTGTGTGTGTAGGAAAGAAAGACAATCCAATTACTAGAAACTTCCTTGCTCATTTGTTAACATTTATAACCACAAATAATCAGTTATTCCCACTGGGCTTTCTCTGTAGCCACATTAAATCAGTATATTGTGTGTAATTTTGAAAGTTCATCGTAGTCTGGGGGGATTGCTTTACTGCTTCGCAGGGTTCAAGAGAAATCACAGAAGCTAGCATTTAATGTAATTATAGAATAATGATTACCATGTGTAAAAAACCTTCTGAGCATACAGAACATAAAGAAGCTAGAATAATACCTGTCTTCAAACTAGATGGAGGTTATGAGATGGCTAATTGGTTTAACTGTCGTTTCCTCCCACTCAAGGGGTCCTGTCTTTGAACCTTTCCTTCGCCTGAATGAGGAGTCTGTTTGTGGAGTGCTCTCAGTTCCAGAAGCTGTGTGAGAGACAGTTACAAAAGGACTGATGCTATCTGAACTTGAACAAGCTGAGAAACAACTGTAGCTCCAACATGGAAATTGTGTTATTCAGATCAAATAATGTAATCATAATTTGGTACTAGTCTTCTACCATAAAGCCTTAACCTCTGTGGAAACTTTCAAGTAAATTGAGATAAGACACCGACCACTTAAAATTTGGAATCAGAGATAACACAAACTCAGAGAGAAATATTCTGAGTTCTGCTAGGGTTTTTGTTTGTATTGGTTTGCTTTGGTTTTCCCTTGTATGTAGGAAGCTTTTCTTTTTATGCCCAATAGGGACCACGTGGCCCTGCTAAGGGGGAGGGGGACACAGCACCTGCCCACAGCTGCTGTGGGGAGCTGGTCTCTTGGTGCAAAGACCAGCTGGCTACTTCCCGTAGCCCAGCCTAAGTGATAATTCCAATTTAGGCTCTTAGCCTGGACCCACGGGACACGTGTTCCACTCTTGGCCATGACTTCCCACCTGCCCAGAGCCGGGACAGGAATTTCACTCACAACACCAACTACCCAGGTTGGTGGTCCGCAAAGGGAACCTTTTTCCAACCCACTGGCCACCCAAAGGAAATGCAGGTCTACCTTAGCCTGTATGTGCACAATAATTAATAAAAATAATGGCCAGGAATGCCATGATGATGTTACTATGGAATTCAAATGTACTCATTGCCACGGCTTGCTTTTATAAACCAAATGACGTCAGTTCTCAGGACCAATCACGAGCCCCACAACTCCGAGCCACTACACACCTTGCTCCACCCAGCATGCGCACTTAGGCCATGCTGCTTGCTCCTCCTCAGGGCAGAGCCAGACTCTTGGCCATGAGGTGCCCTGAGGCATGTCAGCTGGAAAGCTGGCCTGCAGTTCAAGCTGGATTTCCCTACACTTGTAGAAATGGGATCTTACTAAAGTAACTTGGGCTCCTTTTAAACCCCCAATCCTCCTGCTTCTATCTCGGAGTGAGAGCTGATATCTACAGGTAAGCACCGCCATTTTAATTTATTTCAGTCTCCCTTCTCCTTCAAATGTGGTAATACCCTGTATCCCATCTGATCTTTACTCATGCTTTCCTGAGTTATCTGAGTGTAGTCAGGAATTACAAATTAACCTCGTAGCCACTGTTCGCTTTCAGCTAATAGGTTTTTGATTCATATACTAGGTATTTAGAATTGCTGAAACGGAAACCTCAGAAGACAATTTTCAGCATGGAAGGGTAGTAGCAAGGAGGTAGGGGTAAATATGGTTTACTGTATGAAATCAAATTTTAAGCACAGATAATTTTACTTCATGACATGTATTGTGTTGATCAACTGGATCAAGTAAGAAACAGGTTTGATTACTTAAAACTTGCAGTGTTTTGATTATCATAAACATCTGTGATCACTGAACAGTGGTCCATGGAGAGGCAGAACAGGAGTTTGAGGTGAATCCAGAACCATAAAACAAAAAACCCTGGGTTTCCCTTGAGTTATACAATGATAGTCTGACAGATGTATCTTTCGAATCCTGGCTGTCCTAAGCTTAGTGGTGAGAATCAGACTTCAAGCAGAACCAAATGTCAGAGACTCCTGCATTGAGTGCTTCAGTACAGCCTACATCTTTCTTTTTTTTTAATTAAAAAAAATTTTTTTAATTAATTTTATTTATTTCCGTATGTGTATGAATGTACTGTCTGCATGCAAGTCTGTGCACCCGTGTCGTGCAATGCCGCGGAGGTCAGAAGAGGGTGTCAGATTCCCCTGGAACTGGAGTTCTCCTGGAATTGGAGTTTCAGACGGTTCTTGGCCGCCATGTGGATGCTGGGGATTGAACCCGGGTCCTCTGTAAGAGTGGTCGGCGCTCTTAACCGCTAGGTCATCTCTCCAGCTCCGAGCCTACATCTTTCACCCAGCACCATGCAACACTGGCTCACACAAGCTCCTACAGAGATGAAAGATGTAGGTAAATACCCTTGGGGCAAAATGCGTTCCTGCCTTGATGCAGTTGAAAAATAATTTGCTCTGGGCAGCAACCAGGAACGGTGGATACATAGCCAGAAGTTCTACTTGACACTATCTAAACTATAAAGAAACATCACAGAGGTGAGAAGATACTGGTCCACACACATACCAGTTCTCTAACCGATGGAGGAAGACAGTGCACAGTCTAGAAGGGTTGGAGGACACTGTCAGCCCCGTGCAATGTTACCAGCAGTTGGTGCTCTACTTCAGAAAATGTGGGGGTGAAGGAAGATGCATCCCTAACCATGAGCTTTTGGTAAGGCCCCTGGCCCTATGCCCCAGCCCCAGTCTGTGGAGTGAATTTCTTGGTTATATCCCTTAAAGGAAAACCATTTGTATGCTTTGCCTGTGTCAGCGGGCAGCTCTCTGTCACTCATTCTCCCTCTGAGACAACCACCCATCAGCACATCCCCAGAATTAAAATCAACATCGGCCACATCATTTACCTCCCTGATGAGAAATTTTATTGTCATTTGTTGCTGTGTCCTAAAAATAGGAAACAGAAAATGAAGGAGGAAGATGAGAAAGAGCTATATTGGATGGTTACAATTAGTTGGATTCTTGCTAATGGAGGTTTTACATATTCTGTCTTTTTCTTTTCTTTTTTTTGACAGCTCTGCAAGATGGACTCCAGCTGCTCCAGAATATAATTATGGGCCTATCCTCTGTGATATAGGATATTGATTTGTCTTCTCTATGCAGTAAATTCTTAGTGACAGGACTTATCTTCTGTCAGTTTCTTTTGTACAAGGCCTAGCACATGGCTAGACACATAAAATAATTTTGGATATATGTTTTGATTTAAATCATTTTGAGACAATGACTTAAAGCAAGTTATTGAACTTTTCTGTCTTACTGTCTATGACAAAGAAATCATAAATAATTGTGAATAAAATATTTGAAAGACATTTACTCATGTTGAGGAGCTTTTTGTTATATTAATTCATGCAGACTGATTAACGCATAGCTAATGGGATCAATAAAGACAGATTATAATTGCCATTACTGGGGGCTAGAGAGATGGGTCAGCAGTTAAGGGCACTGGATACTCTTGCAGAGGACCCAGGTTCTGTTCCCAGTACCCACATGATGGCTCATCTCCTCTAACTCCAGTTCCAGAGGCTCTGACTGCCTTTTCTGGCCTCCATAGGCACTGCACACACATGGGTACACTTACATACATGCAGGTAATATACTCATTCAAAAAAATTAATTAAAAAAAATCACATTATTAGTATAAAATTAAGATGCCTTAGGAAGTTGTACTCAGGCCCAATGCCATGTCCTGATCTAAGGACAAGAAGGTCCTCACAGGGGAACTGAAGTTCTAGACCTACACCCTGGAGGAGATGAATTCAGCTAAGAGCTAGTGATCACTGAAGGGGTAGAAAAGGAGTTGGAGGAGAATCCATAACCATCAAGAAACAGCTGGTACCTGGAGCTGTGCAGCCATGGCCTATACAAGTGTATCTTCCTTTTTTTTTATGTGTATGACTGTACTGTCCGCATGTAGGTTTGTGCACCCATGTCGTGCAATGCTGCGGAGGTCAAAAGAGGGTGTTGGATTCCCCTGGAACTGGAGTTAAAGATGGCTGTCAGCTGCCATGTGGGTGCTGGGGATCAAACCCAGGTCCTCTGCAAAAGCAGTCAGCGCTCTTAACTGCTAGGCCATCTCTCCAGCCCTACAAGTGTATCTTCTAAGTCCTGGATGTGTCTAAGCTTAGAAGTCAGAATCACACTTCTATGAAAATGAATGGCTTCAATGTTTAGGTATATGATATAGGTCTTTTATATCCATCTCATTTTATCTTCAAAAGAGTACCACAAAGTATTTATTTCCCCCATTTTTAGTTAGTAGGCTGTGGCTTGGGTTCCTATGGCTAAACCAAGATGTTACAGTTAACCCAGGCTTATCTTCTCTGCACTCCTAATTTCTTTCCTTCAATTTACTGAACGGTAAAAGGCCTAGCTAACACTTCTTCCTCAGGACTCAAACAAATATTACATAGCCACAAGCCCATTTCCATGTTTACTTATACTTTCTGGTATAAATAAACTTTGGTAATACCCCCTGTTGTTAAAATATTGATGTTTGAGCTCTCAGGTGGAAGAGCAGTACTGGCCATGCCTAACTGAGAAGGCACGTTCCTTGCCAAGCAAAGAGAGAGGAAGATGGAATAACAAGACGGACATGTACGAAAATGTCACAATGAAATCTAGTATCTTCTACTATTAATATATGCTAAAATAGTAAAAAAATAACCTCTCATGGGGGGATAAAGACAGAACTAGAGAGACCTCCACATGAGCCAGTTCATACAATTCTGTCCCTCTGTTCAAATTTTGATAGCACCAAGACTCTTAGAATCATAAGGTCATAAGCTATTTGCCAAGTAGAATTTAAAAATAGCATTGGAAATGGCCACATACTACATATATAAATTAGATCACTTTACAGATAGAAAAAAGGATTTTTGTATGCTGGGTTCTTCTTCGTCACTGGATCTCTGGTTCATTGAGGGAGGGACTGCATCTTAACTTTCATGGACACCCCTCATCCCTGTGCTGACAGAGTGTTTGTACATGGTGTGCCCTCAATACTATGAGGTATTTGATCACTAGCATATTTTGTCAGGAAAATGTCACAATAAGACAGAGGGAATTTTTTTCCCTTTTTCTTTCGCTCTTCAGGCTCTTTCACTCCCATACACTGGGGACAGTATATGTTTCACTCAGGAATTCTCAAAAGGCAATGGAGAGTGTTTCATGGTCTCCCAAATGTCCTGCTATCTTTGTTCAACAGGCACGGTGAGGGGGACTGATTTCCTATTATTTATTTGCTGTTGAAATAACACTGTAGCTTCTTATTGATGACAAATTGACAATTTTTAATAACTTGAGCTGTGGCTTTAAAATGTTTGTTTGGAATATATAATTCATGCTTATAAAAATTAAATGGACAAAGACAAGAAACCCCCCCCCCCATTATCTACTGGGCTCCTCATTGCAAGGATGCATATTGTCTTAGTCTGCCAGGCTACTGTAACAAACACCTCAGGCTGTGTAAACTACGAACAGCAGAAGCTTATTTCTCATTATTCCAGAGGCTGGGAAATCAAATATCAAGGCACCAGAAGACTTGGTGTTTGGTATGGACATTGCTCTCTTTTTCCAAGATGGCTGGGTCCATGACAGAGAGTAAAAGGGAAGAATTTTTATCCCTCAAGCCCTCTTAAAAGGCCATTAATCCCTTATGGCCTTATCATTTTCTAAAAGTTTCGCCTATTAAGACACTTGCATTGCTTGAAGAGACATAAATGTTCAAACCATACATTCCTATTCCAGTTCCTTATTCATGTTACTTCTCATTTTAAGATAATTAGGTTATTATAGATGGAGCGATGGCTCAGCACTTAAGAGCACTGGCTGCTCTTGCTGAGGACCCAGGTTGCGTTCCCAGCACCCACATGGCAGCTAGCAATCATCTGTAACTCCAGTAGCAAGGAATCTAGTGCCCACTTCTGGCCTCCACTGGCCCATGCAAGCATATGGGCAAAACACCCATACCCTTAAATAAAAATAAATGAATTAAAACATTTTTAAAGATATTTAGGTTACTTTGGATGCCACATCATTAACTGCTTACAATTAATATCCTTTTAATAATATTTTTTGTTATTTATTCATTCTTTTATGATGAAAGTATATCCGTAGATTACATTTTGAAAGATTAGTGTTGAAAATAGATGTTTCGGGCTGGAGAGATGGCCTAGCGGTTAAGAGCGCCGACCGTTCTTACAGAGGACCCGGGTTCGATCCCCAGCACCCACATGGCGGCCGAGAACCGTCTGAAACTCCAATTCCAGGAGAACTCCAGTTCCAGGGGAATCCAACACCCTCTTCTGACCTCCACGGCATTGCACGACACGGGTGCACAGACTTGCATACAGACAGTACATTCATACACATACAGAAATAAATAAAATTAATTAAAAAAAAATAAAAAAAAAAGAAAATAGATGTTTCCATTTATTTCTCCATTAGTGCTATATGAGGGAGAGCCTGGACATGACAGCGTGTTATCAAAAATGTCTATCATTGTCAATTTAATGAGTAAAAAATTTTTATTGATTTTTTTTTAGTTTAATTCATCATGTTTTAGGTAAACTTTCCTGCCTTTCTAAGTGTTCAGTGCCTTATGCAGATTTTTTCCTGTGAGTTACCCAGGTGCTCTGGCAATTTCCCTTCAGTATTCTTCTATTTGCTGTTGCTCACAGAAACTTTTTATGCATTGAGGAAATGAGTCCCTTGAGAGAGAAGCTGAAATACTTTATCTTTGTCTTTACTCACAAACAATTCCAAAATTTTCACCTCCAACACCAATCTCTTCTCTGGATTCCATACTTAGACATCAGGCTGTTTCAAGTCATCTCTAATTGGTTTTATTCACAACTAAAACTTCATAAAACTGCACCCTGACTTCTGCACCCTATCCCAAGCTCAGTCTTCCCCTTACATTCTTGACTTGAAAATAACTAGTTGCCCAGTGTTCTAGTTTGCTTTCAATTGCTGTGACAAAACACTCTGACCAAGGGAAAGGATTCATTTAGCTTACATTTCTAGGTTACAGTTCCTCAGGGAGTCTGAGGTAGGAACTCAGGGCAGGAACCTGGAAGCAGGAGCTGAAGCACAGGCCATGGAGGAACCTTGCTTACTGGCTGGCCCTTCTGGCCCATGCTCAGCCTGCTTTCTTACACGATGCAGGACCCAGGGGTGGCACTTCCCACAGTGGTTTGGGCCCTCCCACATCACTCAACAATGAAGAAAACACAACACAGACATGGCCACAGGTCAGTCCCATGGAGGAAATTCTCCAACTGAGACTCCCTCCACCCAGATGTGTCAAGTTGACAACTAAAGCTATTCAGCACACCCAGTAAATCATCTTGGAACGATTTTGAACCTTCTTTCTCTCTCTCGCCATATCTAACCCATTAGCACATCCTATGGGTTTTACCTTCAACATGTATCCACAGTCTGACTTTAAGTCACCTTCTCTTAGATTGGGACACATGCTCACATCCCATCCTATCCAATCCTATCCTTTACCACTTACAGTCCAACTCTAGGTGCTTCTATGTGCTTCTTCCCTCACCTGGGATTAGCACAGTAAATTCATCATAAAGCTTTGCTGGGATTAAATATGCTAATACACATAAAACTGCTTTTTAATTTTTAAATTTATTTTATTTTATGTTTATGATTGTTATACCTACATGTGTGTAAGTGCAACTGTGTCATGCAGTGCTCTCAGAAGACAGACAAAGGTTTCAGATCCTTCGGACAGTTGTTAGCTGTCATGTGGGTGCTAGGACTTGAACCTGGGTCTTCTGATAAAACAACCAGTGATATTAACCACTGAGCCATCGCTCCTGCATAGCACATGTGAAACTCTTTCACTAGTTCTTAGCATTCTGTTTTCAACAGCATTGCTGAATAGTTACTGTACCAGGGTTCTCCTTCTTCCACATATATTTTATGATCTGAATTTATAGAGCCACCAATGGAACTTTTAAAGTTGAAACATGTTTCTCATTCCTCAGTGTCCTGAATGGCCTACACACACACACAGATTAAGAAATCTGAAGTCATCATCACCGTGAAGCCCATTTTGTTGGAGCTAGCTTATCTCTGGTAGCATATTCTGCTCCTTTCCCTTCACTTAGAGTGCTTGGCTGGCTTTCTTGTTTTCCTCAAACTCAGATAACTTGATGTTATCTCTATATGAAATGTCTTTCTCAATATTTTTTTCCTTCACTGTATTCACATGATGTACAGATTAGAAAGACAGGTTTGATCTTGTTACCAAAATGGCAGTTCCTGTTACTTATCACATTCTGTCCACTTTTTCTTCTTTATTTTTCTTCATGACACTCTCCACTTCTAAACATTATTATGGATTCCTTGTTTCTGTTTTTTAAGCCAATTTTTATTTAAGCTTTGTGCATTTCATACAAAATTTCCAATCAAGTCTAAACCCATTCCCCAGTTCCTTGCCTCCCTGACCCCACCAGAGCTCATACATTCTGCCAAACATGTTTTTCATCTTTGTCTCAGTCTCTTTTAAAAATTTTGATGCAGAAGTTTACTGTTTTGAGCAGAAGTTCACCATTTCAGTCAGTTCTTTGACCCAGTCTTTTGCTGTTGTTGTTGTTCCTTCCAATCTGCATCAGTCCAAAATATGCATATATGCATGCCACAGATATCTTTTAGCATCTTCAGCTTATGATTTCTTTTTTTTATTGGGCTGAAAGGTGTCATGTTTGAAGTCTTCTCCCTGGAAAGCCCAAACAACCAGCAGTGCTGCCCTTGTGTTCCACACTGGGGTTTTCCCTTCCCATGGTCATCAAATGAGGTCCAGTAAGCACCATTTCCTGTCTTGATCCTCCTGTTCTGGGCTCCATAATACAGCCTGGGTAGTCCAACAATGGCAGTCTGTACTCTGAAGAGGCTGAAACCCCAATGGTAGCTCAGTCCAGAAGCTGGATGTCTCAGCAGTCCCCATCTGGCACTGAAGGTTTGGAGAATTCTTGGAGAGACACGAGTCTTCAGTCCATATTGGAAAGTTGAAAAACTGTGTCTCATGTCTTTGAAGGATGGCAAAAGCAGTGGCAGCCCCGGAGTAGCTGCACTTGTCAGTAAGACAGCCAAAACAACTCTGATCGTTTTTTCTTTTTCTTAATTTTTGTCTTTCTATTTATTTATTTTTATTATTATTATTTGTTTATTTTTAAGGGATTCTACAATATAATAACACAGTTGTTTTCAGATAACGTTGATGTTGCTCATTTTGCCATACAGTTAGGTAATTGGTGCATTTTGCAAGTATCTATGTCCAAATTTTGAACAACCCAAGGTTCCCATAGTCCGGTTGGAGAAGCTTGTATGCACAGGTATGTTGATCAATTAGAAGTCCAGACTATATTGCTGTAGTCTCATGATTCACCCCTATCTCTCCGCAGCCCTTACATTCTACCATGCCTCCTCTTCCGCAATTTGTTCCCTGGGCTTTGGGAAAGGGGCACAGGTGGGTGAGAAGAAAACAGTCTACTTTCTTTGGAGTTGTCATTTTGGACTCTAGTCTGTTCAGGTTGTTTCCCTTTGGGTTGTACAGCTTTTCCAGTGATATCTTTTTAGTCAATAACAAAGCAAAGACACAAGCTATTGGATATACATGCATTTAAGCAGTCACTAATTATTTATGGTAAGCTTAGCATAGGACACAGATGCTCATGCTTGGATGGTATGCTAATCTGCAAACTGGTGTTTCTCTATAAAGGGTGACAAGTCTCTTATTGTGGCTTATTAACATCTCCTAAACCACTACGAGGACATAAGCTTGTGGTCATCCACTGTGAGTTTATTCCTCCAAGGAGATGAGCTGATAGCACAAATTAGATTTGGGATAATCATCTTTATATATTATATATATATATATTTGGCTGCCACTATTGCACAAATCTCTAGGCATTTGAGGTAAAGCTAATACTGATGGAGGGTCTTGTTGGTCTAGGGAGGACCAAATATTTTGCTGTATTGTATGTGTAATACAATTCAGGCACTATAGGGGGTCAAAACATTAAAAACTAAAAAAAAAAAAAAAAAAAACAAAAAAGGGAGGTGGGGGTGGTGGGAGGTGGGAGTGGGTAGTATCTTTCTGGGGATACAAATGGAAAAACTCTGTGTTCCAATCCTATTGATAAATTTTCAATTTTTGAGACTTGAAACTAACATGGGAGGAGAATTTTATGTTTCCCACAGGTAAAAATCACCAATCTAAATGCCTGAAAACGTACAACTATGGCTGTGCATAAAAGGGAAAATGCAAGCGAGAGGCTGACCCATCTGAAATTAAAGAAAAGAGAGAGGAAAGACCTCAGACGCCTGAGTCAAGACACTGAACATCTCTCTTGAATACTACTTTGGGTAACTGTTTATAATGGGCCCTAAGAGTTTACCTTTCCTGATACTGAGAAACCTTCCTACCTCTCCCCTTTATAGGAAAAAGTCAAATCCCCAAAAAAAAAACATCGAGTGGTAATGAATAATCATTCTACTAACTGTAAATTAGAGCCAATTGGTTATTTAACTGGTTTAATTTCTTATGAAAACAGGTTATAACTACCCTTTTTTATTATTGCATGAACTAGGCCATAGAGAACTGTGGAACAGGATAATTCTCTATCTGAGAGAAATTCAATAGTAAGTTTATAAAGCTGTGTAATTTAAGCATAAATATATTACTACAGGAAAGCTCTAAACTATCAGCCATGACCTATATTTATTCTGCCTAGGAGATGTTGGCTAGGGGGATTCAACCCCCCCCCCCACATTACAAAGGCTTTTTGCCTATAAGTTGGGATATATGCAAGGAGAGAAGGCCGTAATGTCCCTGTTGTCGAAGACCTGGCTGTGCAGCATGAAAAAATGTTATGAGGGAGACGTCAACTTGCTAGTGTGTATCAAACTGGCCTTGCTGAAATGCCAGAGAGCATTACCAAGCACACTAAATTTTTTGTTCTTTTTACCCTAAGATTCAAGTTTTATACCCTGAAGTACAATGTTTCTCGGCCTTACTAATTATTTTATTTCTGGTTGGTTCTACTTCCTCTTTGGACACTTAAGGCCACACGATTAGCCCCCAATTAACCAAGGGCTTGTCCTCAAGGTCAGGAGGATCTGGTCTTATTTGGGGGGGTGGGGAGGGATGGAGAGCCCCGCTGGATCCCTTTTGGCTTTTCCTTTTTTCTTTCAGTTCTCATCCACTGAGTGTATGTTATATGTCAGAGAATCTTATAGACGGTAGGGGCTTGCCTTTTTAGCATGAGAAAAGTTTCCTCTTTATTGACTGGACACTGGCTGACAGTCCCATTAGTGGATCTCCAGACGCTCCCCTGCACAGAGAAGACTTGGTGACTCACATTTGCTGGACCATTTCAAGAGATGCCCCTATGCATAGTCCCCTGGGATCTTCGTTGACCTCTGAGGTGCAACGGAACAAGTTCATTCCTTAAGTCCCGTCTGGCCCAAAATGGTATGGGCCTCAAGTATGGTTATTAAAATCCAGAGAAGGTTAGTTTACATCTAGCCTGTAACTTTTTAACTACTGTATAATATTTTAGAAAAGGCTTGGACAAAAGATGAAGCAGCCTTGTATAAGAAATACTAAAGAGGTTTGAACACAGAAGCTGTGGGCAACTGGAGGCCCAGCAGTGGGGAGGCTGTGCGGACTGGCGTTTCAGCCCAGATGATTCTGGGAGATGGGAGCTGAGGTTCAAACACAGAGGCTGCAGGCAACTGCTGCCCGAGTAACGTAGCAGGTGCAGAGGGTACTGGCATGCAGGTTAAGAAAGCAACTCAGGGGGCTGGAGAGATAGCCTAGAAGTAGAGCACCGACTGCTTCTTGCAGAGGGACCCGGGGTTTCGATCCCCAGCACCCACTGGTGGCTAAGAACCTCTTGTAAACTCCAATTCAGGAGAACCTCCAGTTCCAGGGGGGTAATCCTGAACCCTCTTCTGACCTCTGCGGCATTTGCACAACACATGGTGACAAACTCTACATGCAGACAGTACATTCATACACATAAAAATAAATAAAAAGTAAAAAAAACAAAAAAAAAAAAAAAAAAACGAAAGCAACTCATGCCGGGACATGGTGGCACGCACTTTAATCCTCGAGCACTTGAGAGGGCTGAGGCAGAGATCTTTGTAAGTTCAAGGCCAGCCTGTGGTGTCCTAACAGTAGCGAATTCCAGGATGGCTGAGGGTCTTACAGGGAGACCCTGGTCTTGAAAAGACCAAAAAAAAGAAAAAAAAAAAAAAAGAAAGCAACTTAACCTCTCCCTCCGCACCTGGAACCCCAGAGAGAGTGGCTGGCAAGCAGAGGGAGTACGTTCTTCAGAAGGTGTCATCGGGGTTGTTACCCACCATTTTTTAAAAGAAAGGGATAAGTGAACCTATACCTTCCAATCTATAACCAAAATTCCAAAAGCCGAAACCGAGACAAGCCAACTTTCCATACATAAGGAGAACTACAAAGAAGATCACCTGCAAAGAATCAAGGAAAAGCAATCCTTCAACAAGGTGAGAGGCAACTTTTAAGATTTGCATCAGAATACAGGCAAAAGGCGAAAACCAACATGCTGAGAGCACAACCAAAGGAAGAACAATATGGGAAAAGTGCAGAATAACTCCACACCAAATTCTCCAGAGCCTGTGGAGGACTCCTACAATGGGATCTCCCTAGAGGTAACCCAGGACACAGATCATAGAATAACACAGATATATTCAAAGAAATCATAGAATTAAGGGGAGAGAATGAAAAATTCAGAAAGGACCTAGAGGGAGACAATGACAAACTTCAGAATGAACTAAAAGGAGAAAAATGACAGACTCTGGAAAGAGCTAGAGGAAGAAAATGACAAACTCCAGAAGGAAGTGGAAACACAGAAAAGATCCCATGCCGAAATGAAAAAGGAAACCAACGAGTGAAACAAGGAGCTACAAGAAAAGATTGAGAAGCTCCAAAAGGAAGTGGAAATAGTAAAGACCACACAGGGAGAAATGAAAAAGGAAACCGAACAGTAATCCAATCAAAAGGAAAGAATGGGAAAAAGCCTCTGAAGCAGAATGGAGGAATCAGAAAAAAGATCAGACCTGGAAGGTAACAAGGAACAACTAAAAAACTCAAGTAAAGACTAAAAAATTTAAAAATACAGAAGAGCAGAACAACCAGGAAATGTGGGACACTATGAAAAGATCAAACCTCTGCATCGTAGGAATAGAGGAAGGAGAAGAATCCCAAGAGAATGGTATTGATCAGATCTTCAACAGAATAATAGATGAAAATTTCCCCAAATTAAAAAAAGACAAACCAATAAAAATACAAGAAGCACACAGAACACCAACTAGACGAGACCAGAAAAGAAACTCCCCCCACCATATCATAGTTAAAATGCTAGAAGCCCAAAACAAAGACAAAATTCTGAATGCCACAAGAGAACAACAACTTACATATAAAAGGAAAACTATCAGAATTACAACTGACTTCTCAGCACAAACCATGAAAGCAAGAAGAATATGGAGCAAAGGATTCCCAGTGTTAAAGGAATATAGATGTCAACCCAGGTTACTATACCCAGCAAACATGTCAATTCTAGTTGAAGGAGAGAGAAAAATCTTTGATGACATAAACAAGATGAAAGAATACATATCTGGAAAGCCAACCCTTCGGAGAATACTTGAAGCAATTCAAAGAACAGAGGAGAGGAGCAACTACCCCAGGCACCTTGAAAGAGAAATTAATAAAAGCAGAAATGCAGAAGTAGAAACCTAGACCAAAAATGCAAATGGATAATAAGATGAAAGGAAGCAACACACACCTCTCAATTATAACCTTAAATATTAATGGACTAAACTCCAAATCGAAAGGGATAGACTAGGAGAATGGATTAGGAAACAGAATTCATCAATATGCTGAAACCCATCTCACCCTCAAGGATAGGCACCAACTTAAAGTGAAAGGATGGAAAAAAATATTCCAAGCAAATGGTTCCAAAAAGAAAGCAGGAGTTGCTATTTTAATATCAAACAAAATAGACTTCATAGTGGAAGAAATTAGAAGAGAAAAAGAGAGCCATTACAACCTTATCAAAAGGAAAATTAACCATGAAGACTTCACAATCATGAATATATATGCACCAAACTCCGGTGCATTGACCTTTATAAATACAACTCTATAGGACCACAAGGCACAGATTAACCCCAGCACACTCATAGTAGGGGACTTCAATACCCCACTGACTACTTTAGACAGAGCAACCAGACAAAGAATCAACAGAGAGATATCTGAACTGAACAATACAATAAAATACAGGAAGTGGACCTCACAGACATCTTCTGAATATTCCACCCAAGCACCAGAGAATATGCTTTCTACTCAGCACCCCATGGAACATTCTCCAAAATTGACCACATACTTGGATACAGAAAAAACTTCAACAAATACAAAAAATTGAAATAATTTCATGCATTCTATCAGACCATAGTGCAATAAAGCTCAATATCAACACCAGGATAAGGCCTCCTACCTACATGAACACATGGAAACTAAACAACACACTCCTGAATAATGAATGAGTCAACGAGGATATAAAGAAAGAAATAAAAGCATTCCTGGAAATAAATGACAACAGTACAGCACAACAAAACCTATGGGACACTTTAAAAGCAGTCTTAGGAGGGAAGTTTATAGCCCTGGGTGCCTACATTAAAAAATCAGAAAGAGCAAAGATAAATGAGCTAACACTACAGGTAAGAACACTTGAAAGACAACAACAAATAAACCCTAAATGCAACAGACAGGAAGAAATAACAAAAATCAGAGCAGAAATTAATGAAATTGAAACAAAGAAAATGATACAAAAAAAAATCAATGAATCCAAAAGTTGGTTCTTTGAGAGAATAAACAAGGTAGACAGACCCCTAGCCCAGTTAACCAAAAGAAAGAAAAAGCAACTCCAAAACAATAGAATTCATGATGAAAGGGTAAATATCACAACAGAAAATGAAAAAATCCAGACAATTATACGGGAATACTTCAAAAACCTATACTCTATTAAATTTGAAAACCGAAGAGAATGGATGAATACCTGCAATCTGGGGAATCACCAAAGCTAAACCAAGAAGAGATTGACAGCTTAAACAGACCCATAATATATGAAGAAATTGAAAATGTAATAAGAGACCTCCCAACTAAAAAAAGCCCAGGTCCAGATGGTTTCACAACAGAATTCTATAAAACACTTAAAGAGGAATTACAACCATTATTAAACTGTTCAGAAGGATACAAGCAGAGGGAAATCTCCCAAATTCCTTCTATGAAGCCAGCATCACTCTAACACTAAAACCAGGCAAGGATGCAACCAAAAAAGAGAACTACAGACCCATCTCATTAATTAACTCAGATGCAAAAATTCTCAACAAAATACTTGCAAACCATATACAGACCTACATCAAAAAGATCATTCACCATGATCAAGTGGGATTCATACCACAGATGCAGGGATGTTTCAACATACAAAAATCAGTAAATATCATAAAACACATAAATGGACTGAAGAACAAAAACCACACTATCTTCTCAATAGATGCAGAAAAAGCATTTGAAAAAAAAACAACCCAGCATCCCTTCATGCTTAAAGTCCTAGAGGGAATTGGACTCAAAGGATCATTCCTCAACATAATCAAAGCCATATATAAGAAACCCACAGCCAACATCATCCTAAATGGAGAAAAGTTAGGATTCCCCATAAAGGTAATAACCCAACAAGGCTGCCCCCTGTTGACAATCCTCTTCAATATAGTGCTTGAAACACTGGCTATAGCAATAAGGCAAGAAAAGGAAATTAAAGGAATACTAATTGGAAAAGAGGAAGCAAAACTACCCCTTTTGGGGGGTGATATGATAGTTTACCTAAGGGATGAAAAAAACTGCACCAGAAAATTCCTAGAAACAATTAAGAGCTTCAGTAAAGTGATAGGATACAAAAATCAACCTAGAAAAATCAGTAGCATTTATTTACACCAACAACATGCAATTGAAGAAGGAATACAAGGAGACCCTCCCAATCACAATAGCCCCCAAAACAATAAAACACATAGGAACAAACCTAACCAAAAACATCAAAGATTTCTACAATGAAAATTATAAACTCCTGAAGAAGGAGATTGAAGAAGACAACAGAAGATGGAAAGACCTCCCGTGCTCATGGATTAGAAAAATTAATATAGTATAAATGTCCATTCTACCCAAGTTAACATACTGATTCAATGCAATTCCAATTAAAATCACAAGGATATTCTTCACAAGCTTGGAAATAAATTCTTAAATTCATATGGAACAACAAAAGACCCAGAATGGCCAAAGCAACCCTGAGCAAAAAGAGCAATTCAGGGGGGATTTCTATACCAGTCATCAAACTATAATACAGGGCTATAGTAATGAAAAATAGCATGGTACTGGCACAAAAACAGACCTGTAGACCAATGGAATAAAACTGAAGATCCAAACTTGAGCACATACAATTTCAGCCACCTGATATTTGACGAGGGGACCAAAAAGACTCAATGGAGGAAATACAGCATCTTCAGCAAATGGTGTTGGAAAAACTGGATCACCACTTGTAGAAGAATAAAATTAAACCCCTACCTCTCACCCTGTACAAAAATCAACTCCAAATGGATCAAAGACCTCAACATGAAAGCCAAAACTTTGAAGGTGATAGAAGAAAAATTTGGCAGCAACCTAAAAGACATAGGGGTAGGAAAAGACTTTCTAAATCAGACAGCATCTGCACAGGAAATAAGGTTGACAATTGACAAATGGGATCTCATAAACTCAAATGATTCTGTACAGCAAAAGAAACAATCAGAGAAGTGAAGGGAAAACCCATAGAGTGGGAGGAAACCATCACTGCTAATACATCTGACAGAGCATTAACTTCCAGAATATATAAACTACTTAAAAAACAAAGAAGAAAACAAATGTCTCACTCAAAAGATGAAGTAAAGAGCTGAGCAGAGACTTCAAAAGCAAGGAAATAGAGGCGGCTAAGAAACATCTTAAAAAGTGTTCAATGTCACTAATAATTAAGGAAATGCAAATTAAAACCACTTTAAGATATCATCTCACCCCGATAAGGCTGGCAAGGATCAAGAAAACAAACGATACCAAATGCTGGAGAGGGTGTGGAGAAAGGGGAACACTCATCCACTGTTGGTGGGAATGCAAACTTGTACAACCACTTTGGAAAGCAGTATGGAGAATCCATAAAAGTCTCAAAATGAGCCTACCACGTGACCCAGCCATACCACTTCTGGGAATATATCTATCAGACTCTTCCTACTGCAGAGACACATACACAGCCATGTTTATTGCAGCTCTCTTCACAATAGTAAAGAGCTGGAATCAACCCAAGTGCCCCTCAACCGACGAGTGGATAGAGAAAATGTGGTACACCTACACAATGGAGTTCTATGCAGCGATAAAGAAAGATGAAATCATGCAATTTGCAGGTAATTGGATGGAGCTAGAAGATATCATGCTAAGGGAAGTAACACAGTCCCAGAAAAACAAACAACCAATGGTATCCCTCATCTGTAGATGCTAGCTCCAATTACCTAGTTGTAAGGCAAACTGAGCAACGTTAATTTATATTCCTCATGATCTAAAGACAGCTGTGCTCTTGCATTTTGAATCCTTAAACAGGTTCTAGAGCTGACCTAACATTTATTTTCAGACCTTGTGTCTTTGAACTATGATGGAGGAAATGTGTGTATCTTTTGAGTAATGTGGGATCAAAATGGAAAGATGTGAATCAAGAAATATGATATGTAAATAACATACAGTTTGTTTCCAAAGGATACAGTTTTAATATAGGTGCAATATAACAGGCTGGTGCAACTTAGTCTTTCTGGGTGCTTAACGACCATACTTAAAGTCCATACCGATTTGGCCGAGGGACCTAAGGGATAAAACTCTGTTCCTTGCATTCAGAGGTCAACCAAGTCTTAGGGGATTATGCATGAGGGCATCTCTTGAAATGTCCTGCAAATGTGGGTCACCAGTCTTCCTGATAAGGGAGGTCTTGGAGAGCCACTAATGGGACTTTGGCCAGTGTCCAGTCTATAAAGAGGAAAGTCTGCTCATGCTTCAGAAAAGGAAGCCTGATCTAGCAAGACCTGATTTTGTCCTCGAGTGAATGGAACTGGTAAATGAAAAGCTGAAAGGAGCAAGGAGCTCCCACCCTCCTTTCCCCCCAATCCCCCTCCCCAGGACCAGATCCTCAACTGACCTTGAGAAAACAAAAACCTTGGTTAATTCCGGCTAACCCTATGACCTTAAGCATCCAAAAGGAAAGAACAACCAGAAATAAATAATCAGTAAGACCAGAGAAACTGTACTGCAGACATAAAACTTGAGATCTTAGTAAAAAGACAAAAAGAAAAAAGAGAGAGTACTGTGGTTCGGGCCTGTCTTCAAATCTTACTGGCAAATGCATCTACCCTGTGACTACCACCACTTTTGGCACTACTCAAAGACATGAGACATAGCTTTTTAAACTTCTAATATGGACTGAAGACTCATGTCTCTCCAAGAATCCTCCAAACCTTCAATGCCAGATGGGGACTACTGAGATAACCAGCTTGTGGACTAAACACCTAAGGGGATTTCAGCCTCCTCAGAATATAGACTGCCATTGTTGGGCTATCTGGGCTGTATCATGGAGGCCAGTACAGAAGTGTCAAGACGGGACATGTGCTTACTGGACATCATTTGGGGGACTATGGGACGGAAAGACCTCAATGTGGAGCAAAAATGCAGGATTGATGGTTGTTTGGGATTGCCAAGGAGGTTCCTTCTAGCACTTTCTTTTTTTAATTTTTTAATTTTTTAATTTTTGTATATGTATGTATGTACTGTCTGCATGTAGGTCTGTGCACCCGTGTCGTGCAATGCTGCTGAGGTCAGAAGAGGATGTCGGATTCCCCTGGAACTGGAGTTCTCCTGGAATTGGAGTTACAGACAGTTCTTAGCTGCCATGTGGGTGCTGGGGATTGAACCTGGGTCCTCTGCAAGAGCAGTCGGTGCTCTTAACTGCTAGGCTATCTCTCCAGCCCTCGAGAACTTTCTTAAGAACATATTTTAGGAAAAAAACAGTCCTCCAATTTCAAGTGTATATGTATGCATGTTATATATATATATATATATATATATATATATATATATATATATATATACTGTAGCATTACAAGTTGGAGAGAACACAAAAGAACTGAAAAATAAAACTCTGGAAAATACTCAGAAAAAGATGCAGACATGTATGGCAGAGTGCAGGGACTCAGGTGGGGTGAGGCCATGGGAAGGGAAGTGACTCTAGATTTGTATTGAAAATTACGTATGAATTATGGAAAAAGTTTAATAATAATAATTAAAAAGGATATTTAAGAAGCACTCCCATAGGCTAAATACTGTGTTTAGACACAATATCATGACAAACTGTTTTTTTCCCCTCATTCTTTTGATTTTGTCTACATACCCTGCACCAATATACCAAAATTCAAATTGAAAATAATGGTAGCTTAATTATAGAACCTGTTAAGGGATTCACAGATAAAAGAGCACAGTTGTTTTCAGATCATGAGGAACATGACATTAATGTTTCTTAGTTTTGCCTTACAGCTAGGTACTTGTACTAGCATCCACAGATGAGGGATACCATTCATTGTTTGTTTTCTGGGACTGTGTTACTTCCCTCAACATATACCTTATAGTTCCATCCATTTTACCTGCAAAGTTCATGATGTCATCTTTCTTTACCGCTACATAGAACTCCATTGTTTGATGTACCATATTTTCTCTATCCACTCATCAGTTGAGGGGCACTTGGGTTGGTTCCAGCTCTTTGCTACTGTGAAGAGAGCTGCATAAACATGATGTGCAGTATTTCTGTGGTAAGATGAGTCTTGTGGGTATATACCCAGGAGTGGTATGACTGGGTCAGGAGGGCAAGCTCATTTTGAGTCTCTTAAGTGTTCTTCACACTGCTTTTCATAGTGGCTGTACGAGTTTACATTCCACAGAGCAATGGATGAGGGTTCCCCTTTCCTCACAACCTCTCAGCATTTGGTATCATTTTATTTTCTTGATCTTAGCCAATCTTATCAGAGTGAGATGATATCTTAAAGTGGTTTAATTTGAATTTCCTTAATTATTAGTGACGTTGAACAGTTTTTAAGATTTTCTCAGCCATCTGTATTCTCACTTGTGAAGTCTTTGTTCAGCTCTTTACTCCGCCTTTTGAGTGAGTCATTTGTTTCTTACTTCTTGTTTTTTTGAGTGTTTATATATTCTGGAAATCAATACTTGTCAGGGGTATCGGTGGTGAAGTTTTCCTCCCACTCTGTGGTTTTCTCTTTACTTCCTTGATTGTTTCTTTTGCTGTACAGAACATTTGAGTTTAATGAGTCCCATTTGTCAACTGTCAACCTTATTTCCTACACAGCTGCTGTCTGATTTAAAAATCTTTTCCTACCCCTATGTTTTTTGGGTTGCTGCCAACTTTTCTTCTATCACCTTCAGTTGGGGTTTCAATTTGAGTTGTTTAATCCATCTGGATTCGCAGATGAGAGGTAGGGGTTTAACTTTATTCCTTCTACAAGTAATGATCCAGTTTTGCCAACACCACTTGCTGAAGATGCTGTCTTTTCCATTGTGTCTTCTCGGCCCCCTTGTCAAATATGAGGTGGCTGAAATTGTATGTGTCTCAAGTTTGGATCTTGGTTTTGTTTCCATTGGTCAACAGGCCTGTTTTTATGTGAGTACCAGGCTGTTTTTATGACTATAGCCCTGTATGTATAGTTTGAAGTCTGGTATAGAGATCCCCCTGAATTGCTCTTTTTGCTCAGGGTTGTTTTTGCTATTCAGGGTCTTTGTTTTTCCATGTGAATTTAAGGATTTTTTTTCGAAATCTGTGAAGGGGCTTTTAATTGGGATTGCATTGAATCTGTATATTAATTTGGGTAGAATGTACATTTTTTACTATATTATAATTTTTCCCATCCATGTGCATGGGAGGTCTTTCCATCTTTGTTGTGTTCTTCATTCTCCTTTTTCAGGAGTTTAAAATTTTGTTGAAGAGACCTTTGATGTTTTTTGGTTATGTTTTGTTCCTAGGTATTTTATTGTTTTTGATGCTATTGTGAGTGGGAAGTTCTCCTTGTATTCCTTTTTCAGTTGCTTGTTGTTGGTATAAATTAAAGCTCTAATTTTCTAGGTTAATTTTTATCCTGGCACTTTACTGAAACTCTCAATCTTTTCTAGGAGTTTTCTGGTGGAGATTTTAGCATCCCTTAGGTAAATTATTGTATCATCTATAAAAAGGGATAGTTTGACTTCTTTTCTATTAGTAATTAGTATGTACTCCTTTAATTTCCTTTTCTTGCCTTATTTCCCTAGCAAGTGTTCCAAGCACTATATTGAAAAGGAGTTGGTGACAGGGCCCAACCTTGATGATTTCCTACCTTTAAGGGAATGCTTCTGACTTTTCTCCATTAAGGATGATGTTGGATGTGGGCTTCTTGTATTATGGTTTTGTTACACTGAGGAATTATCCCTCCAATCCAATCCACTTTGGGACTTTAAGTATGAAGGGCTGCTGGATTTTTGCTGAAGGCTTTTTCTTCATCAATTGAGAGATGATCGTGTGTGTGGATTTTTGTAAGAAAAAACTCAGCATTCTTTTATATTTTTTGTGTTGGCAGTGTGGATGGAACCCAGGGCCTTGCATGCTGATCATGTGGTTTTTGTCTTTGAGTCCATTTATGTGTTTTATGATATTTATTGATTTTCGTTATTTGAACTGTCCTGCATCTTGGTTGAATCTACCTTGGTCATGATAGATGACCTTTTTGATGTGGATCTGTATGCAGTTTGCCAAGTATTTTGTTGGGAATTTTTGCATCTGTGTTCATTAATGAGATGGGTCTATAGTTCTCTTTTTTGGTTGTTATCTTTGCCTGTTTGGTATTAGAGTGATGCTGGCTTCATAGAAGGAGATTTCCCTCTGCTTGTATCCTTCTGAACAGTTTGAGTAAAAATGGTTGTAATCTTTTTTGAATGTTTTATAGAATTCTGCTGTGAAACCATCTTGGCTGGGCTTTTTTTAGTTGGGAGATTTCTTACTACATTTTTCAATTCTTCATATATTATGGGTATGATTAAGCTTGTCTGTCATTCTTTCTTGGTTAAGCTTTTGTGATTCCCGGATTTCAAAGATTCATCCATTTCTCTTAGGTTTTCAAATTAGTAGAGTATAGGTTTTTGAAGTATTCCTGTATGACTTTTGGATCTTTTCCTTGTCTGTTTTGATATTTCCCCTTTCATCATGAATTCTATTGATTTGGAGTTGCTCTTTCTTTCTTTTGGTTAACTGAGCTAGATGTCCATCTATCTTGTTTATTCTTTCAAAGAACCAACTTTTGGATTCATTGACTTTTTGTATTTTTTTCTTTGTTTCTATTTCATTGATTTCTGCTCTGATTTTTGTTATTTCTTCCTGCCTGTTGTGTTTAGGGTTCATTTGTTGTTGTCTCTTAAGTGTTTAACTGCAGTGTTAGATGATTTATTTGTGTTCTTTTTGTTTTTTATTTATTTATTTTATTTTTTGGTCTTTCTTAAGACAGGGTCTCCTTGTAGCCCCAGCTGTCCTGGAACTCGTCTGTAAACCAGGCTGGCCTTAACTCACAAAGATCCGCCTGCCTCTGCCTCCCAAGTGCTAGGATTAAGGCGTGCCGCCACCAGCCCGGCTTTTTTGTTTTTTTAATGTAGGCACTCAGGGCTATAAACTTCCCTCTTAGCCTCTTAGGACTGCTTTTTTTTTTTTTTTTTTTTTGGTCTTTTTGAGACAGGGTCTCCCTGTATCCCCAGCTGTCCTGGAGCTCACTATGTAGACCAGGCTGGCCTTGAACTCACAAATATCTGCCTGCCTCTGCCTCCCATGTGCTAGGATTAAAGGCGTGCACCACCACGCCTGGCTTAGGATTGCTTTAAGTATCCATAGGTGTTGTTGTTTTGTATTCTCATTTCGTTTTACATCAGAATGCTTTTCTTTCTTTCTTTATTTCTTCCTTGACCCACTCATTATTCAAGATGTGTTGTTAGTCTCCATGTGTTGCTTGTAGAAGTATGGCTTATCTGGTTGTATTGAGCTTTATTGCACTATGGTCTAATAGAATGCATGGATTATTCAATCTTTTTTTATTTGTTGAGTTTTTTCTTTGCGTTGTGGTCGTTGGAGTGTTCCATGGGGTGCTGAGTAGAAGTGTATTCTCTGGTATTTGAGTGGAATATTTAGATGTCTGTGAGGTCCATTTGGTGTATTGTATCATTCAATTCAGATGTGTCTCTGTTTATTCTTTGTCCAGTTGACCTTCCGAAGGAGCTCAGTGGGGTATTGAAGTCCCCTACTATGAGTATGCTGGGGTTAATCTGTTTGAGGTCCTAGAGAATTGTCTTTATAAGCTTGGGTGCACCAGAGTTTGGTGTATATATTCATGATTATAGAATATTCCTTGAAGTTATTCCTTTGATAAGATATAATGGCCCTCTTTGTCTTTTCCGCTTTCTTTACTATAAAGTCTATTTGTCTGATATTAAAATAGCAACTCCTGCTTTCTTTTCTGGTACCNCTTTCGGCACTCCTCAAAGACATGAGGGCTTCCACTGCTTTCGGCACTCCTCAAAGACAGCTTTTTAACCTTCCAATATGGACTGAAAACTTGTGTCTCTCCAAGAATCCTCCAAACCTTCAATGCCAGATGGAGACTACTGAGATACCCAGCTTGTGAACTAAACAGCCTAAGGGGATGTCAGCCAGGTCAGAATATAGACTGCCTTTGTTGGACTACCTGGGCTGTATCATCAAGGCCAGTGCAGGGGGATAGAGACAGGATGCATTCTTACTGGATTTCATTTGGGGGACCATGGGAGGGAAAGACTCCCATGTGGAAGAAAAGTGCAGGTTTGATAGTTGTTTGGGATTGACAAGAAGGAACATTCAAGCACTTCCTTAAGGAAAACATGGCATCTTTTAGAAAAAAAATCCTCCAATATAAATATGTGTATGTATTTATGTATATATATGTATCTATAACTATGTATATATGTATATATACTGTAGCATTACAAGTTGGAGAGAACAGCAAAAGAACTGAATAAAACTCTGGAAATACTCAGAAAAAGATGCAGGACATGTATGGCAGAGTGCAGGGACTCAGGTGGGGTGGGGGCCATGGGAAGGGAAGTGACTCTAGATTTGATTGAGAAATTACGTATGAATTATGGAAAAAGTTTAATAATAATAATTTAAAAAGGAATTCTAAGAAGCACTCCCATAGGCTAAATACTGTGTTTAGACACAATATCATGACAAACTGTTTTTTTCCCCTCATTCTTTTGATTTTGTGCATACATACCCTGCACCAATATACCAAAATTGCCTAAATCTGAAAATAAATGGTAGCTTAATTATAGAACCTGTTAAGGGATTCACGATAAAAGAGCACAGTTGTTTTCAGATCATGAGGAACATGACATTAATGTTTCTTAGTTTGCCTTACAGCTAGGTACTTGATACTAGCATCCACAGATGAGGGATACCATTCATTGTTTGTTTTTCTGGGACTGTGTTACTTCACTCAACATATACCTTATAGTTCCATCCATTTACCTGCAAAGTTCATGATGTCATCTTTCTTTACCGCTACATAGAACTCCATTGTTTAGATGTACCATATTTTCTCTATCCACTCATCAGTTGAGGGGCACTTGGGTTGGTTCCAGCTCTTTGCTACTGTGAAGAGAGCTGCAATAAACATGACTGTGCAAGTATTTCTGTGGTAAGATGAGTCTTGTGGGTATATACCCAGGAGTGGTATGACTGGGTCAGGAGGCAAGCTCATTTTGAGTCTCTTAAGTGTTCTTCACACTGCTTTTCATAGTGGCTGTATGAGTTTACATTCCCAGCAGCAATGGATGAGGGTTCCCCTTTCCTCACAACCTCTCCAGCATTTGGTATCATTTATTTTCTTGATCTTAGCCAATCTTATCAGAGTGAGATGATATCTTAAAGTGGCTTTAATTTGAATTTCCTTAATTATTAGTGACGTTGAACAGTTTTTAAGATGTTTCTCAGCCATCTGTAATTCCTCACTTGTGAAGTCTTTGTTCAGCTCTTTACTCCGCCTTTTGAGTGAGTCATTTGTTTTCTTACTTCTTTGTTTTTTGAGTAGTTTATATATTCTGGAAATCAATACTTGTCAGGGGTATCGGTGGTGAAGTTTTCCTCCCACTCTGTGGGTTTTCTCTTTACTTCCTTGATTGTTTCTTTTGCTGTACAGAAGCATTTGAGTTTAATGAGGTCCCATTTGTCAACTGTCAACCTTATTTCCTACACAGCTGCTGTCTGATTTAAAAAATCTTTTCCTACCCCTATGTCTTTTGGGTTGCTGCCAACTTTTTCTTCTATCACCTTCAGTTGGGGTTTCACATTGAGGCCTATGATCCATCTGGAGTCAATTCTTGTACAGGATGAGAGGTAGGGGTTTAACTTTATTCTTCTACAAGTAATGATCCAGTTTTGCCAACACCACTTGCTGAAGATGCTGTCTTTCCTCCATTGTGTCTTCTCGGCCCCCTTGTCAAATATGAGGTGGCTGAAATTGTATGTGCTCAAGTTTGGATCTTCAGTTTTGTTCCATTGGTCAACAGGCCTGTTTTTATGTGAGTACCAGGCTGTTTTTATGACTATAGCCCTGTAGTATAGTTTGAAGTCTGGTATAGAGATCCCCCCTGAATTGCTCTTTTTGCTCAGGGTTGTTTTGACTATTCAGGGTCTTTTGTTTTTCCATGTGAATTTAAGGATTTTTTTTCGAAATCTGTGAAGGGGCTTTTAATTGGGATTGCATTGAATCTGTATATTAATTTGGGTAGAATGTACATTTTTTACTATATTAATTTTTCCCATCCATGTGCATGGGAGGTCTTTCCATCTTCTGTTGTGTTCTTCATTCTCCTTTTTCAGGAGTTTAAAATTTTTGTTGAAGAGACCTTTGATGTTTTTGGTTATGTTTGTTCCTAGGTATTTTATTGTTTTTGATGCTATTGTGAGTGGGAAGTTCTCCTTGTATTCCTTTTTCAGTTGCTTGTTGTTGGTATAAATAAAGGCTACTAATTTTTCTAGGTTAATTTTTATCCTGGCACTTTACTGAAACTCTCAATCTTTTCTAGGAGTTTTCTGGTGGAGATTTTAGCATCCCTTAGGTAAATTATTGTATCATCTATAAAAAGGGATAGCTTGACTTCCTCTTTTCCAATTAGTACTCCTTTAATTTCCTTTTCTTGCCTTATTTCCCTAGCAAGTGTTCCAAGCACTATATTGAAAAGGAGTGGTGACAGGGCCCAACCTTGATGATTTCCTACCTTTAAGGGGAATGCTTCTGACTTATCTCCATTAAGGATGATGTTGGATGTGGGCTTCTTGTATATGGTTTTGATTACACTGAGGAATTATCCCTCCAATCCAATCCACTTTGGGACTTTAAGTATGAAGGGCTGCTGGATTTTGCTGAAGGCTTTTTCTTCATCAATTGAGATGATCGTGTGTGTGGATTTTTGTAAGAAAAAACTCAGCATTCTTTTATATTTTTGTTGTTGGCAGTGTGGATGGAACCCAGGGTCTTGCATGCTGATCATGTGGTTTTTGTCTTTGAGTCCATT
This sequence comes from Rhizomys pruinosus, assembly GCA_009823505.1. Classification (NCBI taxonomy): domain Eukaryota; kingdom Metazoa; phylum Chordata; class Mammalia; order Rodentia; family Spalacidae; genus Rhizomys; species Rhizomys pruinosus. The sequence continues at coordinate 140,827 of VZQC01003357.1, forward strand.
TATGTGTTTTATGATATTTATTGATTTTCGTATTTTGAACTGTCCCTGCATCTCTGGTATGAATCTAACTTGGTCATGATAGATGACCTTTTTGATGTGGATCTGTATGCAGTTTGCAAGTATTTTGTTGGGAATTTTTGCATCTGTGTTCATTAATGAGATGGGTCTATAGTTCTCTTTTTTGGTTGTATCTTTGCCTGGTTTTGGTATTAGAGTGATGCTGGCTTCATAGAAGGAGATTTCCCTCTGCTTGTATCCTTCTGAACAGTTTGAGTAAAAATGGTTGTAAGTCTTTTTGAAATGTTTTATAGAATTCTGCTGTGAAACCATCTTGGCCTGGGCTTTTTTTAGTTGGGAGATTTCTTACTACATTTTCAATTTCTTCATATATTATGGGTATGATTAAGCTGTCAGTCTCTTCTTGGTTAAGCTTTTGTGATTCCCAGGATTTCAAAGATTCATCCATTTCTCTTAGGTTTTCAAATTTAGTAGAGTATAGGTTTTTGAAGTATTCCTGTATGACTTTTGGCATCTTTTCCTTGTCTGTTTTGATATTTCCCCTTTCATCATGAATTCTATTGATTTGGAGTTGCTCTTTCTTTCTTTTGGTTAACTGAGCTAGATGTCCATCTATCTTGTTTATTCTTTCAAAGAACCAACTTTTGGCTTCATTGACNGATGTTTCCTTCATAAAGCGCATGTTCTACCTTTAAATGATACAGATTCATAGGTTCTGTTTGAGTTCACAGTGCTAAATGATGGTTTGTCTACTTAGTACCAATTTTTTTTTGGTCTTTTTGAGACAGGGTCTCCCTGTATCCCCAGCTGTCCTGGAGCTCACTATGTAGACCAGGCTGGCCTTGAACTCACAAATATCTGCCTGCCTCTGCCTCCCATGTGCTAGGATTAAAGGCGTGCACCACCACGCCTGGCTTAGGATTGCTTTTGAAGTATCCATAGGTGTTGTTGTTTTGTATTCTCATTGTCGTTTACATCCAAGAATGCTTTTCTTTCTTTCTTTATTTCTTCCTTGACCCACTCATTATTCAAGAGTGTGTTGTTTAGTCTCCATGTGTGCTTGTAGAAAGTATGGCTTATCCTGGTGTTGATATTGAGCTTTATTGCACTATGGTCTAATAGAATGCATGGAATTATTTCAATCTTTTTTATTTGTTGAGTTTTTCTCTGTGTCCCAGTATGTGGTCAGTTTTGGAGAATGTTCCATGGGGTGCTGAGTAGAAAGTGTATTCTCTGGTATTTGAGTGGAATATTTGATGTCTGTGAGGTCCATTTGGTGTATTGTATCATTCAATTCAGATGTGTCTCTGTTTATTCTTTGTCCAGTTGACCTGTCCGAAGGGCTCAGTGGGGTATTGAAGTCCCCTACTATGAGTATGCTGGGGTTAATCTGTGCCTTGAGGTCCTAGAGAATTGTCTTTGTAAAGCTTGGTGCACCAGAGTTTGGTGCATATATATTCATGATTATGAAATATTCCTTTGAAGTTATTCCTTTGATAAAGATATAATGGCCCTCTTTGTCTTTTCCGCTTTCTTTTACTATAAAGTCTATTTTGTCTGATATTAAAATAGCAACTCCTGCTTTCTTTTTGGTACCATTTGCTTGGAATACTTTTTCCATCCCTTCACCTTAAGTTGGTGTCTATCCTCGAGAGTGAGATGGGTTTCTTGTAGACAGCATATAGATGGGTTCTGTTTCCTAATCCATTCTCCCAGTCTATGTCTTTTGATTGGGAAGTTTAGTCCATTAATATTTAAGGTTATATTTGAAAGATGTCATTGCTTCCTTTCACCTTATTATCCATTTGCTTTTTTGGTCTAGGTTTCTACTTTTACCAATATGCTTTTATTCATTTCTCTTTCTAGGTGCCTGGGGATAGCTGCTCCTCTCTTCTGTCTTTTGAATTGCTTCAAGTATTCTCTGGAGGCTTGGTTTTCCAGACATGTATTCTTTCATCTTGTTTATGTCATCAAAAATTTTTCTCTTTCCTTCAAGTATAATCAACATTTTTGCTGGGTATAGTAACCTGGGTTGGCCTCTATAGTAATTTAGCACTGGGAGTATTTTACTCCATCTTCTTGCTTTCATAGTTTGCACTGAAAAGTCACCTGTAATTCTGAGGGGTCCCTTATATGTGACTTGTTTTTCTATTGTGGCTTTCAGAATTTTGTCTTTGCTTTGCACGTCTAGTGTTTTAACTATGATATGGAGTGGGGAGTTTCTTTTTTGATCTTGTCTGGAGTTCTATGTGCTTCTTGTATTTGTATGGATTTGTTTTTTTGTTTTTTGTTTTAGTTTGGGGAAATTTTCATCTATTATTCTGCTGAAGATCTGATCAATACCATTCTCTTGGGATTCTTCTCCTTCCTCTATTCCTATGATGCAGAGGTTTGATCTTTTCATAGTGTCCCACATTTCCTGGATGTTCCATTTTTGTGTATTTTTAAATTTTTCATAATCTTTACTTGAGCTTTTTAGTTGTTCTGCATTATCTTCCAAGTCTAACAGTCTTTTTCTGCTTCCTCTATTCTACTTCTGAGGCATTTTCCCATACTTTCCTCTTGATTGGAGGGGAGTTTGATTTCCTTTTTCATTTCCTCCTGTGATTTCTTTAGTAGTCCCACTTCTGTTTGGAATTTCTAAATATCTTCCTGTAGACCCTTGCTTCACTGGTTAGTTTCCTTTTTTTATTTCAGTATGGGACCTTTTCAGTGTTTCTACTTCCTTCCAGAGTTTGTCATTCTCTCCCTCTAGGTCTTTCTTGTGTGTTTCATTCTTTCTTTTTAGTTCTCTGGCTTGTTCTTTATATTCTTTGATTTCTTTGAATATGACTGCAATTGTTCTCTAAGATCTGTGTCCTGGGTTACCTCTAGGGAGATCTCATTGTAGGAATCTTCTATAGGGTTGGTAGAGCTTGGTGTGGAATTATTCTGCACTTTTCCTATGTTGTTCTTTCATTGTGCTTTTGGCATGTGGGTTTCTTTTGGTTTGTATTCCGATGCAAATCTCAAATGCTTCTTCACTGTGTTGAAAACTTGCTTTACTTGCTTCCTTCAGATGCCTTTGTTGTTTTCTCTTTGTTTATGGAGTGTGTTGACTTGTCTAGGTTTCAGGCTTTCAATTTTGGTTATATATTGGAAGCCTAACTCACTCTTTCTTTTCTGCTCTGAAGGTTATCCTAAAACTGTGTAGGTAACAACCGAGTCAGTACCCTGCTGAGCACTGTGCTCCCTCTGTTTTTGTCACTAATGTGGTCCAACTTGGACACTACCTCCACAATTCCAGTTGGTGGGGGTTGGGGGGTGAATGTCTTGTGTAGCCCATGCCCTCGTACTCTGTACTTCAGGTGGTCCGGCAAAAATCCTCCAATCTAAGCTCTGAGCACTCAAGTCCCACAGTGGCAACAGACAGTCCCACCTTTTATACTGGCTAGCAGGGCACCTCTGCCCCCACAGCCACCCAAGATAACAATTCAATTATCTAACAATCCACCTGGCTGAAGTGCCTGGCCTTACCTGCATTTCAGGTGGTCTGGCAAAATCCCCCAATCTAAGCTCTGAGTACTCAAGTCCCCCTTATTTCTGTTTTTATTGCCTGACTCACCCAGTAGAATGTAAGATCCACGGAGTCAAAACTTGATCATACCTATTATTAGATTTTCTGTGCCCCCAAAAATAATTCACATGTAACACACATTCTATAAATGTTTGTAGGAGCAACATCCTCTTCTCTGAGTAGATGAGTTACTTATAGGTCCCTGATTCCTCTCATGCTTCTCTGTTCTTTCACCCTGGTCACCACTGCTGGAATATTCCTCCCAATCAGTCCCTCCAAATATTACCTATCACACCAGGTCCATTCAGGTCTCATCTATTTTATATAACTTTTTTTTATGTGTATGAGTGTACTGTCTGCAAGTATGTTGGTGCACCTGTGTTGTGCAATGCTGAGGATGTCAGAAGAGGGCGTGAGATTTCCCTGAAACTGGAGCTAAAGAAAGTTCTTAGCCACCATGTAGGTGCTGGGAATCGACCCTGGGTCCTCTGCAAGAGCAGTCAGTGCTCTTAACCGCTGAGTCATTTTTCCAGCCCTCATACAACTTTTTTATTTAAAACTAGAGCATAGTCCATGATCTTTGAAGCTCTTTGAAATCTATTGGTGTTATTATATGTATGTATATATATTATATAATATATCTATATATATATATAATTTTTTTATGTCCTATCCTTTTGGTTATTAGGAATATCTGGGTTGGACCATCCCAGTCCATCTTCCTATCATTTTTAAAACTCTTTCTTTTTTTTTTAACTGGGCAATATTTAACAGTTTCTTTAAATTCCTTCAGTTATGACCAACGCAAATAAGAATATTAAATGGATCAGCCTTACCATAGAGATTGTACATATATATGATTAATAATTCATAGAAACAGCTAATGACAGACCTGAAAAACATGCTAAATCACAGTATAAGTGATTGTTTTTGGGGGGGGGTTTGTTTTCTTTTTTTTTTTTTTACTTGATGCCTTTGTGCATTGTCCACATCACTTTCCAACCAATGGTTCGGCATATATCCCCCTTCCCCTCCCCGACCCCCCCCTACCCATCCCAGTCATGCATTCTGCCATAAGTTTTCACATCTTTCTCTGCTTTTTGTTTTGTTTTGTTTCATTTTTTACATAGACAATTTTTTTTTTTTTGCGTACAATATCCTTCATTCAAAACCGAATTGCAAGTCAGTTGTGCCCAAACCCCACACAGATTCAGTGGTCCCCACCATCCATGCGGGGGGTGGGGTTGGGGGTTGTTTTCATCAAGTTGGGACCAAATGAGTGTCCAGTCTATCTATATGTTGTAGTTTCCCCTTTCACCCCATGCCAGCCCTCTACATTCTATCACTCCCCCTCTTCCGCAGATTATATTCCTTAGGCTTAGGAACAGGGCACAGGGGTTGAGCAGCAAACAGTTCTACTTTCTCTGGAGCTGATGTCTTGGTCTCCAGTCAATTTGGCTGTTTTCTTTTCATGGCTGCCGGCTGCAGGCATAACCTTTCGATCCTACTTAATGAAGCAGATGCAATTATATATTAGGTATTTAAACAGGTATACATATATTGCCTTTCGATCCTACTAATGAAAGCAACGCTATTAATATATAGGTATTTAAACGTACTAATTGTTATTGGTAGTTTACTTTGGTATTAAACACAGAGTTTTGGATGGTAGGTTAATCCATGAATTACATTTCTTCTGTTAGTATGGCAGGGTCTTGTTTGGTTTATAACATCTCCTACACCATTAGAGGATGTAAGCTTGTGGCTCAGCCTTGGGTTATTCTCAAGCGGAGAGCTAATAGCCAATTAGATTTCGGATACTACAGACCATATGGCTGCCATGCTGCACAGTATTCCAGGCCGAATGAGGTGTCGCTGGTAGCTTGTGCTTAAATGAGGAGTCTTGCTTGACTCAAGAGCGACTATATTTGCTTATTGGTTTAGTTGGTCTTTGGTAACACTCTCTGGCATTCAGCGAACCACTGTACACTGCAAGTGCGGTCTCACTACATCTTTCCCATGTTTATATCAGGTCTTCAACAGCAGGGCCCATCACCTCTCTCCTGCAGATATCCGAGTTTGGAGGCAAGGAGCCTTCACTTTTTGTGGGGGCTTGGATCCCCTGGCCCAACCAATCTCCTTGGTAGATTAATCCATTGCTGATGTCAGAGTCCTGTATTAATGTATTTTGTTTAAGTGCATAGCTCAAGGAGACTTCAGCCTTATATTTGCGTTCTGAATGAGAAACAATCCCTTAGGTTCTTATTGTCCATTAGCAATTTTAAAGCAGAAGTTTCTTGATTTACAAGACGAATCCTCTCTAAGAGCTTGGCTCCCAATCTATCAGCTGGAGAATGACACTCATCATCATATATTTTCCTTATTCTATTGGGGGGGGGAGTGATGAGTTAAGAAGTCTCTTGTATTAAAAACCTTTGCGGCACCTAGACGGAAGCTCTTAGGGGGAACTCATTAAATATTGTTGTTACTCAGTAGGATCCAGAGGGGGTATGTCTCATGCAATCTGAGCGCATTTCTTCCCTCACTGCCCAGAGTGTCATCCTTCGCTGGCACTTTCTGGTACATCCTACTCACTGCAAAGCTGCATTTTTTTCTCAGCCATTAAGTCTGGTGACTACTCTGGCCTGTTGGCAACATTCACAACTCCTTTCCTTAGTTAGTTTTAAGATTTGGGTTGCAAGGTTTTTGACAAAAGATTTTCATATATATCTATTCCCCCTTTTTTATTTAGGTTTTTTATTTTTGACCTCATGAGTCTCAAAAAAGCAGTGTATTATATACCTACTTAGGGTGTGAATCAAGGCACAGATTTCATCAAGTTCACCCATGCTGTTTTGGGTTTCTGTATGTGATTAACCTGGGAAACAAAGTTTATTTTGTTAGTTAAATCATCTTATTTAGGTGCAACGAGATTGCTACCCGTGGCTACTAATTTTCTGACAGCAAAAAAGTTATAAAGAACATTTGTTTATACCAATCCCAAAGTAATGTTATACAGTTGAGTTAAAGCTTAATGTGGACAACAGCAATTTAATCACCATCAACTTCAATGTATTACCGTTTTTATCAGCCTTCAACCCAATGTTGTCCAATATGCACATATTTACTTTACTAAGTCCTAAAACACCATGTATCTTGTAGAAAGAGTCTGGGCAAAACTGGGATACTTGTTGACTCACGTCAATTGACACATGCACTCAATAAAATGTAGACCCGTGTCCCTCTCCACCCCTCCTACCCCTCCCGACAGTCACCATTTCAGTCAGCCTTTGACCCAGTCATTTCGTTGTTGTTTTTCTTAATATGCATCCCTCTCCGTAAGAAGTATTTACAACTGGTTTATTGGTCCTAGCATCCACATATGAGAAGTAGAGATCCATTTGTCATTTGTTTTCTGGGACTGTGTTACTTCCTCTTAAACATGATGCTTAGCAGCTCCATCCATTTACTGCAAAGTTTCATAATGTTGTCCTCTTTACTGCTGCGTAGAATTCCATTGTACCATGTACCACATTTTCTCTATCACTCTTCATTTGAGGGGCCTTTGGGTTGATTCCAGTTTTTTCTATTGTGAACCGAGTGGCAACAATATCAAACATCGCTGTGCATGTATCTTCTGTAGTACGATGAGTCTTGTGGTTATATACCCAGGAAGTGGTATGGCTGGGTCAAATGGCCAGGATCATTTTGAATCTTCTACGGGTTCTCCACACTGTTTTTCCATAGTGGCTGCACAAGCTTCTTTAACTTCCACCACCCACTAGCAATGGGGATGAGTGTTCACCTTTCCACCCACACCCTCTCCAGCACTTGGCATCTTTGTTTTCTTGATCTAGCAGTCTTACTGGCGTAAGGTGGTATCTTAAGGTGGTTTAATTTGCATTTCTTAATTATTTAGCGATGTTTGAAACCAATTCTTAAGGTGCTTTCTAAGCAATCTTTAATTAGTCCTTCAGGAATTCCTTGTTCAGATCTTTGCTCTATCATCTGAGTGATTCATTTGTTTCTTTCTTCATTTGTTTTTTGATTAGCTTGTATACTATGGAGATCAATGATTTGTCGGAATTGTATTGCCTGTGTGAAGGTTTCCTCCAAATTCTTGTGGGTTTTCTCTTCACATCCTTATTGTTTTTCCTTTGATGTACCGAAGCTTTGAGTTTAATTTAATGGGGTCCCATTTGTCAACTGACGACCTTTTTGTGCAGTTGCTGTCTGATTAAGAAGTCTTTTCCTCCACCTACGGTCTTGTAGTCTGCTGCCCAGTTTCTCTTCTATCACCTCTACGAGTTTTGGATTTCACGTTGGAGGTTCTTTTGATCCATTTGGAATCTGACCTTTTTACCGGGTGAGAGGTAGGGGTTTTTTTTTTTTAATTTCATTCTCTACACGGTGGTGATTACAGTTTTGCCAACACCACTTGTTGAAGATGCTTTGTCTCTTCCTCCTTGTGTCTTCTTGGCTCCTTATCAATTGGCTGGCTGAAATTGGTGCTCCTGTTGGATCTTCAATTTTGTTCCATTGGTCAACTTGTCTGCTGTTTTTGTGCCATACCAAGCTGTTTTTTTTTTTTTTTATGACTATAGCTTTGTAGTGTAGTTTGATGTCTGCTATAGCGATCCCCCCTGTATTGCTCTTTTGCCCAGAGTTGTTTGGCTATTCGGGTCTTTTGTTTCTCCAAATGAAAACTTGAGGATTCTTTTTTCAAACAGGTGACGAAGCTTTGGGGATTTTGAATTGGGGTTTTTGCATTAAATATTTATACAAGTTTAGGTAGAATGGACATTTTTACTATATTTATTTTCCCAGTACATGAGCATAGGAGGTTTATCCATGATGTCTTATTCCCAATTTCCTTCTCAGAGGTTTAAAATTTTTTCGTAGATGTCCATTGGTATCTTTTGTTAGGTTTGTTCTAGGTATTTTTGTTGTTTTTGAGGCTATGTGAGTGGGAAGGTTCCTTGTATTCCTTCTTCAGCCTGGCTACTGTTTGTGTAGAGAAAGGACTATTGATTTTTCTAGGTTATTTGTTTATCCATTGCACCTTTACTGAAGCTCCTATCATTTCTAGGAGTTCTGGTGAAGTTTTTAGCAACCCTTAAGTAGACAATCATATCATCAGCAAAAAAGCGATAGCTTGAACTTCCTCTTTTCCTATTGACTCCTTTTTTAATTTCCTTTTCTTGCTTTATTCCCTTTCAACATAGTGCCTTAAACTCTTTCTAAAAGGGTTTTGCATCCTTCTTTCCATAAACCCCTACAAATTATCCCATGAAAAAAAAAAGTTTATTTAAGGTTGGGGGTGCGCAAACATGAGGGAGGGATGTTGAACTATTCGTTCAAAATACACTTGAATAAAAGACTCCAAAGGAAAAAACTCAATAATTTTAAACCTGTTATGAACACTGAATGACTGAAAATGCAAATGTTTTTCCTAATGATGTGAATAATGAATGTTCGACACACTACTTCTGTTTTAGCTTTATTCCAAACTTTGTGAAGGATATTACTAAAACTGAAAATATGCTATATTATCAGTTTTCATACTCCAGGCCATAAACCAAATATTCCATCCCATCCATCCATGCATCCATCCATCATTCATTATAGTAATATTAGTTATCCCTTGAAGTTACATAGTCTCTTCCTGTTGTTCCATTGTATAGATGAAGAAACTTTATCTCAGAGAGGGTAAGTTCATATTCTGAAGACTGGGATATAAATAATAAACATAAGTCCAAAGCAATGCGATATATTAGACAGAGAAATATGTGGGGTGACCCTAACAATAATGAGACCAAAGTGTTCAGTTCTTATAATTTTTGGTAAAAGAGGACTCAGGTAAAATTGACTTTATTTCCTGCACTTTCAGCCCTAAATGGGATACCTATATCACATTGTCTCCTCCCATGACCCAGTGGGATGAGGGAGCAGAAAGACTGTAGAAGCCAGAAGAAGCACAAGGAAAGTCAGCTGTCTTTAAACATCCGGGGCGGGTTGACCAGGCTCCATGAGGGATAGACCCACACCCAAGAGCATTTTGAGAATACAAATTAGACTCATAGAACTTAAAAAATTAAAGCAAGCAATCAAAGGGAGTTAAAGTAGTATCAGTAAGTCGTAGTAGAGAGAGTAGAGTATAAGGGAGTAGTAGCTGAGGAGGGGAAGTGAAGTTTGATGAATCAACAGAAAATATCTAGACAAGCGTAAAAGCAAAGAACAGTACACATGCAAGGTTAGAACAACTCCACCACAGTGCTGGGAGCTAAAACCATGTGACTGTTCCCATCTCTGTGATTTTCTTACCCACAAAACATGCCAACATTGTGACTGTGGTTTAAGGAGTCAGTT
>VZQC01003364.1:19168-88725 GCA_009823505.1 Rhizomys pruinosus
TTTTTTGTAGGTTTTTCTTTGCTTCTATTTCATTGATCTCTGCTCTGATTTTTGTTATTTCGTTTGGTCCTGCTGTGTTAGGTTGTTCATTTTGTTTTTTCTCTCTCATATTTGCTGCCATGTTAGATCATCAGTTGTGCTCTTTGTCTGTTTTTTTGAATGTGGCACTTAGAGCTATAAACTCCCCGTTAGGACTGCCTTTGTTAAAGTGGTCCCAGTAGGTTTTGCTGGTTGTTATTTACATTGTCATTCAGTACCAGGAAGGTTTTCATTTCTTTCTTTATCTCTCATCTTTGACCCATTCATTATTCAGGGTTGTGTTGTTATTCTCCATGTTGTCTCTATGTAGGTTGTTGAAGTTTATCCTGGTGTATAGTTGAGGTTGTGATTGCACTGTGTTGTTGATACAATGTATGGAAAATTTCAATTTTTGTATTTTGTTGATTTTTTCCCTGTGTCCCAGTATATGATCTATGTTTGGAGAATGTTCCTGGGGGTCTGAGTAGAAAGTGTAATTCTCTGGTGTTTGGTGGATAAAAGATTCGCTAGATTGATCTGTGCAGATCCATTTGGTTGTATGTATCATTCAGTTCAGATGTCTCTTTGTGTTATCCTTTGTCCTGTTGATCTGTCTAAGGAACTTAATGGGGTATAGAAGTCCCGTGATATATATTTTGCTGGGTTAATTTGAGCCTTGATATCCTGAAGCTTGTCTTTACAATGTTTGGTGCACCAGCATTGTTGGTGCTATAATTCTGACTGTGAGTCTTCATCTTAATTGTCCTTTAATAAGCATGTAGTGGCCCCTCTTTGTCTCTTGTGAATTTCTTTTTGCTTTGAAGTCTATTTTGTCGTTATTATGAATGCAAACACCTGCTTTTTTAGGGTACCATTTGTTGGAATATGATTCCTCCATCCCTTCACTTTAAATTGGTGTGCCTATCCTTGAATTGAAATGGGGTTTTCTTAGACAGCATAAGAATGGATTTGTTTCCTTAATTACATTCTCAACTCTTCTGCCTTTTGATATGGAGAAAAAAGTTCCGCATTAATATTTTAGGTTATAATGAAAGATGGAAATGTTGTCCTTTCATTTTCACTTTATTATCCATTGGACTTCTTAGTCTCTCCTGATGTACGACTCATATGATTATTTTTTAAGTTAGTTTCTTTTCTAGGTGGTTGAGGATAGTTGCTTTTCTCTTCTGCATTTGAATTACTTCAAGTATTTCTGAAGAGTTGGTTTTCAGAAATGTATTCTATCATCTGTTTATGTGCATGGAAGATTTTTAGTTTCTTCGTCCCTCCACCCAACCTGTAATCAAATTTTGGCGGGTAAAGTGTTCTGGTGTTGGCATCCATAGTCCTTTAAGACACGGAGGAACATGCTCTTGCTCCATGTTCTTCTGCTTTCCATGGTTTTTGTGCCGAGAATCAGTTGGATTCTGATGGGCTTTCCCTTTGTAGTGACTTGTTTTTCTTTTGTGGCCCGTTCAGAATTTTACTTTTTTTGGCACTAGGCATTTGAACTATAATATGGCGTGGGGAGTTTTTTTCTATCTTGTTTTGTTCTATGTTTTTTTTTTTTTTTTTTCTTTCTTTATTATGTTTGTCTTATTTTTTAGTTTGGGGAAGTTTCTAACTCATTCATTGTGTTGAAGTTATAGCTCAATACATTCTCTTGAGATTCTCTCCTTCTCTATTATCCTTATGGATGTGGAGTTTTGATCTTTTCATAGTTCTTTTTCTGGTTTTCTTTTTGTGTATTTTTTTTTTTTTAAAAATTTTTCATAATCTTTATTTTGAGTTTTAGTTGCTCTGTGTTATCTTCCAGATCTGATATTCTTTGTTCAGCTTCCTCCATTTATTATTCTGAGGCTTTTTCCTTTCCTTTTTCTTGATTGGATGAGTGTTCTTATTCCTTTTTCATTTCATCCTGTGATTTCTTTAATATATCCATTTCCTTTTTGAGTTTCTAAATCTCTTCTGTGCTCCTTACTCGTTGTTGGTCTTCCTTTTTCAGTGTTTGTACTTCCTTAAGGTGTTTGTTTTTCTCTGCTCTCGTCTCTCTCTAGTTCTTTCTGGAGTTTGTCAATCCCTTCCTTTAGTTCTCTGAATTCTTCTTTATGTTCTTTAATTTCTCTGCATAGGTCTGCAATTATTCCTCTAAGGTCTGTTTCTGGGGTCACCTCCAAGGGGATCCCATTGTACATATTTCCTACAGGGTTGGTAGAGCGTGGTGTGGAATTATCCTGCACCTTTCCCATGTTGTCCCTTCGTTGTGTCCATGGCATGTCGATTTCCGTTTTGTGATTCAAATCACAAATGCCTTTTCAGGGTGTTGAAGGCTGAAAGCTTGTTTTGTTTTGCTTACCTCCTTTCTATGCTTTTTTTCCTCTTCTCCCCCTCCTTTTTTATGGAGTGTTGACTTGTCTAGGTTTTCAGGCTTTCACTTTTGTTTATAGATTGGATATTGGAAGTCTAAGTCACTCTTCCTTTCCTGTTCTGAGAGTTCTCCTAATCCAATCCACTGGATATTCTCTCTTCCTCAATTCCAGTTGTTTGGCGGGGGGGGGGGTACCCCAGCACCTGAGTCAGGTACCAGAGTCAGACCCAAACTCAGGACCCCTTCTGGCTTCGAGAGGGGGGAAGGACGACCCGCCGGGCTTAGGACTACAGTCTAGCCTCCGCCAGCCACCAGACCCTCTGCCACAGACCAGAAAATCAATTGTCCAGCACCACAAAAGTCAATCTGTCCTAAGCTTACCTGCCTGGAGCAGTGTCGGGCTCCTCCAAGTGTTCCTACCAGGTCCAGAACCTGAGTCCGAACACATGACCCCACTGCGGTACCCGAGTCAGCTGGATTTTTTTTTTAATTTTTATTTATTTATTTTTATGTGTATGAATGTATCGTCTGCATGCAGGTCTGCGCACCCTTGTCGTGCGATGCCGCAGAGGTCAGAAGAGGGTCTCGGATTCCCCTGGAACTGGAGTTCTCCTGGAACTGGAGTCACAGACGGTTCTCAGCCGCCATGTGGGTGCTGGGGGTCGAACCCGGGTCCTCTGCAAGAGCGGTCAGCGCTCTTAACCGCTAGGCCATCCCTCCAGCCCTGGATTCTATTTTTTAAGCCACTCTGTTAATCTGTCTTTTGGTTGGGAAGTTGAGACCACTGATGTTCAAAGTTATTAAAGGTGCATGTTTCCTGTCACTTTGTTGAGTATATGACATTTGTTTTCTTAGTGCTCCTTTGTTTAATCACTGGTGTAATGTTCTTATTATTCCCCTGCCATATCTTGGAATATGCATAGTTTTTATTTCAATATAAAATATTTCTTTCTGCATTATCTGTAGGGCTGGCTTTTATTGTGGAAAGTGTTTCTATTTTGACATGACAGATAGTTTTCTGGGTATAATCTCCATTGAAAAATCAACTGCTATTCTGATAGACCTTCTTTATATTTGGGAAATTTTTTTCTTTGATTTTGTTGAAAATATTTTCTGTACCTTTGACCTGCATTTCTACTTCTTTTATTCCTTTTCTTTTTGGTTTTAATCTTTTAGAATTTCCCAGAAATCCTGTATGTTCTGTTCATGGGGGACGTAGTTAGATGTATCATTTTCTTTGACTGAATGGTCCAGTTCCTCCATTTTGTCTTCAAGCTTTGATACTTGCCAGAGTCCAGCTCCAACAGGTTCAGGTCCTGAACTGGGTGGTCGCAAAGACAGCAAAAAAATTCATCAAATAGGACACAAGAATCTCTTTCTTTTTGTGACCTGAGGATCATCTATCTTCCCTGCTCCTGTACAGAGGGCCTCTCTGGTTGCCACTCTGCCAACTTCATGACCTAAGGATTACAGAGAACACCACAGGACAGTTGCAAACGTGAACCCACAGAAGTTATGACAGTATGCACAGGTAAAAAAGAAACAGCATGGATTGGGGAAGTGAACAAGAAACTCCATCTGTAGCTGGGTATTGGCAACTGATAGCTTCTGGCAGAAGGAGAATCAGTTTTCTTTAAGTATATGATACCTAATAGGTTGACTAGACTCCGATGAATAAATCCACATTCAAGAGCATTTGAGAACATAAATTAGACTCCACAGTCATTAAAAAAAAAAATAGCTGGGCGTGGTGGTGCACACCTTTAATCCCAGCACTTGGGAAGCAGAGGCAGGAGGATCTCTGTGAGTTCAAGGCCAGCTTGGTCTCCAGGACAGCTGGGGCTACAAGGGAGACCCTGTCTAAAAATAAATAAATAAATAAATAAATAAATAAATAAATAAATAAATAAATAAATAGATAAGGTCAGCTGGACAGCAGACTTCAACCAGAAGACTCGGGTCACTGGAACTTTGTCAAGCAGTGAACCTTTCACAAATGGCCCCGCCAGATACTCTCTCTTCTACCGTATCAATTCTAGGTAAAGATTTCTAATGAGATTTTTATTAGGTCTACTAAACTTTCATTTCAACTTTTATTTCAATTTGGGTTTTCTACAAAATTTCTGCCTCTTTATTGAATTCTATTTTCATACCCTGAAGTGTCTTCCTTATTTCATTTAACTTTTTGGTCTTCATTATAGCATTTATTCCTATCCCCTTGGAGTTCCTTGAACACATTCATAATTGCTATGTTGAGTTCATTGTCCTTTGTGTCATCTAAGTAGCATTCCTCAGGGAGCATTACTATGGGAGTACTGAATTTTGGAAGATAAATTATCTTAGTCTTTTATGTTGTTGGGGGGTTGATTGATTATTTGAGAACTTCATACAGTGTATACTGACTGTATTTGGACCATGTCCTACATCTTCTACCTCAAAACTGCTACCCTCCAAAATTTATGTCCTCTATTTTTTTTGGTGTTTTTTGGGACAGGTTATCCTTGTAGACCCAGTTGGTCTGGAACTCACTCTGTAGACCAGGCTGGCCTTGAACTCACAGAGATCCTCCTGCCTCTGCCCCCCAAGTGCTGGGATTAAAGGTGTACACCACCATGCCCAGCTATTTTTTTTTCTTTTTTTAGTAACTGTGGAGTCTATGTTCTCAAATGCTCTTGAATGTGGATTTATTCATCAGAGTCTGGTCAACCTATCAGGTATCATATACTTAAAGAAAACTGATTCTCCTTCTGCCAGAAGCTATCAATACTTACCTATAGATGGAGTTTTTTGTTCACTTCCCCAACCCATGCTGTTTCTTTTTGACCTGTGCATGTTGTCATAACCCCTGTGGGTTCATGTTTGCAACTGTCCTGTGGTGTCCAGATAACATGGTCTCTTTGTATTCACCAACCTACTACCTCTGGCTCCTACAACTGTTTCATGCCCTCTTGCACTGTGATCTCTGAGACCTGGGAACACAGAGTGTGTTGTTCCCCCACTTAGAGCTGAGCACGTCTCAGTCTGTTACTCTGCACATTGACCACTTGCGGGGTTTGTGTTCATCACCACCTGCTACAATAGAACTTTCTCTGATCAGAGTTGAAAGATGCACTGATCAATGGCTGTAACAATATCATTCTGAGTCAGTTTAATTCTATATCCATTTAGCAGAATGATAGCAGTAGTCTGTGCCCTATGGCCTGGATGGGACCTTCTAGCCATAGATTCCTGGGCCTGATAACAGTGCCAAGTACCAGCTCCATCCTGTGAAGTGGGCCTTAAATCTAATCACAAGGTGTTTAATGACTTCCATAACATTGGTGTCACTATCCAGTGGGCATATCTTGCCAGCAGTGATTATTGTAGCCCACAGGATTCATAGCTAGGTAAGGTTGATGATTATTTTTCTCTTCCAGTAGCATGCATATCACCTTTGACTGTTGTGAAAATGAGTAGACATGAAGCTTCTAGGTCAATACCACCCTGTTTCTTCTAGAACTCACCAATGTAATGTCTTCAGCAATAGGGTCTTTCTGGGTTTTGGCAAGTAACCAAGAGGAATAACAATAGCAAATATTATTTTAAGGTCTGTAAGATCCCCGCCCCCATAGGGCCATTTAACCCCTTGTTATAGGGTAACGATATTTAACACTTTTCATATTGTAAATGAGTATATTTTAAGATGCTTCTATAGTAGTAGATTCCCACATGAGTTTTTCTGTTTTTCCTTTCTTTTAATTAAACTTTTGTCATTTTCATACAGCATAGTTTGATGACATCCAGATCACCTCCCCTACCTGCACCTCCCCTCTGAACTCTCAGGGTCCTATTCACAAAATCCTTTTCTATGCTTGTAAGTTCCAGTGTTTTCCCTACTTTCTCCTCTATCACATTCAGAACATCAGGTCTTATACTGAGGACTTTGATCTATTAGGAGTTGACTTTTGTGCATGGTGAAAGATAGGAATCTAGTTCCATTCTTCTACATGTTGCTACCCAGTGTGACCAAACCTGCTTGTTAAACATGCTGTCTTTTCCCCAATATGTGCTTTTGGAGCTCTGTTCAAAAATAAGGTGACTATAAGTGTGTGGACTTACATCTTGGTTTTCAATTATTTTCTATTAATCAATGTGTCAATTTTTATGCCAGTGCCATGCTACTTTTATTACTATATCTCTGCGCTAATTTTCTGATATAGGCACTTAGTGCTAGAAACTTTCCTTTAGGGGTATCTTCATTGTGTCCCATTTGGTATGTTGTGCTTTAATTTTCATTCAATTCTAGGATTTTTTTAACTTTTTTTCTGGATTTCTCCCTTGACCCAATTTTCATCCAGTAGCATATTGCTTAGTTTGCATGAATTTGTACACTTTTTCTCATTTCTATTGTTGTTGATATCCAGCTTTATTCTTTTGTGATCAGACTGGATATAGGATGTTGTTTCAATTTTCTTAAATTTCTTGAGACTTGCTGTATGTCCTAATGTGTGGTGGATTTTGGAGAAAGTACCATGGACTGCTGAGAATAAAGTATATTATTTGATGTTTGACTGGAATGTTCTATAAATGTGTTAGATCAATTTAGTTTATGATGTCATTTAACGCTAGGGTTTCTCTATTTAGATTTTGTCCGGATTACCAGTCTATTGGTGAGGATGGGATACTGAAGTCACCCAATAACTATGTTGGAGTCTTTTCTGAAATTAGCTTCCCCCTGTGTTTTCTGAATATATGCTTAGGATTGTAACATCCTCTTAATACATTTTTTCATTTAATTGGTGTGAAGTGTTCTTCCCTATCTCATCTGATAGTTTTAATTTTGAGCCAATTTTACTAGCTTTTAGAATAGCTATGCCTGCTTGCCTTTTAGTTCCATTTGCTTGGATTACCTTTTTGCATCCTTTTACCCTAAAGTGGTATCAGTTGTTGCTGGAGAAGCATGCTTCTTGGAGGCATTAAAAAGCTGGACCCTATTTTTTTTATCTTTCTGAGACAGGGTCTCCCTGTAGCTCCCAGCTGTCCTGGAACTCACTCTGTAGACCAAGCTGGCCTTGAAGCTGGACCCTATTTTCTAATCCAATCAGGTAGTCTTTGTTTTCTTTTGGAAAATGGAGACTGTTTATATAGAGTTATTCACTGTTTATTACTTTAGTTGCTGTCACACTGCTTTTGTACTGCTGTTTCTTTATACCTCTTTTGGTTAACCACTCTGGAATTCTTTATTCCTGTCCCCTCTTGAGTGCATTTAATTGTCTTTTCAGACTGAAGTATTCCTTCTTGTATCCTCTATAGAAATGGCTTAGTGGATATAAATTCTTTTGAGGGGCATGGTGGCACATGCTTTTTTTATTATTATATTTTAAGGGATTCACAATATAAGAGCACAGTTGTTTTCAGATCATATTGACGTTGCTCAGTTTGCCATGCAACTAGGTAATTGGTGTTAGCATCCACAGATGAAGGATACCATTCATCGTTTGTTATTCTGGGACTGTGTTACTTCACTCAGCATGATATTTTCTAGCTCCAGCCATTTAACTGCAAAGCTCATGATGTCATCTTTCTTTACCACTGCATAGAACTTCATTGTGTAGATGTACCACGTTTTCTCTATCCATTCGTCAGTTGAGGGGCACTTGGGTTGGTTCCAGCTCCTTGCTATTGTGAAGAGAGCTGCAATAAATATGGCTGTGCATGTATCTCTGCAGTAAAATGAGTCTTGTGGGTACATGCCCAGGAATGGTATGGCTGGGTCAGGTGGCAAGTTCATTCCAAATCTTCCAAGGGTTCTCCACACTGCTTTCCATAGTGGCTGTACCAGTTTACATTCCCACCAGCAGTAGATGACTGTTCCTCTTTCCATACAACCTCTCCAGCACTTGGTATCATTTGTTTGTTTGCTTTATCCTAGCCAGTCTTATTGGAGTAAGGTATCTTAAAGTGGTTTTGATTTGCATTTCCTTAATGATTAGTGATGTTGAACACTTCTTAAGATATTTCTTGGCCATCTCTAATTTCTCACTTGTGAAGTTCAGCTCTTTGCTCCATCTATTGAGTGGGTCATTTGTTTTCTTTCTTCTTTGTTTTTTTGAGTAGTTTATATATTCTGGAAATCAATGCTTTGTCAGATGTTTCTGAGGTGAAGGTTTCCTCCCACTCTGTGGTATTTCTCTTCACTTCTTTGATTGTTTCTTTTGATGTACAGAAGCTTTTGAGTTTAATGAGGTCCCATTTGTCAATTGTCGACCTTAATTCTTGTGCAGCTGCTGTCTGATTTAGGAAGTCTTTTCCTACGCCTATGTCTTGTAGTCTGCTGCCAACTTTTTCTTCTATCACCTTCAGAGTTTGGGGTTTCACGTTGAGGTCTTTTAATCCATCTGGAGTTTTGACGTTTGTACAGGGCAAGCAGGTAGGGGGTATATTTCATTCTTTCTAAAAGTGGTGTCCATTTTTGCCCAACACCACATGTCTGAGATGCTGGACCTTTTTCTCCATGTGGGTCTTCTTGGCCCCTTGTCAAAATGAAATGGCTGAATTGTATGTGCTCAAGTTGGATCTTCAATTTTCTTCAATTTTCCATTGTCAAAAGTCTGTTTTTGTGGCCAGTACCAAGCTTGTTTTTATGACTATGTCCTGTAGTATGTTTGTTTCAAAGTCTGTGGTATAGAGACATCACTAACCCCCCCCCAACTCGAATACCCCCCTTTTTCCGTATTGCTGCTTTTCTTTTTTTTTGTTTTTTTTTTCGTATTGCTCTTTTTCACTCAGGGTTTTTGGCTATTCAGGTGTCTTTTGCTTTTCCCAAATGAAATTAGGACTCTTTTTCCAAACCTGTGAAGAAACTCTTGGGATTTTAATTGGCGATTGCGTTAAATCGATACAAGAGTTTGGGAAGAATGGGACATTTTACTACATTAATTATTCCCAATCCATGAGCAGGGGAGGTTTTTTTGCTGAGATCTTTGGTGTCTTTTGGTTAGGAGTTTGTTTCCAAAGGTATTTTATTGTTTTTGAGGACTATTGTGAGTGGGAAGTGTCCTTTGAATTCCTTCTTCAGTTGCTTGGCTGTTGGTGTAATAAAAGGCACTGATTTTTTCTTAGGTAAATTTGATCCTGCCACTTTTACCATAAGCTCTTAATCGTTTGTAGAGTTTTTCTGGTAGGAGTTTTTAGCATCCCTAAGTACACACACCATATCTAGCAGAAAAAGGATATCTTTGACTTCTCGCTTTTCAATAAAATGACTCCTTAAATTTCGCTCTTTCTTATTCTTATTCCCCTACCAAAAGTGTTGTCAAGGCTTCGCTATTGAAGAAGAGTGGTGACAGGGGGCAGCCTTGCCGAAGTAGTCCTACTTTTAAAGGAATGTTCTTTTTTCTTTTAGGATGATATTTTTTTTGGCTGTGGGTTTCCTGATAGGTCTTTGATTACATTGAGGAATGATCCTCCAATCCAATTCCCTCTAGAGACTTTAAGCATGAAGGGATGCCTGGACTTTTGTCAAAGGCTCTCTCTTCTACGCACAATTGAGATTGGTGTGGTGTTTTTGTCTTTCAACTCCACTTATAGGCTTGATATTTATTGATGTTCATATAGTTGAACCATCCCGTGCATCTTTGGTATGAATCACAACTTGGTCATGATGGTATGATCTTCTTGAGGTGGGCCCCTATGCAATTTGCGAGTATCCTGTTTAGAATTTGGCATCTGTGTCATTAGGGAGATGAGTTCATAGTTCTCCTTTATTGTGTTATATATTTGCGAGCTGTTGGTAATAGAGTGATGCTGGCTGTATTAGAAGGAAGTTGGAGAAGGTTTCCCTCTGTTTGATATCCTTCTAAACAATACATCAGTAAATATGTTGATAAGTACTAATCGTTATTGACATATGAATATTAATAGAGATATACATCTTAGTGAAACCACTGTGGGCGCTGAGCTTTTCTTTACCGTATTGCACTAGTGAACGGGTTTCTTATTACATCTTATTTTTCTATATTATGGGTCTGTTTTAGCTACTGTCGATCTCTTCTTGGTTGAGCTTTGGTGGATTCCCAAGATTTCAATATTTATCCATTTTCTCCTAGGTTTTCAAACTTGGTAGCATAGGTTCTTGAAGTATTCCCATATGACTTTCTGGATCTTTTCATATTGTTTGGATATTCCCTTTTCAATCAGTGGATTCTATTGATTTGGAGTTGTTCCGTTCTTTCATTGGTTAACTGGCTAGAAGGTCTGTCTATCTTGTTTTGTTCTTTCAAGAACCAACTTTTGGATTCATTGATTTTTTTTGTATTGTTTTCTTTGTCTATATTTATTATCTTCTGCTCAGATTTTATTCTTATCTTCTACTGTCTGTTTGCATTTGGGTTCATCTGTGTTTTGCCTCTCAAGTGCTCGTTTAACTGCATTGTTAGATTGTTCATTGTGCTACTATAATACTGTTTAATTTCTAATGTAGGGCACACAGGGCTACTAAAACTTACCTCTTAGGACTGTCTTTAAGTATCCCACAGGTTTTTTTTTTTTTGTGTGTGTGTGTGTGTGTGTGTTGTATTATCATTGTCATTCAGTTCCAGGAATGCTTTTATTTCTTTCTTTATCTCTTCCTTGCCCCATTCATTACTCAAGAGTGTATTGTTAGTCTCCATGTGTTCTTGTAGATAGTAGACTTATCCTGCTGTTGATAGTGAGCTTTATTGTACTGTGGTCTGATAGAATGAATGAAATTATTTCAATCTTTTTGTATTTGTAGAGGTTTCTTCTGTGTCCCAGGATGTGGTTGATTTTGGAGAATTTTCCATGGGGTGCTGAGTAGAAAGTGTATTCTCTGGTATTAGGGTGGAATATTCAGTAGATGTCTGTGAGGTCCATTTGGTGTATCATATCATTCAGTTCAGGTGTCTCTCTGTTTATTCTTTGTCCTGTTGACCTGTCCAAAGGACTCAGTGGGGTATGGAAATCCCCTACTATGAGTGTACTGGGATTAATCTGTGCCTTGTGGTCCTGGAGAATTGTCTTTATAAGGTTTGGTGCACCAGAGTTTGGTGCATAAATATTCTTAATTGTGAAATCTTCTTGGTGAATTGTTCCTTTGATAAAAATGTAATGGCCTTCTTTGTCT
The DNA here is from genome assembly GCA_009823505.1 of Rhizomys pruinosus. Lineage (NCBI taxonomy): Eukaryota > Metazoa > Chordata > Mammalia > Rodentia > Spalacidae > Rhizomys > Rhizomys pruinosus. Next base: position 30,679 of record VZQC01003364.1, read on the forward strand.
CTTCTGATTTCTTTTACTGTGAAGTCTATTTTGTCTGATATTAAAATAGCAACACCTGCTTTCTTTTCGGTACCATTTGCTTGGAATATTTTTTTCCATCCCTTCACCTTATGTTGGTACCTATCCTTGAGAGTGCTGTGGGTTTCTTATAGACAGCATATAGATGGGTTCTGTTTCCTAATCCAATCTCCCAGTCTTTATCTTTTGATTGGGGAGTTTAGTCCATTAACATTTAAGGTTATAATTGAAAGATGTGTGTTGCTTCCTTTCACCTTATTATCCATTTGCATTTTGGGGCTAATTTTCTACTTCTGCAGTTATGCTTTTATTAATTTCTCTTTCTAGGTGCCTGGGGATGGCTGCTCCTTTCTTCTGTCCTTTGAATTGCTTCAAAAATATTCTCTGAAGGGTTGGTTTTCCAGACATGTATTCTTTCATCTTGTTTATGTTTGTCATTCTCTCTCTCTCTAGGTCTTTCTTGAGTATTTCATTCTCTTTTCTTAATTCTTTGATTTGCTTTTTATAATCTTGTACTTCTTTAAGTATGTTCACAATTGTACTTCTAAGATCTGTGTCCTGGGCCATCTCCAGGGGAATCCTACTGTAGGAATCTTCCACGGGGTTGGTATAGCTTGGTGTGGAATTATCCTGCACCTTTCCCATGTTGTCTCTTCGTGTCCCTGGCTTATGCATTTCTCTTTGCCTGTATTCCAATGTGAATCCCAAATGCCTCTTCACTGTGTTGAAGGCTTGCTTTACTTGTCTCCTTCAGATACCTTCATTGTTTGTTTGATTGATTTGTTTTTCTCCTTTACACCTTGCTTATGGAGTGTTGACTTCTCTAAGCTTTAGGCTTTCTATTGGAAGTCTAACTCACTCTTCCCTTTCTGTTCTGAAGGTTCTCCAAATAATCCACTTGGACACTCACTCCTTCAGCAATCCCAGTTGGGGGGGTGTTGCTTTTTAGCCCGTGCCCCAGTACCTGTGCTTCAGGTGGTCTTGGGAGATCCCTGATCTCAAGACTCACACAAACCCACCTTTTATACCAGCTGGGAGGACAGCTCCGCCCCCACAGCCACACAAGTCAATTGGGCCAAAGACAATGAAATCAAATCAAACAATCCACCTGGCTGAAGCACCCAGCTCCTACCTGTGCTTTGGGTGGTTTTGGGAGATCCCCAATCTCAAGACTGACACAAACCCACCTTTTATACCAGCTGGGAGGACAACTCTGCCCCCACAGCCGCACAAGCCAATTGGGCCAAAGACAATGAAATCAAATCAAACAATCCACCTGGCTGAAGCACCCAGCTCCTACCTGAGCTTCAGGTGGTCGTGGGAGATCCCTGATCTCAAGACTCACACAAACCCACCTTTATACCAGCTGGGAGGACATCTCCAACCCCACAGCCATGCAAGACAATTGGGCCAAAGACAAGAAATCAAGTCGAACAATCTGCCTGGCTGAAGCACCCAGCTTCTACCTGTGCTTCAGGTGGTCTTGGGAGCTCCCCCATGGACATAAATTCTTCAATCTATTTTTACCTTTTAAAGTTTTTCTCTTCTCTTCAATTTTAACTGAGATTTTTACTGGATGCATTATATTGACTGGCATCTGTGTTCTTTCATGATTTGTAGGACATCTGGCCAAGCCCTCTGGCTTTCACAGTCTTCAACTAATAAGTCAGCTGTTATTCTGATAGGCCTGCCTTTACATGTGACTTGATTTTTCTCACACGTCTTTCAGCATATTTTCTTTGTTCTCTATACTCATTTTGACTATTATTTGCCATGAGGAATTTCTTTTCCGGTCCTGTCTCCTTGATGTTCCATATGTCTCTTGCACCTTGGTGGGTATCTCTTTTCTTAGATTTTGGAAGATTTCTACTATGATTTTGTTAAGAATATTTTCTGTGCCTTTCACCTGGGATTTTTCCTCCTTCCTATAAACTTATTGATAGATTTAGTCTCTTTATTGTGTCCCAGAGATCTTGCATGTTCTATACCTGGACTATTTTAGACTTAACATTTTCTTTGACTGTGATCTGTTTTTTCGACCTTGTCCTTAAGATCTAATATTCTGGGGCTGGAGGGATGGACTAGTGGTTAAGAGCACCGACCACTCTTACAGAGGACCCAGGTTCGATCCCCTGCACCCACATGTCGGCCAAGAACCGTCTGAAACTCCAATTCCAAGAGAACTCCAGTTCCAGGGGAATCCGATACCCTCTTCTGACCTCCGCGGCATTGCACGACACGGGTGCACAAACTTGCATGCAGACAGTACATTCATACACATACAGAAACAATTTTAAAAAAAAGATCTAATATTCTCTCTTCCAGTTAATCCTATCTATTGCTGAGGCTTTTCTCTGAACTTTTTGACTGACTTTCTTAGTTTTTTAGGTTTTATTTCAGTTTCATTTTTTTCAGAGACTCTGTTTATTGATTTCTAATTTCATATCTTGAATTGTTTAATTTCACTCAACTGTTTGCGTTTTCATGATCTTCATTCAGTCTTTTATTCATATCTTTCTGACTTCCTTGAATATGTTTATAACTGCTAGCTTCAAATAATTATCTGTGCATCAGCTAGGCTGCCATTCTCAGGAAATATTTAATTATGAAGGTGCTATTTCTGGACAAGTCATATGTCTTAGTTATCCATAGCATTTCTGTTTTTGTTTGATGGGAATTATGTAGTTGGTGTTTTTGTCTGATCTTCACTTTGTTGAGTGCCAACTTTGTTTGCTATTAACCCAACTTACCAGGTTGTGGCCCAGCTGAGTGGTGCTTGGTGTTCAGTCTTCCGGCCACTACGTGCAAATGGGGTGTAAGAAGTGGTCTCAAGGTGATATAATGAACTTTGCAGATAAATGGAGGGAACTAGAAGATATTATGTTAAGTGAAGTAACACAATCCCAGAAAAACAAATGACAAATGGTATCCCTCATCTGTGGATGCTAGCACCAAGTGCCTAGTTGTAAGGCCAAATGAGCAACATTAATGTTATATTCCTCATGATCTGAAAAAAAAAAAAAACAAACTGTGCTCTTATATTGTGAATCCCTTAACAGGTTCTAAAGCTAAGCTACCATTTATTTTCAGATTTAAGAATTTGAAGTATATGGGTTGAGGGTATGTATGCATATTTTGGAGTAATATAAGAACAAAAGAATGCGGAAAAACCTAATTTGTCATGATATTATGTCTAACCACAGTATTTATTTTATGGGAGTGCTTCTTAGTATTTCTTCTATAAGGCTGCTTGAGTGTTTGTCCAAGCCTTTTCTATTTTTTATTTTTATTTATTTATTTATTTTATTTTATTTTTTTTTTTGGTCTTTTCAAGACAGGGTCTCCCTGTAGCCCCAGCTGTCCTGGAACTCACTCTGTAGACCAGGCTGGCCTTGAACTCACAAAGATCCGCCTGCCTCTGCCTCCCAAGTGCTAGGATTAAAGGCGTGTGCCACCACGCCCGGCTTCTTTTATTTTTATTTTTATTTATCCTTGGCCTTGTCTAACAAGACCTGACTTTGTTCTTGAGTGGATGGAACTGGTTAATGAAAAGCCAAAAGGAGCCAGGGGCTTCCTCCCCCCCCCCACCTACAAATCCTGAATGACTCCTGAGGACCAGATCCTCAACTGACCTTGAGAAAACAAAAACCATGGTTAATCTGGGCTGTGCGGCCTTAAACATCCAAAAGGAAAGTATACCCAGAAATAAATAATTAGTAAGTCCTGAGAAATTGTACTTCAGGTATAAAACTTGAGATCTTAGTAAAAAGACAGAAATAATAAAAAAAAAAAATAGCACAGTTGTTTTATCTGTCTTACTGGCAAGTTCAGCTACCCTGTGGCTGCCACTGCTTTTGCCATCCTTCAAAGACATGAGACACAGCTTTTCAAACTTCCAATATGGACTGAAGACTCGTGTCTCTTTCAGAATCCTCCAAACTGGGGCTGGAGAGATAGCCTAGCAGTTAAGAGCACCGACTGCTCTTGCAGAGGACCCGGGTTCGATCCTCAGCACCCACATGGCAGCTGAGAACTGTCTGTAACTCCAATTCCAGGAGAACTCCAGTTTCAGGGGAATTTGACACCCTATTCTCACCTCCACAGCACTGCACGACACGGGTGCAAAAACCTACATGCAGACAGTACACTCAAATAAATAAATAAATAAAATTTTAAAAAATTAAAAAAAGAATCCTCCAAACCTTCAGTGCCAGATGGAGACTCCAGCTTGTGGACTGACTACTACTGGGGTTTCAGCCTCTTCAGAGTACAGACCACCATTGTTGGACTACCCAGATTGCATCACGGAGAACAGTACAGGAAGATCAAGACAGGACCTGGTGCTTACTGGACCTTATTTGGGAAAGGAAATCCCCAGTGTGGAGCACAAGAGCAGAACTGCTGGTTGTTTGGGCTTGCTAAGAAAGAGCCTTCAAACATGACATTTTTCAGCCTAATAAAGAAAAAAATCATAAGCTGAAGATGCTAAAACCTATGATATATGTGGCGTGCATATATGCATATTTTGGAGTGGTGCAAATTGGAAGGAACAAAAAAAAGACTGGGTCAAAGAAATGACTAAAATGGTGAACTTCTGCTTGAAACAGTAAACTTCTGCATCAAAAAGTTTAAAAGAGACTGAGAAAAAGATGAAAAACATGTTTGGCAGAATATATGTGTTCTGGTGGGGTGGAGGGTAAGGTAAGGTGCATGGGCTTAGATTTGTTTGGAAATTTTGTATGAATTGCACAAAGCTTCAATAAAAATTGGTTTTGAAAAAAAACAGAAGTGGTCTCTGTTTAGATGATAGATCTGCATGCTGTGATGAGGATGGATAGGGAATGCAGGGTAAAAAAAATCTCTAAAGGAACTTTTAAATCTGGTGTGTGGAGCTGGTGACAAGCAAGCCTGGGAGCTTGGGGCAGTGGCCAGGCAATGCTGGGTTTGGGGAGCTTACAGCTTTAGGTGAACTCACAGGTCTGCCAGAACTCACAGGTCTGGGGTGGGGGTGCATGGAGCTGCACCACCCAAGTAGACCTGAGAGCTGTATGGCAGACAGGAATGCTGGGGTTAGGGATCTCACAGTCCTGGATGAACTCTATTGCTTATGTTTTTGAAATAGGACCTCGGCATCTAGAGTTAGGTCATTGGTTGTGCGTTTTAGGGTGGATATCTGTCTGCCTTTGTTGAGTCAGCATTTGGAGCCCTAGTTGCTCTTCCCCAACGTGACAGGTTTTGGATGTGCTGGTGATGCCTGAGGTTCAGTCTTGTAACTCAGTGCTGATATAGCTATCAGAACTGATCCTAGCTCAGCTGGGGCAAAGTTCAGATTCTGACCATAGGAATGAACCCTCCGCAGAGCTAGCAGATTCTCAGAGGGTGAATCTTCAGATGTCTAAAGCTTGTGATCAGAGTGGGTGACGTGGTGCTACCTGTGAAAGGCCTGTGTGGCTCTGCGTGCAGTGCTCAGATGGCAGTGGCCTGGGATCACCATGCAGGTGTGGTAGTGCCACTTGTGGAGGACATGCGTAGCTCTGCATGCAATCCTAAGGCAGCAGCAAATACTGAGATGTTTTTTTTTTAATTTTATTTATTTCTGTATGTGTATGAATGTACTGTCTGCATGCAAGTCTGTGCACCCGTGTCGTGCAACGCCGCGGAGTTGAGAAGAGGGTCTCGGATTCCCCTGGAACTGGAGTTCTCCTGGAATTGGAGCTTCAGACGGTTCTCAGCCGCCATGTGGGTGCTGGGGATCGAACCCGGGTCCTCTGTAAGAGCGGTCGGCACTCTTTTTTATCTGAGGATTCATCTAACTTACATTCACTGGGATCTATTACTGTAGAACTATAATTTTTGGAGGGTGTGTGTGTGTTTCTTACATTACTATGCTTGTGGTTTCTCAAGTTATTTCATTATTGGTGTTTTTCCACCTTTAATCCCAGCACTTGGAAGGCAGAGGCAGGCAGATCTCTTTGCGTTGAAGGCCAGCCTGGTCTACAGAGCCAGTTCCAGGACAGCTGAGGCTACAGGGAGACCCTGTCTCAAAAACACCAAAAAAAAAGAAGATATGATGCATCACTCACATGCATTCCAGTCCATATGCTAGGTATCCAGATATGACCTCTTTAGTAACTGCAGACACAGACACAAGTATTGGGAAGGCCCATTATACAAAATCATTGTATCTGGTTAAAAACACTCATCTCTTTAACTTCAAAAACTCTTGAGGGTTAAAATAACAAAGACAGTATGGTATATACTAAAATATTAAAATAAAGAGTAAGAGTAGACAGTAAGTAGGTGGAAAAAAGTAAGGAGTATTAGATCAACTAAGAAAAAGATTGAATAAAGAAACGTAGATGGGAGGGGAAAGTTAGTATCCAGCTATGATCCACAGAATTTAAGGATTATTTAAGCTACAAAAGGTTATAGTTAAATAGTAAAGATGCTAGTTGATGTGCATGTGTGTGTGTGTATGTGTGTGTATGTGTGTGTGTGTGTGTGTGTATGAGAGAGAGAGAGAGTAAGGTATGAATGACAGGGAAGGCATATGGGTTATGCATACGAAGAAAGAACACACAATTGAATGGCTGGAGAAGTATAAGAATATCATAAAACCTATTTAAGAAATATAAAAACAAAGGCAAGTCCATTATAAACTAGTAATGCAAGAGCAAAGATTTTGTTTAATGGAATAAAAGGCTGTGGTGGGGACCATGGCCAGGATTAGAGCACCTGCCTAAAATGCTCAAGTCCCAAGGTTCAATCCCAAGTACCATAAAAAGGGAAGGGGGAAAAATTAATGAAATTCAAAGAAAAATAAAAGAACAATAGATTATAAAGTATTAGCATATCAGTAATTTCTTTCTTGGTAAAATAGGCTCTGAATGATTTCCCTCCCTATGATGTTTCCTGTACAAATTACACTGACTGGGAAGGTGCAGTTTGCAAATCCAATATAACTTATGAAACCAAATTCATAGGTATGTTGTACCCCAGTGGAGTTTAACTGCCTTTTGGATTGAGCTTCTGACACAACCATACGAGGTCAGCAGACTAGTTCTTGGTTCCTAAATTGTTGTTCCCTCAGGTAGTAAGTGGACCCTCCAGAGGACCCCGGAGCTCACACTTCAAAGTCTGTGACCCCTCTGCTGATCCACGCTCTCTTCCCATAATGTACCCAGCCCTTGGTTGCACACCCACAACTCATCTCTCTCCAGCTATTTGATTAATACTTGTGTCTAAGGAAAGAGAGGGCAGAATCCTGGGTCTGGTGGTTCATGCTGGGCTCAGCTGCAGATGCACACAGAGAACTTTGCCTGGGCTCTTCTACCCTGACCACACAGTTTACACTGGCATAGTGTCTCAACACCAACAATCTGTCCAGCCCTTAATCAGTAAAAGTAACTGCTCCTACAGTGCAATTAAGGGAAGAACCTTCCTGGTGGTTACTACTGGCCGGTGCAGGAAGCACATGGTGTAGCTGAGTACTGGTTCATGGTAACTCCTACGTGCTTCCCTTTAGATATCTCACCTGGCTTAATGAATTCATTTTCAGCTATTATCTTTTACAGAAATAGAGATTATCATTTAATACGGTTATCATTCATTATCCTGTCTTCTTTCATTGAGTTGCACTAATGGGGCTCCTATTCTTTCATCTTATCAAGAAGTCCTTTTTCTGAAGTCAATATACTTTCTTTTTGAAAGCTTAAGTTTTGTTACAGCTAGAGCTTATTTGGTGGATATGAAAATGTGAACAAATCTTCCCTTATTCTTATGATTACCAGTAATATTTATTAGAGTTATTTTCCTCAGTGATGCAAAAAACGAGTTATGGTTTGAATGTGAAGCATCTCCAAGATGCTCATGATCTGAACACCTGCTCCTCAGATGATGGCATTCAGGAGACTGCAGAGGTGGAGCCTAGCTGGAAATAACAGGTGATACAGCCGTGTTTTTAAAGGTTCCACAGGGTCCTCAATCCCCTTTCCCCTTTCTTCCTCCTGGAGTCATTTTGTGAACTGCTCTGCTCCGCCATACCCTGCCCACCAAGAGGGGCAGGAACTTCTGAAATGATGAGCCAGAGTAACTCTTTCCCCCCTATGCCATTCAGACCATAGATTTTAATCACAAAACCGAGAAGTTAACAACACAAAAGCTCATAACAAGCCTCTCATATGTATTATGTTCCTAAGACTTTTCACACATTCATATATTACAATTAAGATCTCTTTGAAGGGGCTGGAGAGATGTTTCAGTGGTTAAGAACACAGATTGTTCTTGCAGAGGACCCGTGTTGGATTCCTAGCACCGATATGGTGATTAACAACCATTCATGAACTCTAGTTCCAGGAAAAGTTAACTCCATCTTTGGACCTCTGCAGGCATTGCACAATATGGTGCACCTCATCCAGGCAATACACTCTTACACATAAAATGAAATTAAATTAATTTTTAAAAGATCTCTTTGAGGGGCTGGAGAGATAGCCTAGCAGTTAAGAGTACCGACTGCTCTTGCAGAGGACCCGGGTTCGATCCCCAGCACCCACATAGCGGCTGAGAACCGTCTGTAACTCCAATTCCAGGAGAACTCCAGTTCCAGGGTAATCCGAGACCCTCTTCTGACCTCTGCGGCATTGCACGACACAGGTGCACAAATCTACATGCAGACAGTACATTCATACACATACAAAAATAAATAATAATAAAATTTTTTAAAAAGATCTGTTTGAATTGCTAAAATTCAGAGGCAGCATCCATGTACCAACTACGAGAATCTTTGAGGAATTAACTGAGGACAGTTGGATATCCTTCATCTAAGGATGAAGGATAATAGAAAAGCACTAGCCCGTGTAGCAAATAAAGGAAAGTTTAGGAAGAGAAACAGAAGGAGAAAAATCCAGAATCCATTTAGAGGGTGCAGCCTCAGTCAGAGTTCAAATACAGAAGGTTGTAACCAGAGCTAAAGACAAATAGAGAACCTTAGAAAATCTTCTCTATACTTTCAGCAATATAATTTAAATATGAAGAAAGGAGGGAAAGAGGGAGAGAGGGAGAGTGGGAAGGAGAATGGAAGAAGAAAGAAAGAAAGAAGAAGAAGAAGAAGAAGAAGAAGAAGAAGAAGAAGAAGAAGAAGAAGAAGAAGAAGAGAAGGAGGAGGAGGAGGAGGAGGAGGAGGAGGAGGAGGAGGAGGAGGAGGGAAGCAAGGCAATCATAGTGGCAGTGAGAAGGGTAGAAGCAAAAAGTAAAGCAGAGAGATGTTAAAACTTAATCAGAACAAGATGAATCTCTCAGCAGATCTGCAGTCTAATCAGACAGGAATCGTGGAGTCAATATGCATATAAGTACCAGGAAAATCCTCTCTTACAGACACTCAATTGGAACAGTGGCAAAACAAAACAAAACAAAACAAAACAAAACAAAACATTGTTTTTAAAAGACCGCCTACTGAATTGGCCATTAGGCGGCTTTAGAAGCAAAGGGTCCGCCCTACGTGGCCTGTTTTGGGAACCCAGGACAATCTAAGTTCCACTTAGTAATTTGACTTTCAGATAGATAGATAAATAATAAAGATAAGACATAGATATGACAAGCAAATCAATCTGCATTAAATTTCATACTTTTCCATCCTCATCTGGGCCTAAGTCAGATAGAAATGGTTAAAACATGGAATAGAGAGCCTGAATTTCCTTCCTTGTGCTACCTGCAGGCTCCTAACATTACAGCAGGTAAGGAGAATTACAGCGAGTAGCTTTCTACATCAATAGAATTGAGTTACAATCACTGCTGTCCATATTTGGCAGATATTCAAGGTCGATCTTGATTTTTTCATCAGTTGTCATGGGTGTTTTGCAGTCCCCATGGTTGGTGTCTCTTGCCTGTAGCTCTCTTTGCTCAGACAAAAAGGTATCTCTAGCTCAGCTGTCTGTGTGCAACTTCTTCAATTTTCAACAATCCTGTGATATCTCCAGCTTTACTAATAAGTCCTTTGTCTCTTTAGGTCTTTCTTTCTTTCTTTCTTTCTTTCTTTCTTTCTTTCTTTCTTTCTTTTTGGTCTTTTTGAGACAAGGTCTCTCTGTAACCCCAGCTTTCCTGGAACTCACTATGTAGATCAGGCTGGCTTTGAACTCACAGAGATCTCCCTGCCTCTGCCTCCAGAGTGCTGGAATTAAAGGCATGAAACATCACACCTGGCTAGGTCATTCATTCATAGGAAAGCACTTCAATATCTCTGTCCTTTTTATGGCCTATGTCAGACTCAAGGCAAACACCTGCCTTCCTTCCCTGACAGACCCTAGAATGCTGACATATCCTACCTGAGAAGGTGACCATATGCTCACTCCTTCAGGGCACCCAACTCTTCTTCTCTCACATCTGACTTCACAGATAAACGACAGCTTGTCAAAATGCTCCTAAAATTCCCCTGCCCTGATATGAGGTGGAAGGGTGGTATCTCTCAACCTTTTATATCCTCATGGAGGGTCAAGGAATCAAGACCCACCAGCTGTTTTTTTTTTTTTAATTTTTTTTTTTTTTTTTTTATTTTTGCATGTGTATGAATGTATTGTCTGCATGCAGGTCTGTGCACCCGTGTCGTGCAATGCCGCGGAGGTCAGAAGAGGGTCTCGGATTCCCCTGGAACTGGAGTTCTCCTGGAATTGGAGTTACAGACGGTTCTTAGCCGCCATGTGGGTGCTGGGGATCGAACCCGGGTCCTCTGCAAGAGCGTCGGTGCTCTTAACCGCTAGGCTATCTCTCCAGCCCCCTTTTTTTTTTTTTTTTTTTTTTTTTTTTTTTTTTACCACCAGCTGTTTTTAAGGCTCCTACTTTGAAGGACATTGTCATGGTGACCTGACTTTAATGTGTCATTCATTTCTATTTTCTTTGTGCTTCAACTGCAACTTCTATTTTAATATCTTGAAACATTTTCAAAACTCACTTGAAAGTAAAAATAAGGAGGCCAGAGAGATGCCTCAATGGTTCAGAATGGTTACTGCTCTTGCAGAGGACCTAGGTTTGGTTCCCAGCATCCACACAGCAGTTCACAACCCACTGTAACTCTAGTTTCATGAGAACCTACTCCGTCTTCTGGCCTATACAGGCTCCTGTGTATATGTGGTGCACATAAACTCATGCAGGCACACACATATACATAAATAATAAATCTTTTTTAAGTAAAAATAGATGCTTCTCTTAAAACTGTGACTGTGGCTGGAGAGATAGCTCAGTGGTTAGGAACCCTGGGTGCTCTTGCAGAGGATGCAGGTTCAGTTCCCAGCACTCAGATGGAGGCTAACAACCATCTTTACGTCTACTTCCAGGAGATCAGATGCCTTCCTCTGGCGTCTGTGGGCACTACACAACATGGCTGCACTTACATAAATGCATGTAAGACACTCAGACACATAAAATAAAAGTAATTTTAATAAAACCTGAAAATTACTTGGAATAAAATTGATTAGAAAAATGTAAGACTTCTATGCAGAAAATATAAAGCTTTAATAATGATAAAATAATATGTGAATGTTTAGAAAAATGTGCTATGTTCTTGGGTGGAAAATACTATAAAATGCCAATTTTGTCACATCTAACACAAATAAGATAACACAATAAAATATTAAATATTTTGACCCTGATATATAATCGTATGCATATTGGCTACCCATGAATATCTAGTAGAGATCTAATAGCAGACACATGTAAAGGGAAACTTGCCTTGGCAGGCCTCAGAAAACACTGTACCACTATCATAATGATTAATGTGGTGCTGATGCCTAAGATACAAATAAGTCAGTAGAACAAAGAGAGGAACTCCAATAAAAGATCCGTTCTACATGAGAATGCAATACGTGTTAAATTTGCTGTTTTATTCGATTGTAAATATTTCATTGAGGAACTAAAAATGGAAACATCCTCCAACTAATGAAAATGAAGTTGTGTCACTCTCAAAACATGTACTAAAATAAAATCCAGAATTATTAAATATGAGTATTTCAGGACCAAATTATGTACAACTTAGAGATGAGAAAAAGTTGCTTAATAAAAAAAAAAAAAAAAGAAAGCTCAAACCAAGCATGGCAGTGCACATCTTTAATCCTAGCACTAGGGAGGCAGAGGCCAGAGGATCTGTGTGAGATTTAGGCCAGCCTGATCTACACAACATGGCCAGGTGGAGATACAGGGAGACCCTGAAGAAGAAAAAAAGAAGAAAGACTGAAAACTCTAGAGCTAGAAAAGAAAATATTTGAATAATATGTCTATTTCATTTTTTAATTTATCTTTTTATTTTGTGTGTACAAGTATTTTGCAATGCCCATGGAAGCCATAAGAGGACATCATTCTCCTGGAATTGGAGTTACCAATGGGTGTCAACTGTAATGTGGATGCTGGGAACCAAAGCCAGATCCTCTAAAAAAATAGGCAGTGCTCTTAACCACTGAGCTATCTCTCCGCCCCCATGTTTTTAATTTTTGAATTGAAAAGGATATCATGTTTAAATCCAGTAGGAAAACATGGGATTTAAAGAAACTATTGTGATACAACAGATAAAAGAGCATTTGAGAATGGTCAAAATAAGATAAATGTCAATGAAATAAGTAAAGGAGGTGAGCAGAGTTCGTAGGTGATCAACAAGGAAGAGGTGCTCAACTCTATTAATTAGAGAAATGAAATTAGAGTAACACCAGAGGAACTATCCTCATCAGCTGTCAGAAACTAGAAAGAGCAGCGACACCTCCTATCAGAAAGAACCCAGGGAAACAATTATACATTTTTTTGATGCCAGAAACACAGATTGTTTGAGGGGTTTAGAGTAGCCTGGGAGCATGTCCAAGTGGCTTTGATGAAGGAACCTCAGACCAGACAAGTGTCTTCAGGGATTCTCCCTCCATATGATTTTAGAAGGGCTTTTTAAATACTGATTTCTTAGTAGCAAGCAGTCCAGATTCTTGATGTGGTCCCTGGGCTTAAAATCCAGCAGCCAGACACCACTGTCAGATTGATTACATTGTAGTACTGGCCAGAATTTATATGATGTTTGTGGACTGGCTAATCTGAATGATTTTGAGGACCTAGGGCCTAGTGTATGTGTCCACTTGCCTACACCTAGCCCAAGGCAATCAGTACAGGTTTATGGTAGCCTGGAATATGTGTGCTCTGAAAGGTAAGTGTTTAATATATTGATTCAGTCAGCTGCTCCAGAAGAGAAACTGTCCTCTCACCAGAGCCTCAGAACTGTGTAACACAGCATTAAAAAATCTATACCACATGGGGAAGGATACAAGTAAGCAAGGTGGACAGGGTAGGGTGGGCAAGGTGCAGAGTAGTGTGGGTGGATCTCAGGGAGGAAAGGCAGTCTGAGAAAACTCTGACAGTAGAATTAGTCTGTAAATGAGGATAATATCTGGTACAAGCCAGGTGACCCTCTGGGTTAATGCACTGTAAACATGAATAATCAACAGCTAGAATTTGAAGTGTCTTCAGTCATGAATGCCAGAAAAAAAAAAGTAATATTATCAGTAAAACAGTAATAATATCAGTACTTGTGATTCTGTTGCCAAGAAAAGCAAGATCTCATGATGACTGTTATAAACTGCATGTAAATATGTTGTCATTCTTCACAGTTTGAAATTGGTGTAATTATTATACCTGCTACTTGATTATGATTAAATGCATGATTAAAGAAGCATACTTTTTATTATAAGAAAATGTTATTATATTTATATTTCAAATAAATGTTATTATAGTTATATTTCAAATAAATAAGTTTGTCTTATAATCATATATATTTTAGTTCAAGGATTCAGAAACATTTTCTAAAGAGGGTTCCTATTGGCTTTACCAGACAGCTGAAGAGGCCCACACAATGTAGATGTGGTCACACATACACAAGCACATGAGTGCATGTGGGGAACAGCCTCACACACACGGTGGAAAGAACAGAAAGAGTTAATCCTAGAAGGCAGATCCACCAGGGACAAGTCCCCAAACCCCAACAGATAAGCAGCACAGCACAGGCTGAAGGACCATAGGAGCCTGGGCTCCGACCTTGACCTTGACATTACTTGTAACTGCAACTTGACCCCTCCGGACCTAAGTTTATTTCCTTGTTTTGGTATCCTTTGTTACATTTATTTGTGTATATTTTTGAATGTATTTGTGCCTGTGTGCACACGGGCAGGCAGGCATACCATCACATTTGGGTCAGATGACAACTTACATGGGTTAGTTCTCTCCTTCTACCATATGGGCCCTGGGATTAGAACTCAGGTCATCAGGTTTGGCAGCAAGCCCTTTACCCATGGAGCCATCTTTTTGGCCCCAGAGTTTCATCAGTAAGGCAGGAGGACATCTGTGCTGGTTAGTTTTTCTCAACTGGACATAAACCAGAGTCACCAGGGAATCAGTTGAGGCATTCCCCATCTGCTTGGCCTATGGCCATGTCTTTGAGGCACTCTCTTAACTTCTAATTGATGTAGAAGGGCCCCGCCCACTGTGGGCAGTGCCATCCTTAGGCACGTGGACCTGGGCTCTTTGAGAAAACGAGGGGAAGCAGACAGGTAAGCTGCTTCCCATAGGGCTCTGCTTCAGGTTCCTGCTCAAGCTCCGCCTCCCTGTTCCCTCCTGTTGGACTGTAATGTGGGCTGGTTTTGCTCAGAGCTTTATCACAACAACACACTGCAAACCGGACCAAGACGTTGCTCAGCTTCCTGCTCCACCAAGATAGCAAAGAGCCACACACTCCTGCTGCCCTGAGCCCTTCCTGTCTTCCACCACAATGATCTGCAACTCTTTGAAACCAAAAGCCAAAACTAACCTTTCTTTCTTTACAAACCACAGAAATGCATCTATAAGAATATCTCACCAGAGTTCAGTGAGAAATAAAATAATTTAAATGTAGCACCATACAATAAAGTTGGTCATTTCTTTATGTAAAGCTAAAAAAAAGAATAAAGTTGGTTATTGTAATTACTAACTTCATTTCTTTGGGGTGAAATATTTACTTTTAAACATTCAGATTTCAAAAATTATAATTTAAAACACCTTTTTAAAAAACATTTCCCTAGATTCAAATGATGACCTTTTCCAACCTCAATAACTGAAAACCCAACTGCATGAAGAAACTCTTAACTCAGGAATGAGAAGACTGTTGAAAACACATCAGCTCGATAATGTTTTATGTGTATAATAGCTAGTAATTTATCACAATAATTTATAAGCCACAGGTATTTAATCTAGTATAAACTACACAGCATATGTAATATGAATTATACAAGTACGTGAAACTTTCACCCTCCTCAGAGCCTAGCTCACAAACTGCAATGTGATGCAGATATTTTGTGGTGAACTTAGATGTTTCGTAGATTATATTTTTTATTTTATTATTATTATTATTATTATTATTATTATTATTATATTTTTTGACATGCTATGGAACTCCAAAATGGCCTGCCTAGTTAAATTCAAAGCACTTACTTTGAAAAGCCAGAAGATGGCAGTGGCTTCTAAGGATTGTGTCTGTGCCAGAGTCGCTGGGGAGCTGGTAATTTCTAGTTTCTTTTGCTGACAGGAACAAAGATGCTCCCACTTAATGTAAAATTCTGCTTGTTCTTAACTTTTCTCTGATAATTAGGGAAGTAAGCCTGGTAAGAATTAAATACCCATGTAGAATTCTTGAATGATTTAATATGAGCAGGAATTGGCAAAAACAGACCATATTTATTTCATGGTTTTACTAGTGGGTAAACCTAATAGTTTGGTTTATTCGTGTATGGAATATCTTGACCCTTGTTTGGAATGGAAAGGCAAGTATATTTTCTTTTGTTCAAACCACCAGCATCTGTAAAGTGTTAGCTAGATCTCAGTAAATGTTTATTCTAGCCCCTTTAAACGAAAGTAACCCTTTTCACTGATCATTTCTTTATTTCCAAATGAAAGATCGAGCAGTATGGAGACGTACTCCAAGGTGCTTGTTCAACAACTGAGGTAAAAACAATGAAAATGATCATGTAAATGGTTTCACAATTTAATTGCATGTGAGCAAGTACATATAAGACAAATTTGTGTATTACTAAGAAGCAGCCAAGAGCAGAGAGAAGACAAAGATGTTTCTACTCAACTCTACAAAGGAGAAGTACTGAGGCCAGCAGTGGTCTTGCATTTTTCCAAATGCATCCATCTGCCTAAGGGTAGATTAATTTTCCTGGTGAGGTTTAATGACTATTTTGAGACATAGTCTGCTGATCAACACTGTTCTTGGCAAACTAGCATTCTAGAGTCTTTCAAAATCAGCAGTTTCCAAGGGGAAGAAAATCTATCTACCATCTGTTTGCTTCATTAAAACACATAATAAGAGAGGAAGAACTGCATTGGATTTTCGCTGGCTAAGTGCTCCCCGGTGTCCACCTATGGAGACTATGGTATACAGTGCTCCTCACAAAATAAATCCCAAGTATCCATCAGCCACGGCATTTTCATCACCCGTATCTATGTGTAAATAAGTCAATAAACTTTGTTTCCAAACAAATACACTTAGACAGGGTAATCCATCCCCAACATACTTCGAACTTTCTAGTATTCCTTCATGACTAATTTACACAGCTTTCCTCAAATCCATATTATAAAATCCTAAGATTGGGAACATATCACAGATTTTTTTTGAGACAGGGTCTCCCTATAGTCCCAATTGGCCAGGAACACACTCTGTAGACCAGACTGGACTTGAACTCACAGAGATCCACCTGCCTCTGCCTCCCAAGTGCTGGGATTAAAGGTGTGTGCCACCACACCAGGCATCTATCACAGATATTTTATCATGCAAAAGCCAAAATTTCTATCACAAGCTATCCAACAGATATAATTAGTATTTTGGGAATCATGGGTTTAAAAAATGTTATTGTCAAAAACTAAATAGAAACATATGTTTATAAAATAAAATTTATGAAATCATAGTTATATTTGCACAATTCAGAGGACCTAAGCTCCGTTCCCAGCACTAATGTGTGGTTGCTCTCCACCTCCTGTAACTCCTGTTCCAGGGGATCTGTCTGATGCCCTCCTCTAGCTTCTGTGGGCACTGGAACATGTGCACATACCTATAGGCAGACACACACAAAAAATAAATAAATAATATATTTTTGAATATTCTGGTTACAGTATGAGGAGACTATAAACAAACAACAGTGGTAGCAGGAAGACCAGTTGACAAACAAATGTCATATTCTAGGCTAAAAAGTTTGCATTGAACCTTGGAGGCCCTAACAGGAGATATGAGATTTGAGATATATTCTGAAGGTGAATTTAGGATTTAAGGACTGCCTGAGGTAGCAGAGAAAAATACAGTTTAAAGGTGATGATACCTAGTTTTTGTTCTGAGTGGAGAGGAACATTGAAAAAAAAAAAAAAAAACACATTTGACTAAGAAAGAAAGGCACTGTGTCCCAAGGGCAGATTAGATATGGCAATCGAGTTCTGTTTCATGTGTGCTATTTGAGAGTCTTACTGAACTTACAAGATATAAATTAATACAGATTATTGTGACTCAAGAGCCATCCATCTCTAGATGGGGTTCATGAGCAGATTAAGAGTTGTGGCAGATGGAGACAACTGGGAGGAAAGGAGAATGAGGGGGGACAACTTCATAGGCAGGAGGAACACTAGAGAGCACTGTATTGTGGAATCTAAGTGACAGATGTATTTCAGGAGAAAAACTGGCCATAGCACTTGCTTCTAAGACACTAAATGAGAACATTAACATTGGATTTGGAAGACAGTGGTCTTCCAAACATAAGAAGTTTCAAAGAGTAGGAAAAATAGATTGAAAAGAATGTGAATTAATGGAAAAGTTTTGAAATGGTCACTGTAGACACTGGAAAGCATATTACTACAGTAGTGAGTAAGGAAAGCAAGCAGCTCCTATAGGAACATGTGGTGTGAGGGAAGGTTTCCATTTAAAATGGAGATATTCCATATATTTACTGTTGAGGGGAATGGTCCGATGGAGAAGGATTTGTTGTCTCCTGGAAAGGTGGGCCGGAGTTTTTGCAATGATGCCCTTGAGCACATGAAATAGAATGTGTTGGAGCCAGAGGGAAGACAGAGCATAAGGATCAAATGAAGATGAGGTTGGTAGACTGGAAACTAAAATATTGTAGCAGGTCTTTGCTGACAGGTTTATTTTCTCTGATGAAATAAGAAACAAGATCCTTAATCAACAAGAAGACAAGAAACACAGGATTTCAAGAAGGAGAGGGAAGTATGCAATTGTCTGAGAAGCAGCAGAAGTGGATTGATTGGGAAACGGAGCATTGCAGCCGTGGGAGGAGATTGGCCCACTCGAGATCTGTGGTTAGCTAGGTGTGTGCCTCCTTCAGCTGTCTCCTTTCCTCATTTGTCACAGAATCCTAGCAGTTCTTACTTTCTCATTTTACAGATGAAGAAACTGAAACAGATGTGTTA
The DNA here is from genome assembly GCA_009823505.1 of Rhizomys pruinosus. NCBI lineage: Eukaryota > Metazoa > Chordata > Mammalia > Rodentia > Spalacidae > Rhizomys > Rhizomys pruinosus. The sequence continues at coordinate 49,156 of VZQC01003364.1, forward strand.
AATAATGTATCCAAGTTCACACAGGAATGGAGAAATCAGGAGAGAGCCTGAGCTGACTGGGCTCCTCCATCACCTGACTGTCAGAGCACCTGTTACTTACTTCCAGCCGAGCTTCGGGACCCTCAGCTGCAGAGCTGACAGAAAATGCTCTGAAACTGAATGCCCTGTCTTCCTGCTTCCTGCCTCCCGTGTACGTCATGGTTGGTCCCTTCTCTACATATAATATCAGTGACTCAGATATAAGAAAAGGAATCAGATGTAACATTTTTCCTTAATTTTTCATTGAAATTTTGTGCATTTCATGCAACCTTTCCTAATCAAATTTAGAGCATTCCCCCTTCCATGCCCCCCTACCCCTCCAGAGCTCGTGCATTCTGCCATACAGGTGTTGCATCTTTTTCTCAGTCTTTTTTAAATTTTTCGGTGCAGAAGTTTACTGTTTGGGGCAGAAGTTTACTGTTTCTGTCAGTTCTTGGAACAAGTCATTTTTTCTTGGTATTGTTGCCTTTAACTTTATATTACTCCAAAATATGTATACTCTCCACACATACACCAAAACTACAACGTCTGGAAATAAACCATAGGTTAATTCCAAAACATATTTAGGGAGTCACCTTTTAACAGTAGAGGTGCATACAGGCAAAAAGAAATATTACTTTAAATTCCTAAATTACATAGTAACTTGATATATGTTTTAATGTACTTTTATAGTAGCAGCGGGTATTATATTTACTTTTTTTTCTTTTTATCTTTTCTTTTTCTTTCATTTTTTTGTTTGTTTGTTTTTTCATTTTCATTTTTTCCTTTCTTTTATTTTTTTTTATTTTGGGGGGTATTATATTTACTAAAAAAGAAAAAAATTATTCAGTTTGCCTTAACGAATAAGAATTAGGTGCTAGGATCCACAAATAAGGGACACCATACATCGTTTGTCTTTCTGGGACTGTTACTTCACTTAGCATCATGACTTCTAGTTCCATCCATTTACCTGCAAATTTCATGATGTCATCTTTCTTTACTGCTGCATAGAACTCCATTGTGTAGATGTGCCACATTTTCTTTATCCACTCATCAGTTGAGGGACACTTGGATTGCTTCCAGATCTTTGCTATTAGGAAGAGAGCTGTAATAAACATGGTTGTGCATGTATCTCTGCAATAGGATGAGTCTTATGGGTATATACCCAGGAGTGGTATAACTTGGTCAGGTGGTAGGTTCATTTTGAGTCTTTTAAGAGTTCTCCACACTGCTTTCCATAAGGGTTGCAGGAGTTCGCATTTCCACCATCAGTGGATGATTGTTCCCCTTCCCGCACATGCAGTTCTAGTTAATAATCATACCTACTTTTCTGCATTTAGGAGAAAAATTTGCCTTACCAGAACTAGAAAACGGAATTTTACAAGGTATTTTGGAAATTTTTGCTAAAGTATGTAAGCATAGCATAACTGTAATATACTGTAATATAGCACTGTAATATTGTATGGCATATGATATTCTTCCTTCACTTAATGTTCTCAGGATCTTTCATAGCCCTACCTGACATCAAAGTACTTTTGACTATGCATTTCTTTAATATTGTTAGTGATTTTGCTGCCTTAGTCTACACACTAGTTAATTTCCACTTCAAATTCCAGGACCTTCCTTCCTTCCTAATGTCCTCAGTTCACTGCTCTAACTTTAAATGAAGTAGAGAAAATGCATAAAATTACATGTAGGAGTCGTGAGGCAACTAGAGATTATGAAACACAAGTATATTTAATAATCCGCACATGTCCCTATTATCGTCTGCTTAATCTCCTGATTAACCAAATGTATGGAGAAATATTTCAAAGAAATAAGATCTATTTCAAAGAAACATCTCCTCCTGATCTGGATTCTTCCATGTGCTCCTGCCTGATCCACCATGCCAGTGTGCACAAGATGCAGAAGCCTCCTAGTAATGGACCATTCTGGATCTCCCACTCCTCGTATTCCCCTAGGGCCCTATCACTATGGACTCAAAGTTACCAAAAGGGAAAGTCACTTGAAATAAATCACAACCAAGTTTTGAGAAGTAAAAGTCCCCTTCCTCACACAAAACACTTAGGTGTCTCTGATGTTGTTCACAGAAGTAGATGAACTGCCTAGTAGTTTGAAGTCTACTAGGCACATTTGTTAAGTAAAAAATAAGAAAATGTGATATTTATTTTAATAGTATATTCATTTGGATCAATGCATATAAAAACATTTTTGAGGGGCTGGAAAGATGGCTCAGCAGTTAAGAGCACTGACTGCTCTTGCAGAGGACCAGGGTTCGATTCCCAGCACCCACATGGCAGCTAACAACCATTTATAACTCCAGTTCCAGGGGATCCAAAGCCCTCTTCTGACCTCTGAAGGTATCGCATGACAAGGGTGCACCTATGTACATGCAGACAATGCACTCATACACATAAACTAATAAATAAGAATAAAAACTGTTGATTATACATTTTTTTCATATTAACACATCTTAGTCAAGCCTTGTCACAGTTCAAGTGGGCACCAGCCATATACGGTGGTGGCTTTGTTACTCACGGTATCTCTCTAGACTTTGAAAGGCTAAACGTGATGGTTTATTCTCAGCAGTCATAGTAACTCCCAAACTTCAGATGTATTTATTTTTTATTATATAAAATTGTGTCTTGGATTTACTAGTGATTATATATTATTACCAATACATTTCTGTTTACTCACAGTACAAATCATGCTGGTTACTTTCAATGAGTTACCCTGAAATTTCCTTACATTTCCAGTTCAGTTTAAGCTTAATTCACTGTTGATTTCTTTTTTAAGTTGTATTTATTCATTGATTTTTTTGTGCATGTGTGTTGCCTGTGTGTATGTAAGTACATTTGTGTGTGCCATGCCCAAGAAAGCCAGAAGGCAATGTCAGATACCCTGGAAATGGAGTTAGGTAGGGATGGTTGATAGGCTACCATATGGGTGCTGGGAATGGAGCCCAGGTTATCTGGAAGAGCAGCCAGTACTCTTAACGACTGAGCCATCTATCCAGCCCCTGGTTTCTAGATATAATCAGATTCTTCATTTTCATTCTCGAAGGTTGAACCTCCACCCATCTCGCTCTAATCTAAGTGAGCATCACACTTTGTCAATAGACTGCTATTTCCAAAGAGCAACATTGATCATTGCCGAACCACTCCAAGATTATGGAACAGGTATCAAGCCCATGTCTGTCCTGTTCTATGTATTTTCTATACTTCATTCCAAAAGTCACAGATTGCATAAACTCCCTGGGTGTATACTGTTTTGACGTCTTAGAATGTGCAATTCCTCCCTCATAGGACGATGTCTTCCCTCCACTTGCCAGGTGAACTGCTGCTCGACAGCCAAGCATTAACGTTTAGTCCAATTCAGGCTAAATCTTCCCCTCACACTAACTGTGCTTTATCACACCATTCTTTCATATCCTAGTGTCACCAGAGTTAAGCAGAGGGCCTGACAGTAAAATCTACAGACCTCAATCTCATCTGAATGCAATAAAACCTTTAAATAGACTTAACTGTAAATTATTAATGGGAAGAAATGTTAAACAGAAAAAAGAAGACAGGTGTGGTGGTACATACCTTTGATCCCAGCATTCATTCAGGAGGCAGAAGCAGGTAGATCTCTGTGAGTTCAAGATCAGCCTGGAGAGACCCTGTCTCAGAAAAAAAGCTCCCCCCCCCAAAAAAAAAATAGGAAAAAGAAGCTCTTCTATTTCAGTATCAAAATTGAATTGAATTCTGTTTTCACTATTGGGGGAGTCAGGTGGTTTCTCTTTTTTGTTGTTATGATTGCTATTAAGCATTTGTTTTGTTTTGTTTTCACAGTGCTGAGGAATGAAACTGGAGCTTCACGCATCCAAGACAACCGTACCACCAACAGATAACTCAGCTCTTTTTTTTTCTTCTTACAGTTTTTTGACACAGAGTCTCACAAAGTTGACCACGCTGGCCTTGAGCTCATGAGTCTCTGGCTTCAGCCTCCTGAGTAACTGATATTGTAGGCCTGAGGCACCAGATCTAGTTTATTTTCACTATTTTAATACCACGATTCAAAGGCTCTCAGTATTTTTATACAGTTTTAACCCTAGTGGTTCTCGTCTCCCTCAAAACCCTAACCACAGCACTACTGAGAGAATGATGGGAAGTGTTTCTACCCCTAAAATACAAACCATAAATTATTTCATTAGATTAAAAATAACACTGACAATATGAAGAGGATCCCTACATTACATGTAGGCAGGCTTGAAATTTTTTTCTCTACCTAATGTCACACATGAGTAAACAATGGGCTTTTGGTTGGTTGGTTGGTTGGTTAGTGGTTGGTTGGTTGGTTGGTTGGTTGGTTGGTTAGTGGTTGGTTGGTTGGTTGGTTGGTTGGTTGGTTGGTTGTTCTTTTTGAGACAGGGTCTCCCTGCATCCCCATTTGTCCTGGAACTCACTATGTAAACCAGGGTGGCCTTGAACTCACAGAGATCCACCTGCCTCTGCCTCCCAAGTTCTGGGATTAAATATGTGCACCACTACACCTGGCACATAAACTATGGTTTTAATAAAACACCAAAATGAAGTATTCAGCTTATTCTAGGCAAAAAATCAAGATTAAGAGTCATGTAAAGAGGAACATAAGCCTTCGACAAAGGCAGACCTCATCCAGGATGGAGGTCACCTGCTGTGTAAACCAGACAGAAAAGGGTCTTCTGCTTTGAGCATTAGGTACTAGAGTAAAGATATTTTGTAAAATTTCTAGTTTTACTGCATCCCAGGACAGCCAACATCTCTTGAGAAAAAGTGATAGTCAATCAACACCAGTCCCTCTGCCCAGCTGTCCCATTCAATAAAGGAAGAGCCTACAAGCACCCTAATAACAGAGAGGAGGGGAGTTCCTCATCCCACTTCCTGTTTCCTGTGATCTTCTGGGGGGGGGCGGTGGATAGGGAGTGAGGATTCCCAAAAGATGGCTCAGTGGTTAGTTGGGACCACTGGCTGCTCTTGCAGAGGACTCAGGTTCAGCGTCCAGCAGCACACGATGGCTGACAACTGTGCATAACTCCAGGTCAAGGGCATCTGACGCCCTGTTCTGACCTCCATGAACACTGCACACACAGGCACGCCTACACACATGCAGGAAATCCCTCATACACATAAGATAAAAATTAATTGTCTTTTTAAAACTAATTGAGTCTCTCTTTAAAAAAAAGAACAGTAAAGTGAAGAGTTTGAAATAACTTTGAGGCAGGATGAAAAGAGAGTGTAGACTGATAATGGCACTGCAGTTAAACTCTACTTTGAAAGCACTGCTTCTTGACTTTCTGCCTCATCGTTTCCAGTTGGTAGCAATCTCCTACAACTTCAGAACTATCAAATCTGCGCCTTCCTTCTCTAACAGACACCCAGGCAGGATAAAGGTGAGCATTCTTTCAGACAACTATTTTTACTTAAAGCACTGATAATTCCATGTAGTGGTAGAAACCGACCTGCTTCTTCCTTTTTCTCAAGTTGCCTAACATTTGCTTGTGGCTTTGGCTCATATAAAGGTTCAGAGAAAAGCACACCATGCTCCAAACAGTGAGTCATGTCCACTGTTCAGATGCCAGATCCTGTTTACAAAGCACCTAAGCAAATACTTAGATTACCAGTGATTTGTTTTCCTCTTTTTAAAACTGCATTTCAAAACCCAAGGATTTGCTCTTAAAGTAAATTACTAGGTTAAAAGGGTATATGAGTGGAAGGGTTACACACAGGATCTCAGAACAGCACAAATTTCTTTTGTTCTGGTTTTGAAATTCCCCGTTGAGTCACTTTACTTGCTCAACCCAGAAGGGCACTTAAGTATAATTAATGTGGTAGTAAACACACTGTCTCCCCAGATGCATTAGCAATGTGCATATATGGTCCTCCTTTCACACGTACATGCACAGGTTGATTCTGAATGTTTGCTTTGGGTTTTTTCCACAGCTATTAACATAGCTCAGCCCAGGTTCACTGGCACTGATGCCTTTGGATGCACCGCAGTCCTGGCATACTCAAGGAGCGCAGGCATCAGCTTCAGTGATGAATTTTACTTGAAGTTTGACCTGGCAAACAACTACTCAGCACTGCAAAATAATTTCATGCTTTGTAAAGGAGAGAAGGGCATGGTAAGATTAACAGGAGCTCATAGGGCTGGCCTCACTCAGGAATACTTGACAGATTCTTCAGGGGTGCTTCAGTTGGCTATAGTTGAAAAAAGATACCTGAATAAATGCAGCCCCATCTGTTGCCTGCAGTGACTCATGTAGACCAAAGAATTCAGCAGACCCATCACCCTTTGCTCAGTCTAACTCATAGCTAACTTGCAGTCCAGAGCAAGAATTCCTGCAGGCGAACATAGGGACTGAGAGGGAAGTGAATTGGACTTGTTCTTTCCTGTTTCTCTTTCCATCAATAAGGAGAGAAGGGATGATCTCAGGAAAAAGGCCATTTCAAGCATGTTTTGAAATGAGAATGGTTTGAATGTCTTCACAGACAATCATTTTGAATTAAAGAGGAAGAAATTAAGAAAGCACTTGACTTGTAACAAAGGATTCCAGTGTTCAGCCTTGGTGGGAAATTGACTTAGAAGTTGAACTTGTCTTTCTTAAGTAGAAATCAGTTTCGCAGGCATTAGGTCAAGGAAAAGCACATTTGTTTTACTTCCACGTCTCAAACCAGCACTTAAGCAATTAATCTCTTACCTTCTCTGAGCTCTGTGTTCTCATCTGTGAGAATGTGTGCTGTAATAGGAAGAACTTTCCCTCAACCCCAGCAGCTCCATTGAGCTGGAGAAATAAGATTCTTTTCTCTAGCCTGTTTTACTATGATGTGGCTGTTGACTGTAATTCTCTCGAGAGCTATCATCTAATAAATATTCTTTGCTGGGTTAACACATGTCTAAGGAGAGCCTGCATCCCAGCACCTCTAGGGTGGGAAACAGTGCATCGAAAACAGTGCTCTTCACATTCATCCCCATCTCTACACCAAAACCTATGTCCACCTCCTAACTGGCCTCTGTCCTGGCTTTCCTGCCTGCAGTGCATTCTACACCTTGTGCCAACGGTTATCTTCTAAACGAACAAGCCTCCTGCGGCTTCTCATTGCTCTTAGAATAAGACCCAAGCCTCTGTAACTGTAGTACTCCCAAAGGACATCCAGATCAGACCCGAGTCTGCCTCTTAGTGTAGACAAACGCCCCCCCCATCTCTGTACCTCTCTCTGCAGATCCTCTTCCAAGTTCACATCCGTCAATTGCTTTCCTGTCCAGAAGTTTCTGGCATAATTTCTTTTCTGTCCTGACCAAAAATGGCTGTCAGCATTGTCAAGAGAGTAGGCAGCAGTGTAGACCTGAACCCAGTATTGGCCACTCACAAACTGTATATCAAGTGACTCAGTGCCTCAGTTTTCTAACCCATCAGATAGTTTTAATAACCACACAGTATCTAATAAAGTTCAGTGTTTTAACAGAATACATAAAAAGCTTTTGAAGTCGCTCTGAGCTCAATAAAACATGGTAGATTGAATTTTCTCTATAGTAGTTTTCCCCAGTAACCTTCACTGAAGTACGTTTGAACCCAAGTAACATATCCTCAAATCAGCTTCTCCCTCCTGCATAATCCTTACCTCAATGTATACTTCTTTTTAAAAGTTTGTATTTACTTTTTATGTGTATGAGTGTATTGCCTTTATATTTATGTGTACCCATGACATGCAATGCCTGTGGAAGTCAGATCAGGGGCTTGGATCCTCTGGAACTGGAGTTATGGGTAGTTATTAGCCATGACGTGGGTGCTGGGAATTGAACCCAGGTCCTCTGCAAGAGCAGTCAGTACTCTCAAACACTGAGCCATCTTTCCAGCCTCTCAATTTATAATTCTTTGGGTGATTTTTATAGCATTTCTTGTCTGTCTCTGTGATTTGAATGGGAGCCCCAAACAGATGGAAACTGTCAGCTCATTCATTGTGATGTACCCACGTTACCATGGTGCCTGGAACATAAAGAATAGAGAACGAATGAATAAAAGAACCACAATGTGAACAAATGATTGTGTGATATATAAGTCAGCAACACAGCTGCAAACAGTTCGCAAAGTGAACATTCTCAGGAGCCTCCAGTTCTCATGCTATGTCTAGGCTTAGGAACTCCAAGCAGCATGAGAGATAGGGAGAGAAGGGAAAGAAGGAATCACCGCTTCTAATCACTTCTGTGTACACTTTTCATTATATAGTTACCAATTATGTCCTCAGCCAAAAAAGTAGCAACTAAAACTTCAAATATCATTTCAGACTCAAGGTCTGCATTGAAGTAAAGATCTTACAGACTCTTAAAGATTTAGAGGGGAGCTGGGCATGGTGGCACACGCCTTTAATCTCAGCACTCAGGAGGCAGAGGCAGGCGGATCTCTGTGAGTTCAAGGCCTGTCTGGTCTACATACTGAGTTCCAGGCCAGCTGGGGCTACAGTGAGACCCTATCTAAAAAAAGACAGTAAATAAGTAAGTAAGTAAATAAATAAATAAATAAATAAGATAGAATAATAAGATAAATAGAAGGAAAACCCGTTAAAATGCTCCTACCACAGTGACTCTTCCGGACTTTTTGACTAAAGTCTCCTCTAAGCTTCTCAAAACAAAAAACTTCACACTGGCATTTTTAGATTTATAATGTAGTTCAATAATAAAGGCTAGATCAAAAGAGCCAGCGAGAAATGCCACTTTCAAGTCAGTGGACCTGAAAAATTCAAGCGGCACAATTCCAAACTCTACCACGTGAGGGCGGAATGAGCTCAGAGAAAGCTCGGCACCCAAAAGCATCCAGAAGCACTGTACACCTGTCAGAATCACAGAGGATGTTTGATAAAACACTAATTCCAAGGCCTTCCTGGATCAAAATCCTAAATTTGCCAAGCACCTGCAGGGCTTTTTATGTAGCTACTGTTTAAAATCCACTACTTAAAACCTCTAGAGACCCATATGGTACTCCACTAAAGTGGGTAATTAGTGCACACCATCACTGATACAGAAGTGATTCATCGGATTATGGAGCATAAAGCTATTAATTGAAGACTCCCAGTCCTTTAAAACATACTGATATGGGGGCTGGAGAGATGGCTCAGAGGTTCTGAACACCAGCTGCTCTTACAGAGGACCCAGCACCCACATGGCAGTTAACAAAAATGTCTGGGAGATCTGACACCCTCTTCTGACATCCATGACATGGATGTACTTACATGCAGGCAATATACTCAATAAAATAAAAACAATTTTTAAAAAATTTAAATAAAAAATAAAATGTACTGATATTAACATTCATAGTACAATGTGTAACTTGTCCAATCCCATGAGAAATACTGGTGCGAGTCTGTCTTACAGTGCTGTCAGTCTCCACACTGAAGTTGCTATGGGAAGATCATCTGCTAACCGGCATACTGCTACTTATGAAATCACCATCCCACAGTTTGTATTAATCGTCTTCATGTGAGGAGATGGAAAGACACAAAGCTACAATTTGTATACCTTGAATTGAAACAGCTTCTAATTTCTGATGTACCAAATAAAAAGGCAAGAGTGCTTTATTCCCCAGTACTGATGCTATTTCCTCCCTGTGTTACTATGTGAGGCTTCATTTAGCAATGCTTGAATAAAAACAGCCTGACTCTTAACATCCATTTTATCCAGAAGGAGACCCTAATTGTTTTGCTAACGTGTTCCTTCAGAGTTCTCCCAGAACTGTGCTCTGAAACAAGGGATTTTCCCTCTCTATTCAAGCCTTAGATCCAACATGAAGTGAGGACCGGAGGGAGAACTCTTATCAGAGGATTATGTCTCTTCCCCTAGTGACCTGAACCAACAGGTACACAAACATAAAGCCATGTTTTCAATTTAATCCTATCTGTTGTTTCCAACAAAAATAGAATGTTTTATTAATAGAAGCTGCTTACAGCACTTGCTTGGTATCCATAACACACACACACACACACACACACACACACACACACACAGGAATGTATACACATGCACATTCATACATTACTCTGGGTCAAGGTCAAGGAAGGATTATAAGGGATTAAAGGTATACGTTTTAGGCTATAAGAGGCCAAGGCTTAATAAGATTGTTTTGCATTATAAGCAAGCTAAGATAGTGGTAAATTATCCCAAAATGTCTTTGGTTATGAGGTTAAGTAAAAGTCATTTCTACAGTTCCTGGGTTCTCTAGAAACTGATTTTGTCCAGCTTCATTCTCACTGAACTCTGGACAAGCAGTCCTGTCGGAGTCAACTTGAAAATATCTCTCCTAACTTCTGGGCAACATTCAGCAAACCCAGTGTTCTTCCTATCCTCCTGCAGTCAGCTTGGCATTTCTTTCAGGATCTTTTTGGCCCTTGCTTCCCCCCATCTCATATTCTCTACACCTAATAGTTTGAGTCTTCTGAAAACTACTGGCATGTGCTCTGCTGTGGCCATACACTCTCTTCCACTCCTGAATCTCTTCTGTTGTTGACTGGCATGTAACCAATCCTCATTTCATTTAGGTACACAAGACCCACCCGGATTCTCCCTCTTTTTCATTCTGATGAATATTCACTGGATCCCAGATGCATTCATTTATAGAGTCTGGAGATGGAATTGTGAACAAGAAGATGAGGCCACTGTTCTCTCTACACCTACCCCCGTATTTCATCAAACAATGAGCTCTGTCCATTTTATTCCCAGTGTTTCTCATTCCTCATTTCGCTCCTCATTGCTCCTGACCTATCAGTCAAAGGAGGTTGCAATAGTATCCTTTCCAGTCTCCCTGCACAGGCATGCCCCTTGCCTCCTCCAACTTCTACTTTGCTAGAGAAGACAATTCTAACATACAAGTCCAAACTCATCTTGCCTAATCCACATGAATCACCACAGCATGCTGTTTAATCTCCTTTGCCTATTATAGAAAGAATTTTGTTCCACCCTGCTCATTTGCACACTTTCATTTCTCTTTGCTAACCCTACCCTCAATGACAGGGGCACATGTACATTCTGTGTCAGGCTGCTGTTCTCCACATCTGTGCTCTGGTATAGGTTGCTCAGCCTCCTGAGTCTCCCACACTCCATTCAAGTGCTTCTGAAGCAGGTCTACCTTTGAAGCTTCAACTCAAAAGAACGTCCTTTTTAAAACTCTTTACCAAATGAGAATACTAGTTATGCTTATTGATGTAATTATGAGTATCAAATGTATTGTTACAAGTACAATCCATTACAAGGGGTCTAAAATGTGGAACATTTACAGGGCATGTTAGTTTTCGGAGTGGCTTTTACTATTGTTCCCTGAGAACTATGACATTATTTACCCAGCATTATGTTACATTCTAAGACACTACCATTATTTAAAGTTGTTATATAGTTCAGACACGTGATGAAAAGGATGCATGCAGAAAATGTCAAATTACAAAAATGAAGTTATCTTCAGTCTAACATAGTTTTATTTTGACAAGATAATTCAAAAAGTCTTTCAGTAGTTACTGCCCCTGATTTTAGATATAATTTAAGGATATTAAGTTGTTGAAATCCATTTCAGAGTCTTTATGCTGTCACCTTTTCTGTCTTTCTGCCTGATAATAAATGGTTCTATGAAGAGTGAAGGGAGAGATGGGCCGGAGAGAATACTCATGAAATAAAGGTAAATTGAAGCCATGAGAAGGCTATAATTATGCCTTGCTAGTCCCAATGTACACTGGCCAATGATCTGGAAAACCATGTAGTATTTATTTAATATTTAAATTTCTTAAAGTCAACCACAATATAGTATTTACCATTTATTATTGATATATTTCTTTAGATGATGGAAGCTTTCAAATATGTAATCTCTAAGTTCATATTTTTTTCAATAAAAATAGCTATAAGTCTAAAAATAAAAATACGAAATAAATGTCTTCACTACTTTCAGAAATTTTTATGAATTAAACTCACTAGAACTATAAAAAAAATCACATTTTATTATAAATATGAATCCCTTTAATAAGCAGAGGCATTGCTTTTCATTTTAATAGTAATAAATATTTCCTCAATAGTTCTTGAAATGATGAACACGCAAAAAAAATTCATGGTCTTTTCTATAGAAAAATTTATGTTACAAGTTTAAGGGAGAGAAGATGTAGGTTCTTTAAATCTTGTTAGCTAGCAATACTAAACCAGAGGCCAGGAACAATGTCTTTTTATATAGCATCTATCACAACATGTGATAATCAGAAACACAAATATCAATGAATTAAAATAAATATGCAAATGATAGAAAATATGTAACTCATAAAGCAGAAATCTCATCCACCCACAACAGCTGGAGAATGTCTCCCTTTCAGTATGTTTTCCATAGTTAATTCTCTGTCCCCCAACTCAGCTTTTCCCAGCCCAAGAGTGTTTATAAACAGCTCATTCCATCTTAGACTTATCTCCTTTACAAATCTCTCTTGCCCATAATGTCTGTCTCAGATCTCTTCTCCTTTCCTTATGCAACACTCCATTCAGTGTTGTCAGGTGAATTCAGCTGCCCTTTATACACAGCACATACTTGGAGCCTGTGTAGCACTTGCAGTTTTTAATCCCATTATTTGAGATCATTCACAAACATTACTTTGAACTATAGGAACATTTCATTTATATAAATCAAAAAACACTAGAGTAGTGGCAATTTCATAATCATGACCCTCAGGAATATTAATCTTACGTTCCTTTAAAATGAGCCATGCTTCAATTTCTTTCATAACCCCAACTTCATCATTCATATGCTGGATACTATACAAGAAATCAATATTATATGTTTATTGATTCTTTCAAACTAGAAATCTTTCTAAAGACAGATGCAATCATGGTGAGCTAATAGACTGTGTGGCTTAGATTGATCTGGAACACAGTGGAGTTTGGGAGAAAAGAGGAAGCTATCCCTGTTTACCTCCTAAAGTCTCACTTGTTATCTGTTATTAAAATTTTTTTAAATAGAATTTTTCAGAAAAAAAATATGCATGATTTCCTAGAAATTTGATCTCTGTACATATGTGGTTTATGGGCATAGTCTTCCATCAATCAGCAGCATGTGGGTCTTCTATGCTGCAGTAATTATGAAAGCTTGCCTCATATTTCATGCTGAATAAGTTCTGGTTTGCTTCAAGCCTTTAGTTATTAACTGTAGCAGAAATAAGAGTGAATAAGTATAGCTTGATGTTTTTCATGGGAAAAAATGAAACGACTGTCATCTGCAGAGAAAAAAAAAAATGGGGAATGTCACCAAAAACAATCAGCCCAGCCTGTTCTGTAGAGAGACCTGGTGCAGAGCCTGCAGAAAGAAGGCTCCTGACGGATGAGCAGGCAGACCACGTTCCCAGTGTAGCACATCGCTCGACCCCTCCGAGGAAAGCATTTTATAGACACAACTGAAAGTGTGCAGCCATATTCAGTTTTCACCACAGATAAATGTTCATTATTATACTCTGTAATCACAGCAGAATGAATGGAAATCATGAGGATTTTCTAACAATCTCAAGTTACCAAGTCTTGTTCTTTTTTAATCTTGGAATTAAGAAATCTGGACTATAATGCTAAGGTTAGTTAAGTTATTGAATAATTTAAGTTCCCTAATTCACCTTATCAAAAGAGAAACATGAAAGCTGTTACATTTTGCCAGTTAGAAATTATATATATATATATATATATAATATATATATATAATATATATATATATAATAAAAATTATATATATATATATATATATATATATATACCCTGCAATTGCCTCCTTTTCCCATATATATAGGAGAAATGCACATGAAAGCTCACCATGTATCATAAGTCTCATAAGGGACTGACCCTAGGCTTAAAAAATAAGAAAGATGGGGCTGGAGAGATAAGCAGATAAGCAGTTAAGAGCGTTTGCTGCTCTTACAGAGGACCAGGGTTCAATTCCCAGCACACACATGGTGGTTAACAATCATCCATAACTCCAGTTCCAGGGCATCTAATACCTTCTGACCTCTGCAGGCATTATTGCCCAACATGGGTGCAATGTTCACAGGGGTCAGAAAAGAGGATCAGACTGCACACATGCAAGTAATATACTCCTACAAATAAAATAAAAATAATGAATAAAAATATTAAAAAATAAATGAGAGGCCAAGTGCACAGCAGCACACTGCAACCCCACACTCGAACAAACACATGTGGTCCCTGCTTGTGTAAATTCAAGGTGCTTTTATCCCTTATTTCCATGGCCCTCTCCATGACAGCAAAAGAGATCCAGATTTGCCCTTTGCTCAAGAGATGCAAAAATATGAGCCACATGTGGCCACAGGAAAGCATCTTCCCTACCACCTTCTTTGGTGATCTGAGCTTACTGGATTTGCTGCCACTGTCTGCCCTGACACACCATAGCTTAGCTGGAAATCAGATCACCATCTGGGTTTTATCATAACAATAACCAGTTTGCATCACATATATTTGAATAATTTAATTTTATTAGGTAAATATTCCATGGTATCCATTTCTGATGTTAAAAAAAAAAAGAAAAACAACCTGGCATGTCCTTAACCTAATGGTGACATCACAAAACAGGAAGCTAAAATTTGCCACTATGACCAGAATCCACGTAAACCTTATGATAAATAAAGACTGTCTGCTCTTCAAAAGTTAATGTGAAATCTCCAGTCATCTTACTGTTAGTTCAGCATCTTGTAACCTGCGAACACTGAATATGTGATAAAAGTGGTAGAAGTTGCTACAGCTCTCCCCTGCTCCTACATACTGTCCTGAGAAGAAGGTTGCCATTCTTCAGGATCTTGTTTCTCACATGCCAACCTGGATCACCACTGTTTTTATTCTAAGATCATAAACTGTCTCCATTATTTTTCTGAAATTCACGTTATCTCATTTTTCATTCAGACTTATTCCTAAAACTAACACACCTCTCATTGCCAGTGGAAAAGACAACTAACATTCAATTGGGTTCATCTCAGTGTCTCCCTTTAGCAACTCTATAGTATAATTTCAGAAAAATTGATGAACATGTAACTTTGTTTTTTCAGAAATCAGAACACTTTACAAATATTAGAACTTGTGTGGACACAGGGATTCCACCCAAAGAGTGATTCCTCCAGCATGAGGCCCCGGGATGACGGAGGGTCCTTTGCTGGGTAATGTGGGGTGGGCACAGCAACATCCCTGTCTCTTGTTATACTTTCTTTTCCACCTACAGCAGGAAAGAAGGAAGGGGAAAAAAAGACACTTGTCACTTAGACTTTCTAGATCCATTTGGCAATGTCTTTTTTTTAATTCTTTAGCTTTCTGTCAGAGATAAACCTGAGGTATAATCATTGCTATTTTTAAAATTTTATTTATATTTTATGTGTATGAGTATTGTACCTGCATGTGTGTAAGTGCACCTGTGTTGTACAGTGCCCATGGAGGACAGAAGAGGGAATCAGTTGATAGCTACCATGTGGGTGCTGGGATCCCTGGAATTCCGACCCAGATCTTCTGCAAAAACAGCCAGTGCTCTTAACCTCTGGGCAATCTCTCCAGCTCATAATTGTCTTTTTTTTTAAAGGAAAATATGCCTGATCTGAATTGGAAAATGATGTATGAAATGCACAAAGCATCAATAAAAATTAAATTAAAAAAAAAAAGAGGAAGATGAAAAGAAGGCAGCAACCGGAAGTTAAATTAGCAAAGAAACCAACAGCAGACACCGGTGTCCTTGTACCATTTGAGGTTTTGCTTGGCTCTGCAAGCTGCATCATTCACTTAGGGGGTAATAAATTAGATTTGACACTTGAAAATAGAGCATGTCACAGTTATTCTTTTTCCTTTATTTATTTTTTTTTTTTTGTTACTTTTGTTTTTGTTTTGAGACAGCATCTCACTCTGTACCCCAGGCTGGTCTAGAACTCATTATATAATCCAAGCTTGGCCTCAAACTTACAACGACCTTCCTGTCTCACCTTCCCAAGTCCTGGGAGCACAGGCGTGAGTCACAATGCCTGCATACATTTCTTGTTTATTTGTAGATTTGCTTGTTGGTTTGATCGGTTGATTGATTGGTTGTTCTTTTTCTGAAATATGGACTCATGTAGCCCAAGTTAGTCTCCAACTCTCTATGTAACTAAAGATGACTTTGAACTCTGATCCCCCCCCATGTCCATCTCCCAAAGACAGATGTTACAAGCATGAACCAGCATGCCCAGCTCAATTTTCTTTCAAAATAAAACACTTCCGTTTTTTTTTTCTGTTATAATTAAAAGATTACAGATCAGCTGAAAGAAAATTATCGTGCCTTTGTGAGTTTTAAAGTCACAGCTTCAACCTTTGGGTGAACCAGAGAAAGCTGAAACATGCATGGATTTCTACAGTGTGTCTCCTCAGAACTAGCCAAGGAATAACTTCCTCAACCATTGTGACCCCCGATGAGGGCGAAAAAAATTGAGTTTCTGCCCCTTGGTAAGCCAGTGGTTATGGTTTCTAGGGCAGGATGGGCCCAGTGAGAATACATGCATATAACATGTTGTGATTTGTAAATGCAACAAGACCCTAGATCAGCGGGAGAAACCAGGGGACAGGCATGTTCAGGAACCACCCGACCCCATCACAGGCTTCAGTTACTTCTTCATATGCAAGACGTACTCTTTTTATTCGTTTTCATTAATGAATCCATGGCATCTACCACAATCTGCTCCTATCAGCCCTTCTTTCGAGAATTCCATGACCACTACCGTAAAGTGGGTGAGCTTGCTGCACAGTGCCCGCCTGTTTTCTCTTTTTCCTTCATATCAACTAGCCTGCCCCATTTCTGGGCAGCCTCCAGGGCCTTTTGGTCTTGCTGTACAATACACTTTCCTTTGTTGGCTATCCATGCTAACCAAATGAGAGATAGTGCCAACGAGGTTCAGCCATCTTGGAGACCCATTGACGCAAACAGGAAAACGCTTTAGGGTTCAAAACAAGCCACAAACCCAGCCTCGTGACACATGCCCATAATCCCAGATTCCAAAGGCGAAGGAAAGAAGATTGTGAGTTTAAAGCCAGCCTGAGCTACATAGCAAGTTCTGAGCCAGCCTGGATTATGAGACTCTATCCCGAAAACTAGCACATAAACACCATCTCTTCAAAAAATAAGAAAAATGGGGCTGGAGAGATGGCCTAGCGGTTAAGAGCGCCAACTGCTCTTACAGAGGACCCGGGTTTGATCCCCAGCATCCACATGGTGGCTGAGAACCGTCTTAACTCCAGTTCCAGGGGAATCCGATGCCCTCTTCTGATCTCCGTGGCATTGCACGACATGGGTGCACAAACCTACATGCAGACAGTACATTCATACACATAAATAAATAAAATAAAATAAAATAAAAATTATTTTAAAAATTAAGAAAAATTAAAAACCTACGAAGAACAACGTAAGTACTTTTAAGTCATTGAGGGAATAAAATGTCATAACAACTACAATAATATGCTTGTGATGGAAGTGGTGTCTTCTATTTCTTTTTAAGGGGTTTTGTATGTAGATGTAGGGTTTCTTGCCATCATCCCTGCCCCTTATGATCACACATTTCCAAGAGGAATAGAAACAGCTTAGAAAGCCCTGCTAACCCTTATCTCCTCCTCTTTGCTCTTATTGCTTTGAATATGCCTGGAGCATCCTTCACCATAGTTTCCTTTTATCTTTTATTTTTGAGAGAAAAACATGCTTTCTTTTCTTACCTTTTATGAAACATTGCCTGTAAAATGTGAGTAAACTGTTTTGAGTCCTCATATATGGCCTTTTGGAATGTTAGAATATCAAAACATCAACTGAGCTACATAATTTATTAAAAGCAAGTTGGGCCAAAAACAGGGACAGAATTTTGTAACCAAAAATTTTTATAGGAGAAACTTTTTTTTATTCTTGTGGAATGGTGTAAACAGAAGAAACTTTTTAAAAAGCTAATGTGCATGAGTGTATTGTCATCTGTGTGTGTGTGTGTGTGTGTGTGTGTAAGTACACCCATGTTGTGCAGTGCTTGCAGAGCTCATTAGAGGGCATAGGATTCCCTGAAACTAGAGTTATGGGTGTTTGTTAGCTATCATGTGGGTGGTGGGAATCAAACCCAGGTCCTCTGCAAAAACAGCCAGTGCTCTTAATCACTGAGCCATCTCTCCAGCCCCTCATAGCAGCAACTTCTGAAAGATGATTTCATTAAAGTCATTGCACTTGGTCATTTTATTGCTGCAGCACAAGGCTGTTATACCGTAAACTTCTGTTTTCTGATTTTAACTGGTTGTCTCATTCTTGTATATTTCAAGTTTAAATATAAGCATAAAATATTAATTAAAAAAATTTAGAGAGCTCTTGGAATCCTTTGCCTGTGATCACAGTAAGAAGTATAAAAAAAAGAACCTTCTGTTAGACCAGGTCATTCTCTCTATACTGTCAGACTTTCCTGTAAAGTCCTGTACAATTCTATAGCAATAACAGCTTTATCACAGAAGTTTAATGGTCATAAGCACACAAAAATAGCATTAAAATCCAATTAAAAATCAAGTAGTATTGTATTTTAAAGAACAGCAAATATGAACTAAACATTCACCAGTAACTTGCCAATGACAGATTCCAGGCTGCTTTTATACTTATATGGGGTAGAGAGGGAACGAATCAACCCACCCATCTCTAATGCCACTGCCCTTGGCCCAGATGAAGGCCTTGTCTTACAAATGAATCTCTACTCTCTGCCCCCAATGAGGCTAGATGACCATAGAATCTCACCTTCTTCTCCAGGGCTTTTCTCAAACAGTTCTTTTAGGAACTGTTGTCTTAATGCTAAGTGCACCTGCTTCTCCACAGCACATGAGCTTTGAAGCTCTCTGCTTCACAGTTTTTGTAGAATTGAGTTATGGCCTTTCCTTCCAGTCAGAGAGACTGAATGCTTTTCCTGTTCATTCTAAAGGGATTTGTTCACAGCCTTGAGCTTGTTACTCTTAAGCACTATTCCTGTAGATTCATCCTTTCGGTTTCCTCTTCCCCTCCACCACATAATCTCTCTAAATTCTTCCCTCTTAGCACCAGATCAGAGGTAATATCTAACAAGCATCCCTTACCTTCCTTAAAACCTTCTTAAACTGAGCTTCATTAAGATTCATTGTGAATTTGTGTTCTGCATCCCAAATGAGCTTAGATCCAAAAAGTCCCTGTTGTGTCGATCCCTAAACATCTCTATTTAACAGAAGAGATGTGAACTATCACTTTTTGCTTTGTGAATCAACAAACATAAAAACATGAATACCATATATTTCTCAAAACTACCCATAGAGTTATGGTCTTATACTACAATTAATTGAGAATTAAATTACTCAATGTAGGAAATCCAGTCCTTTCTGCCTTTCCAGACAGACAGTCAATGGCGGAGGCCTCCTCTGCTCTTTAAGCACCATGTTCTTCCTCACCCCGTGGGTTTCACTTCATTGCTGCCTCTTTTGTGAACAGTCATCTCAGTACACCTATCTGTCATTTCATAGGTTAGCCCAGAGAGAAACCAGAAAAGTCGCCTACTTTTGAATTCCCTGGCCCTCCTCCCACCCCGACTCCAGTTCTGCCCCACATGGGATCTGACATAACCCTCCTGCTTTTCACTGAGCAGGCTGGTAGGCATCTACAGGGTAGGGGTGTTCGCCACAGCTGGAAGCAGAAGTGACAAAAGACAAAAGGAGGAGAAATGTGTAGACATAGAAAGTCTGCTCTTTCCTAACCTTACAGTTCAGCTAATAGAATGAAGCCACCATTCCAACAGCCTGGCCAAACAGTTCTGATCTGAGGTCAACCTGCGAGTTTCAAGGTAGCCTGGACTGCAGCATGAGATGCTGGGGAGGGGAGGGGGAGCAACACTTGGACAACTGATTACATTGCTGTTGTTTCTCTCAGTGGATTAAAAGGGACACATAGGTCCAGCCTTGCCTAAAAGGCTGTGATGAAATAAAAACATGCTTTGAATTGCTATAACATGGTAACACATGGTATCACATGGTAACGATAAGTTTTGTGATGATCTGGACCCAGAATATTTGGCTACAAGGCTGCTCATGTCACATCCTTGGGCCCTTGGCCAGGTCCAGGCTACTGTCCAGCAGAAGGGACAGAGACTGGGACAGGAAACGCATTCAGACTGCTTGGCTGCATTCCTTTCCACACCTTTGACTTCTGCAACGCAAATGCTTATTATTCATGGAAGTAATGTAGCTAATCCTTCAGAACATGGGGCAGGTTCTAGTAAATTTGCCTTACTCTGCTACAGCTCTCAAATATTTTCTTTGAAGATATGATCAGCACTGATTCTCAGAAGAGTGTCTTAAAGATTTCTTTAAAGCATATTATGGCTCCCTGCTAAATGCTATAAAGTCCTCAACAATTCCTTCATTGCAAAAGGTGATCTGAAAAAGATAGTAAGGATGTAACAATCAATGTTTTTCAACATTATATTCAAGGAAAGAGACAGATGTGTGCAGATGGTACATTCATACACATACAGAAATAAATAAAAATTAAAAAAGAAATTAAGGTAGGGCATCTTCCATTCAGTGAAGCCAAGACCCTGAAGAACAATCAGACCAATCGTTGGGGGACCAAGGTCAGTGGTAGAGCACTTGACTAGCATGGTTAAGTCCCTGGGTTCAATCCCTAGAATTCACAAAAACAAAAACAAAAACCTTGCTATTTATCCATGGCTAGAGTCCCTCCTTGGCTAATCCCTCTATGTGAGAGATTGGGATGTTATTGTCTCTGGAACACAGCTGCCAGGTATATACACCTGTTCTACGCCCTGCAAGCTTCATCCCCCTGGCTTGTCACCTAATTCCAGGTATGTCCCTGGGTTTCTTCATCAAAATGAGTTAACAACACATTTCTCTATATGCCATTCTGAGAGAGAGCTGAGAGGAGACATGGATCACTACCTGGCTTCAGCCAGCCCTGCGTGCTGGCAGGGATGATGGAGGTGTATGTGGCAGAGGCACAGCTCCTCTCCACTGACTCCAGTGTGGTGAGAGCACAGGCTGTGGACGCAGGCGGTCTGCATTGTGCTTCCTGAAAGCTATGAGCACTGTGTGCTAAGCACCACTGCTCTTAGTATAGAGGAGACTCTCCTTGATGATTGCCCCCTTGGAAGGTAGACCATGAAAGCCTCAGTTTCATTATTCATCTCTTCGATCTTCTTTTCCTATCTGCCTTCCCTTTTAAACTAGTATCTGTTACTTGCTGCAAATCATCAACTATTTCCAACTTTCCACAACCAAATCACAACTGTACCAGAAACCCAAGGCTCCTAAAAGCTCATCTATCTCAGCTCTAAAAATGATATAAAATATTATCTTAAGAGCAAAACACTGAACCCTACCCTAGAAGTATTTAATTGGAATCTCTATAGTAAGGTCTAAAAATGAGTTTTTAACAAAATTCCTTATTTAAAAACTATATAATAAGTAATTGTAACAAACCAAGTGAATCTTATGGAAGAATTTAATAATCAGGGTAAGGTTATGGAATTAATCTTTCAGAATACAATTAAATCACACAGCAAATGATTCTCTGATTTAGTCTTTCACATTTCTACAGACATTCTAACATGTAACCCTCATCCACGTGTTTGTAGTCCAACACTTGGATTAGGGTTATGTGTTAGAATGTCTGCAAATGAAATGCACTCATTTTTCTTTTATAAAATATGCCATTCTTTTTCCTGCAACTTTTAATGTTCATGATGCTACTGAGGTTGACCATGTTCTACCAAGCATGTAGCCCAGCCAACAGGGCTTACTGCTTTAACTAGCACAAGAAACCAGTTCTCTCCCTGATCTCTGTTACAAAGCTACAGAGTGGTCAGGCTGAGGTTTATGGACTGTTGTGTTAGACTGAGCAAGAAAGAAGAAAAGAAGGAAGGAGGAATTAGAGGAAGAAAAAGGGCACAGGAAGGGAAGAACAAGTGAAAGAGTAGGCCACGAGTGGGAATAAGCTGACACCCTTCAGTACAGTCTTTGCATAGTGCAGTTCTGAGAGCTACTATACAAATAGAAAAACTGGCACCAAACATCTCTCTTACCTTTTCTCAAGGCACTTCTTCATCTATTTCTTTTTCTATTGTTACATTTTTTCCATTACCTGTTAGCATTATTGTACTTAATCCCAAAGCTCTTAAAATGTGGTCCCTAGACTCACTGCAGCATTTATTACAAATGAAAATTCTCTTATTAAAAATTACATTTGGTCATTTACATACTTGTGTGTGCATGGATGACTGTGCGTGTGTGTGTGTGTGTGTGTGTGTGTATGTGTGTGCCACTACATGCATGTGGAGGTCAGAGGACAACATACAGGAGACAGTTCTCCCCTTCCACCATCTAGCCCTGGAGGATCAAATTTAAACCTTTACCTGCTAAGCAGTCTCACTGCCTTTGAATCAGAAACTTGAGGCATGATTTCTAATAACATATATATTAGTGATCTCTTTATGTGATTTTGAGAGAGCTGAAGTTTGAGTGTTGCTATCTTCTGTCATCTTTGAGACTGTATGCCTCCTCCTGTCTCAACACATCAGAACACTTGATATGCTGTATGGAATGTCACTTTATTTCTCTGAAACTCAACAAGCATCCTATCAACTCCAGAATAACACTAAACACCTACCTGGCACTGTAAAGCCCATATAGCATTCTATCATTACCTTGGTTCCCCAAATTCTTTTTTTCTGTGAAATACCATTTGTTTTAGTCAGGGTTTCTCCAGAAAATCAATAGCATGTGTGCAATTATATAAAAAGGATGCAATTTGTTATAAGGTACCAGTGTCTGTGATATGGATGCTGAGAATGCTGAGAATGCTGAGAGACCCCCAGGTCCACAGTCAGAAGGCTGGAGACAGGAGCTAATGTGCAGTTCAAGCCTGAGTCTTAAAGCCTGAGAGCCAATGGTGTGAACAGCAGCCTGGAAGATCAAGTATAAAGGCATAAAAGTCTAGGTTCCAAACTCACAGACAAGCACAAGGAGTTCCCTCTAAACCACCTTTGCTCCATTCTGGTTTGCAACTGATGGGAATCCACCCCCACCAGTGATGGCAAACAGCCTTCCTCACTTATTAATTCAAATGGTAAACACACACACACACACACACACATACACACACATACACACACACATACACACACATACACACACACATACACACACACATACACACACACACACACACAGCACCCTTGGCCCAGCCAACTTGATCCATAAAATTAAGGATCATAGCTGTGGTCTCCTCCCATGAATCTGGAGTCATGGTCCCCTCCCATGAATCTGGAAATGTGGTCCCCCCCCCGCATGAATCTGGAAATGTGGTCCCCTCCCATGAATCTGGAGTCATGGTCCCCTCCCATGAATCTGGAAATGTGGTTCCCTCCTGTGTACTGGAACTTACATCTCTACATTGAATCATAGTTCCATTCTTCAGAAGATGGTAAGCTGTTGGTGAAGCACAGCAAAGAATGGATAACTTCCTGATATTGGGCAGCAGTTTCACCATTCTCTGAGGAACAACATTCCCCACAGCCCCAGACTGTGTATGGCAATAGCTCTGGTTGTTATGTGGGGCATGGGGAAGTCTTTGTAATTTTCAGATTCTGGTCTTGGGGAAGACTGATTCTCTAGAATGGACCTCCCACCTCCCCTTAGGGTCAGCTATGTTTTTCACTCTAGGTGTGGTCCTGAGCACCTAGGTTTGATTTGGGACCTCTTCCAATACCAAGAACCAAGAGGTGTTCCATTATTTTTCTACTATTCCCTTAAAGACCTTATGTACCTTCACCTATGCCCTAATTTAACTTCTGGAGATAAAAATCCAGAAGTCGGGAAGTTAAGAGAACAAAAAAGAAATAGAAAGTACTAAAATAACTAAACAGATAAGATTCTCAAATGAAAATTATATTTAGAATTAAATACCTATGCAGAATTAAAATATTACTATTCTAAAATATAAATTTGTAATTCTATATATTTACTATAATTTTTAAATATTTTTTACAAACTATACTATCAAGCTTTAACGATAATGAGATTTGTCACCGTTGCTTTAATTTTACTTTGTCACTCACTCCCTTTCCAAATTCTCCAACCTATATAAAGTTCTTCAATGTAATCATGTAATTTCTCTTTTTTTTTCTGCTCTTTTTTTTTTTCTTTTAGAGACAAGGTCTCTCTGTAGCCCCAGCTGTCCTGGAACTCACTATGTAAACCAGGCTGGCCTTGAACTCACAGAGATCCGCTTGCTTCTGCCTCCCGAGTGCTGGGATTACAGGTTTGTGCCACCATGCCTGGCCTCATGTTATTTCTTGAAGAAAGCAAATAATTAAGGATCAGAGTATCTAATCAGTGCCCCTATGACTTAATTCTATTTGCTTTTGAGTCCTTTTTCAAGTCTTTGTTTTCCACCTCCAAATTCCACTTGCCAGCTCCAACCCTACCTGCTTAGTGGAAGTGGGGGTCCTGAGCTCTCTCTGCAGTCACACCCTGAATTCCAGGTCCTTCCCACTTGACATTTTACCAGTATAATTATGTATATAATAAATATCATTATTATATAGTATATACATATAGGATAAGGGGGTGTGTAGAGAATACATGGCTTGATATTTACCTCCTGAGAATTCAGGAAGCTTCTGGGGAACAGAGGCTGTGCTTCTGAGTTATAGCATCTCTGTATCAACTGGAATGGTGCTTTCACATAACACATGTTCCCATCAGCAGTTGATGCTGTTACTGTGGAGACTCCCTTACAGCTGTGCTTGTCCAGGTAACTGAGTTGTAGCCAGTAAGAGGTCATCAGATGTAATATTTACTTCTTCTAGGATGTCCTATTTGGCTTTGGTTGTCAACTTGACACACCTGGGAAAAGGAAGCTTCAACTGTGGAATTTCCTCTATCAGTCTGGCCTACAGACACGTTTTGGAGGTATTTTCTTGATCATTGACTAATATGAAAGGACCCAGCCTACTGTGGTTGGTCCCACCCCTGGGCAGATGTTAAGAAATCGGGTTGAACACAGTCCGGAGGAGGAAGCCAGTAAGCTTCTTTTCCTGCATGGTTGAGTTCAGTTCCTGCCTCCAGGTTTGTGCCTTGAGTTCCCACCCTGAGTTCCCTCAGTAATGATGGATTGTGAACTGGGAGTTTTAAGATGAAATAAACTTTCGTTCTCAAGTTATTTTTGGTCAGAGTATTTTATCACTGAAAAAAATAAAACTTAAAACATAGGCCATGTTTATAAAGACCTTCTGCTGTCCCAGCCCACCTTAACCCCAAGACCCCACCTTACAGACTTTTACATGAACAAGAAATAAACAGTGTCACAGCAGCCAGTGATTCTTGGTACAGTGACTATGAAATGTTTATTATCAACTGAATGAGCGAATATGAGATAAATCCATATTTCTTATCAGTAATATAAAGATGTTATTCCACACCAAGTGTACTTAACACTGTCAGTATAATTTCTTGGTAGTTTAATTTTTCTCTTCTTTTAAATTACATGAGATATTCAAACAAGAAGTTATATGGACAACGAAATTAGCTTACTACAATAACTTTTAAAACTCTTACAATAAAAACAATAAAGATAGGAGCTGAGGAGATGGTTCAGCAGTTAAGAGCAATGGCTGCTCTTACAGAGGACTTGGGTCCACTTCCCAGAATCCAAATGGCAGCCAACAAACATCTGTAATCCAGGTCCATGAGGTCTGACAACCTCCTCTGGCATCTGCGAGCACTGAATGACACAGGTCCACTTATATACATGCAGGCAAATCACCCATACACATAAAATATAAATAAATCAATACCAAATTTAAATTCTTTATTGAATTTTCTTCAATTTCATACAATATATTTTGATCATACTTAAAGGCCCCTCACCCATCTGCAACCCTTTTATAGCCCCCCCGCTGAATTTAATGTACCTCGTCATGTATATTAAGGCCCATTGAGTCAAATTTGTGCTTCCAAAGCTTTGTCATTATGCATCCACCCATTGAAACCTGGCTAACTTACCTGGCATCACAGCCCTAAGAAAACCGACTCCCTCTCCCAGCAGCTATCCATTGCCAGTAGTTCCTCAGCTAAGGTTGAAGCTGCTTGCCCACTTTCCCATTTCTATGCTGAGATTTTGTCTGGCTGGAGCTTGTATGGATCTGAGGAATGCTGTGACCCTTTCTGTGAGTTCATATGAGTAACATCCCAGCTATCTGGAAAACCCTGCTTCATTATGGTCATCTACCACCTCTGGAGAGATAGTAATATCTCTCCACACCCTCTTCTGAAATTGTCCCTGAGCCTTGGGTGGCAGAGGTTTGATGTAGGTGTCCTATTCATGGTTAAGCACTCTGCAGTCCCTTCTGTACTTTGGCCAGTATGGCTTTCTGGGTTACATGGGGAAGCTTCACTAATAAGAGGTGAGAGATGTGTAAATATTCTTTCTACCCCCTGTTCTACTGTTCCCTGAGCCTTCAGTGTAGAGGTTACATTGTAGATGTGTCACTTAGGGCTGGGAACCTCACAGACGCTTATTCTCTGTGTTTTACCTGTTGTGAAAGATTGCACTAGTCTCCATCTCTTGCAGAAAGAAGCTTCTTTGCTGAGTGGTGGGAGATACACTTGTCTCTAAGGATCAGGATACATATTAGAATATCGTATGAAATTATATAGGTCTGTTGAGGTGACAGAAAGAAGTAGGCTCTTTGCTAGAGTCTATGACATCTCTAGCCATGCGATTTGGCTATGTTTACAGTAACATGCATAATTTCCCTTCCACTGAGCAGGCCTTAACTCTAACTAATCTGATTTCCTCCAAGGTAAAGGTGTCACTACTACACCAGTATAGATTGTTTGTGGGGGCTGATCATTGTGGTTTTTAGGCTTAACAGATGGGTATGATCATTGGCAGCTTGCACAGAATCTTCTGATACTATTAGAGTTGGTCCTCAGGGAGGAGGCTTTCAGGTTAGTTGTAGATCAATTGTTCCAAGTCCTGTGTTTAAAGTATGTTGTGTCTTCTGGGAGGCCATCAAAAGCTGTGCCAATATCCTTGGGGAGTCTCTTGAACTACCCTGACCAACAACTCAAAGGGAATTTTTCCTGCCTAGCACTGTTTTGGTTTTTTGTTTTTTGTTTTTTTTTTTTTTGGTATGCCTTCAGCTATACACATGCATGTGTGTGTGTATATATATATATATATATATATATATATATATATATAATGTTGATTTTTCAGTAGGCATTTCAACAACTATATTTCCCTCTTATTTTTTACACTACTTAAGCATTATTTAAGCATCATTTTTTAATGTTTTATTATATTTATTTTATGTATGAGTGTATTGCTTCCATGTATATAAATGCACCCATGTTATGCAGTGCCCATGAAGAGCAGAAGAGGATGTTGGATTCCCCTAGAACTGGAGTTACAGAGAGTTGTTAGCTGCCATGTGGGTGGGTGCTAGAAATTGAACTTGGATCCCCTGCAAGAACAGCCAGTGCTCTTAACTCCTGAGCCATCTCTCCAGCCCCTTTTGAGCATTATTTATCTCTTCTCTCTCTCCCCCACTGTATAACCCTATCTATTCCCTCCCCAGTTAAAGTATCCCCCATTTCCCCACTCCTCACTTGGTAATACCTATCTCCTGCTATATCCCTCTATAGAGCTCCTTCTCCTTTACCCCCATGGTTCCTTTCTATTTTCCTGGCCCCCATGATTACATCAGAATATATGGAAATCAGTGTAGGAAACTCCTAGAAAACTAAAAAACAAATGTACCAATGTTCCAGTTATACCACACCTTGATATGCCCAAAGGACTCAATATGCTATTACAGGGATACTTGTTCAGCTATATTTATTGCTGCGCCAGTTTGCAATCCCACTAGCAGCGACTGAGTGTTCCTTTTTCCTTACACCCTCTCCAAAATTTGCTATCATTTGTTCTCTTGATCTTAGCCATTCTGACTGGGGTAAGGTGAAATCTTAAAGTTTTATTTTGCATTTCCTTAATTACTAAAGATGTTGAAAAGGTATTTCTTAATCATTTTTATTTCTTCTTTTGAAAATTCTCTGTCCAGAAACATAGTCCATTTTATTTAGAATTAAGCTTTCTGTCATCCAGCTGGTTTGTGGTAGACGTCATATTTGAACACTGAGGGCTCTACTTCAGCCTTGAATTAATTTTGCCATCTACTTTTGCAGAGTGCATTTCACTCTGCAAAAGGTGGAGAAAATATTGTTCTGTTTGTTGAGCAACTACGCAACATAAAGCAATTAGCTATCCTTTATTTCTTCAGTCAGGACAGGGTCTGTCCATCTGTCTGTCTGTGTGCATATGTGCATGTGTGTATGTGAAAGTAAGAGATAAGAGTACCTTGACCAAGAAGACACAATGGAGGAAAGACAGCATTTTCAGCAAGTGGTGTTGGCAAAACTGGATCACCACTTGTAGAAGAATGAAATTAAACTCCTACCTCTTGCCCTGTACAAAAGTCAACTCCAGATGGACCAAAGACCTCAGAGTGAAACCCCAAACTCTGAAGACAATAGAAAAAAAGTTGGCAACAAGACATAGGCGTAGGAAAAGACTTCCTAAATCAGACAGCAACTGCACAAGAATTAAAGTCGACAATTGACAAATGGGACCTCATTAAACTCAAAAGCTTCTGTACATCAAAAGAAACAATAAAGGAAATGAAGAGAAAACCCACAGAGTGGGAGGAAACCTTCACCGCAGATACATCTGACAAAGCATTGATTTCCAGAGTATATAAACTACTCAAAAACAAAGAAGAAAGAAAACAAATGAATCACTCAAAAGATGGAGCAAAGAGCTGAACAGAGACTTCACAAGTGAGGAATTAGAGATGGCTGAGAAACATCTTAAAAAATATTCAACATCACTAATAATTAAGGAAATGCAAATTAAAACCACTTTAAGATATCATCTCACTCTGATAAGACTGTCTAGGATCAAAAAAACAAATGATGCCAAGTGCTGGAGAGGTTGTGGGGAAAGGGGAACACTCATCCATTGCTGGTGGGAATGTAAACTTGTACAGCCACTATGGAAAGCAGTGTGGAGAACCCTTGAAAGACTCAAAATGAGCTTACCACCTGACCCAGTCAAACCACTCCTGGGTATATACCCACAAGACTCTTCTTACCACAGAGATACATGCACAGCTATGTTTACCGCAGCTCTGTTCACAATAGCAAAAAGCTGGAACCAACCCAAATGCCCCTCAACTGATGAGTGGATAGCAAAAAGTGGTACATCTACACAATGGAGCTCTATGCAGCAGTAAAAAAAGATAACATCATGAACTTTGAAGGTAAATGGATGGAACTGGAAGATATTATGTTAAGTGAAGTAACACAGTCCCAGAGAAACAAACCACTAATGGTATCCCTCATCCGTGGATGCTAGCACCAATAACCTAGTTGTAAACATTTCTTGGTGGGAGTGATGCATATTGGAAAGAACAACACCCACAACAGAGGGGACTGCATCAAAAAACTGACTGAAAGGGTGAATCTGGTGGGGTGGGAGGGGTTGGGAGGGGGACACGAGTCTGGATTCAATTTGTAACATAATCTTGTACAAAAAAAATTATGTAAAACAATAAATTTAAAAAAGAGTACCTTAAAAGGAAACAAAGCTCAAATCTAATGAAAAAATAGTCACTGTTCTCTCAATAAGAAAACACTGATGCACGTTGACAACAATGCTTGCCAGTAAAAATCAGAGGGAACACTAAGTTGGAAAGTTAATTTTTAACCTTCAAAACTTGAAGTCATTTTTTTATTCATGATGAGGAATTATGTCAGGGATTAAATCAAAGTTAGCCTTCTTTTTATCATTTTTTTAAATTTTTTTATGTGTATGAATGTATTGTCTGCATGCAGGTCTGCGCACCCGTGTCGTGCGATGCCGCAGAGGTCAGAAGAGGGTCTCGGATTCCCCTGGAACTGGAGTTCTCCTGGAACCGGAGTCACAGACAGTTCTCAGCCGCCATGTGGGTGCTGGGGATCGAACCCGGGTCCTCTGCAAGAGCGGTCGGTGCTCTTAACCGCTAGGCCATCCCTCCAGCCCTCTTTTTATCATTTTTAAA
Source organism: Rhizomys pruinosus (assembly GCA_009823505.1). NCBI lineage: Eukaryota > Metazoa > Chordata > Mammalia > Rodentia > Spalacidae > Rhizomys > Rhizomys pruinosus. The sequence goes on from VZQC01003364.1 coordinate 79,356, forward strand.
ACACCACTTATGGTTGGTGTCAATACTGGTTTGGAGGAACTTTGTAAACTCTTAGCAAATATAGAAAATATTATTTAATTTATAATGCATTTCAAGATTCCAAGCACTTTCATCACAAATTCTTCACATCTGCTTGTTGTATTTACACTCATTGAATCTTGCAGTGGAAAAGACCTTCCAAGGATATGTGCAGAGGCAAAAAGTACAAAATATAAATGTGATGATATTTGTGTCATAAAGGTCTCTATCTAAAAAAATAAACATCAGCCTGTAATGGTGAATCATGCTTACAGCCCCCACACTCTAGAGGCTGACATAAAAGGATCATGGTTTTGAGGCTGGCATGGGCTACCTAAGAAGATCCTGTCTTCTTAGTGTGTCTGGAGAGATGGCTCGCCAGTTAGGAGTACTGGCTTCCCTTGAAGAAGACACAGGTTCAGTTCCCAGCACCCACATAACAGCTAAGAAATGTCCTTTACTGCAATTCCCGGGGATTTGGCAGCTTCTTCTGACCTCCACAGAACCAGGTACATACATACATGGTACACTCACACGAATGCAAGCAAAACTCTCCTAAACACAAAATAAAAATACATAAAATTCTATTTTTAAAAATTTAGTAAAAATGCCAGTGTAAGCAAAGTTAAATGAGAAATATTAAACCGGAGCAGATATTTAGTGTCTATCACAAACACCTAGTGAGCTCATTGTCTAAAGAGGTCTTTGAAGTAAATATTCTTAAAAGTGGACAGACTTAAACAAAACACAGTTATGGGATGGACTGTTTCTTCTTTGAAACACGCTCACTGTTTACTGCCTAAGAGACTGCGTACTTAGGGTAGGAGCCTGGGGTAATGCCAAGCCTGCGCCAAGAAAGTGAGTTGATGGTCCGGCAGAAGGTGCACAAGATTTTGGCACTCTGGGACTTTGTGGGGCATGGAGGATATAAAAAGGGTCTACCATGTGAGTCTTTCTCTCTCTCTCTCTCTACATGTTGGGACCAGCATGAAGAGCATAGGGCACAGGGTTCTCTTGGGAACTACAGCGGCCATGTTAGACAGTGGGACCTGGCTATCACTGTGTCCTTGGCTTATGTGAGTGTGTATTTATTAACCAGGATTTTGCTGCTAGGCTGTGGGTGTTTCCTGCCCAGTGAGGAAAATTCCTCTGCAACAACAATAAACAACTAAAGTAAGCTACAAATAGCCAAGAAATTCATTAAAATATTTTAATCCCATTTAAAAATATCACACGCCCTTGATCCTAGCACTCGGGAGGCAGAGGCGGGCAGATGTCTGTGAGTTCACGGCCAGCGTGGTCTACATAGTGAGCTCCGGGTCAGCTGGACAAAAGGGAGATTCTGTATAAATAAATAAATAAATAAATAAATAAATAAATAAATAAAATACATTTTAAAAAAGGGCCAGGCGTGGTGGCGCACACCTTTAATTCTAGCACTTGGGAGGCAGAGGCAGGAGGATCTCTGTGAGTTCACAGCCAGCCTGGTCTACAGACTGAGTTCCAGGACAGTCGGAGCTACAGGGAGACCCCCACCAAAAAAGGAAAGAAGGGTGCTCCCCTACATGGAGAGTCTGAGAAGTAAGCTTCTCAGCTCACTGGGTCCAGTTATGCAAACATGCTGGCACATGTCAACGCATGAATTTCCTTTGCTCTTTGAATTCTTACTCTTAGAGGTGTGTTAGGAAAATACTCAGAAATGTGCTTTGCAATATTCATTGCAGCTTCGTATATTTATGTCTCATTTTGTAAAAATATAAGAATGTTTAAATGATACATAAAATTATAAATATTTATAGACTATCATAGGATATTGAAATACATGTATATATCATGTAACATTCAAATCATATAAATTATCTATATCTTCAAACATTTACCATTTCTTTATGGTGAAATATTCAAAATATGTTCCTAGTTTTTCCTCTTTAAAAAAAAATATGTGCAGTAGTCAAGTGTGGTGGTGCATGCCTTTAATTCGATCACTCAGAAGGCAGAGATGCACAGATCTCTGTGAGATCAAGGCCAGCCTGCTATACATAGTGAATTTCAAGCTGGCTGGAGATACAGGGAGACCCTCTACCACCAAAAATTATATATATATATATATATATATGATGAGATAGATAGATAGATGATAGACAGAGATAGATAGATGATAAGGCATTGTCACTATCTATAGTCACCCCATATATATTAGCTTATGTCCTATAAGTATAAACGTGTCTGTTACCCATAATTAAAAGTTGATTAGATGTGTTAAAAATCATATACCCCTGGGCGTGGTGGTGCATGCCTTTAATCCTACCACTCAGGAGGCAGAGGCAGGTGGATCTCTGTGAGTTCAAGTCCAGCCTGGTCTACAGAGTGAGTTCCAAGCCAGCTGGGGCTATAGGGAGACCCTGTCTCAAAAAAAAATCATATACCATCATTCAAAAATAGTACTATGAGGAAAAATTAATAGTGTTTACAATGTTGAATTTAGTACACAGCATCATGTTTTATAGAGTTTATGCAAGATTCCATTTTTACCCAAAATAAAATTCAACTAAGCATAGAAAACCAACTCTTCTACACAGGTCAATGTGAATAGATACCTTTTCTAAGGTAATGGTTCTATTAGTGATCTTTACATTTTTTTCTCTCTGTGCTTTTGTGTTTTTATATTTTTATTATAATCTTTAATATATTACTTTATTTGAAAATTGTTACATTTAAAATGAAAAATTACTATCTCCTTTCTTCACCTATTTCTTATGCTTCTTAATAAGTACTTTTACCTCTTATCAAGGATGTATTATCACTATTCAAGTTTGCATTGAGAACAACAGCCATTTCAGAGGCATGTGAATCCTTGAGGGCCACTCAGACATGGTGGTCAGTGATGACCAGTGTGACGCTTCTCCTTGTGGTTCGATAACATGTGACAAAGGTGGAACATGTACAGAGAGCATGTCTCCATTTTGATAAGTATGGTATTTTTACTTGCTCACTGACCCACTCTTCTAACCTAGTGTTACCCTGGCACAACCTAAGAACCTGTGATTATATTTTTATGTAGCCATGTGAAATGGAGAATAGAAAAAGGCAGCTATAATAGTAAAAGGATCAGCCAAGCTTCTCTTTTAGCTTGTCAATTCTATTCAATAATGAAAATGAATCACCATGTCTCATTCCAAGCACTGTTGAAAACAACTTAAATTCATTGTTTGGAATCAGACAGAAATGGCAGTCACACAATAGTCCACTGTGGGAGTTTCTTACATATTAGGGTAGAGCTCCTTTGGAAATAGCCTCTTCTAGTGAGCAATAGTTAAGCCACATGGTTTGCTTTTTGGACTACTTTAGCATGAAACCAAAGTAAGTGGGAAGTACCTTCTTTAGTTGGGGCATATACCCTATGCAAAAGCAGAATGAGGAGCCCTCAAAATATGCTCAGCAAAGAGGAAGTAAGCATGTTCTCCTTTATCTTCTTACAATAGTTATTTATAAAATTCTCATATCACATAAGTATATGAGATGGCTAAAAAACGTGACATGACAGAATGTCTCCCCAGTCCATCTGAGAAGACAGATACACTGCACTGTAACGGAGGCTGACTGGCAAGCACTGAAGAAGACAGGGCTCTGGACAGCAGTGGTAGATGGGCAGGTAGCTGAAAAGCCATGAGTGACCCTTGTTCTCCCTCAACATTTCCTCCCTGCCTTCTCACTAGAAAATGATGGCAAGAAGCTCTCTTGAAATGTGATAATTAAAATAATATCTTTAAAATTGGGTAACATTTTGTGGATAACAAAGCAAATTTTACATATGTTTAAGAATTATAAAATATACACAGAAAAATTCCATTACTCCTCATTAAAACCTTCTAGAAATAGTACCTTAATTTCAACTTAAGAGATGAAGAAAAGTGAGACCCAGAGAGTGTGAGTCAATGATGAAGACATGTAACCCACTGTGTGCAGCACTGCACAACCAAACTGTCCAGAGCTATTCCTAGATCAGGATTCTCTCCGGAAACTAAGTGCTAGTAAATGAACTTCAAAACGTCTAACAATTTAATGAAAGTGACAAAGTGTTAACCAGCTCTCTATGTACTACATGCAATTGGTTCATTTTAAAAGACAATGTTGAGGGGCTGGAGAGATGGTTCAGTGGTTAAGAGCACTGGCTACTCTTGCAGAGGACCTGGGTTCAAGTCCCACTGCCCACATGATGGCTAACAATCATCTGTAACTCTAGTTGCAGGGAATCTGAGGCCCTCTTCTGACCTCCACTGGCATTGCAGGCAATACACTCAAAACATAAAATAAAAATAAAGTATGTTTTCAAAAAGACAATGTTGAACTTACCTTCAAGTAACCTTTGCTACAAATTGTAAACACCTTGCATGATAGCACATATTTTGGGCTTTCAAAAACCACTGTGTGGTGGAAAGCTGTGTCTTACAGCTGACTGCAAAAGCCTTAATTTTGCATAGCAAATTGACTTGAATAGTAATAACACATCCCATAAGCTTCCTTGTAGATACTTAATATCTTTCTTATGGAAATTATGATCTTGGACTGGGATGAGGCTCAGTGATAAAACACTCACTAACATGCATGAGGCTCTTGTGACCACTTTTGGGGTCCTCTGGTTGACATAACACAAAAAAATTTAGTGTATTCATTACTCCTGAGGCACTACTGTAGAGCCACAAATAGCTCTTGTGACTGTATGATGTCATCAAAATTATTGCCCTCTAAAATAAAAGCAAGTGAAATAAATTCTGTCTCAAAGAAGCTGTTTAAAAATATTAAGGCTATCATTCACTCTCATGGTAGGAAAAGTTCAAGGGATTTTATTCCTTTTGAAAGTTTTTGTAATTCAGCTCCAATCTCAATAATAATCATCCCTCCTATAAGGGAAAAGAAAATGTGTGTTTTATGATATACTTTCCAATAATACTTTAAGAAGTCCTCTTCTATGCATCCCACCCTGAGTTCTTACTTTTATGTCTCTACATTTTTATTTTTCACCTGAAGCAGAACAATATTAAATTGAGTTTTTAAATAACATTATAGATAATAAAATGCTAAAATTAATTTTCTTCTGAAGAATAGCTAACAGACATGCCAAAATATTTTTAAATGTTAAAGAAGTAAGTCCCAACCCAGAAGCATAAATTGCATGGTGTTTGAAATCAATTATAAAAGCAAAATCTCAAAGCTGATCAAAGTAATCCTGCTTCACCCTCTGGAGTACTGGGATTACAGGTGTGTGTTCACACAAGGCTTCAAAGCCTGTAAAAATCCAAAATGCTCCCTTTGATCCATTTCTCACAGAGACAGGAGTCTTCGTTTGGGAGCATGAAGGCAATTCTTTACGCAGAGGGGTGGTACGTACAGAGCCCTGGTGTGGTGCACAGAACCATTCTCTCCTGTTTCAAGTTTGGCACCACAAAGCTGTGCTCTTGGCCAGGTCCCACAAGACAATGTTATGAGGCAGAGTTCAAGTCAGCCCCTTTATTCTTTGAAGACAAGCTCTGATGAAACAGATAAACCATGTCTCTCATTTAGCCAGTAGTAAAGGCTTAAAAGTAATGTTTGTTTTAAACAGTTCTAGGGCCATTGAGCAGACCTGGCAGGTAAAGACATTTGCTGCCAACCCTTGGTATCCAAATTGTAGAAAGAGAGAACCCTTTTCCACAAGTTATCAATAAACTCCATGCACGTGGTACCTGTGTTCACAAACATACAACCACAAATAAATAAATGTAATAAAGATAAATAATAAACAAATAAATAAAAAATAACTTAGTCATATAAATTCATGTATTTTATAGGTGTTTTAAAGAAGTTTTACTCCACTAAAATGAAACTTGCTTTCCTTTTGAACTGACAAAATTTTGTTCAAAAATAAAGCTGGGCGTGATGGCACACACCTTTAATCCTAGGACTCGGGAGGCACAGGCAGGTGGATCTTTGTGAGTTCAAGGCTAGCCTGGTCTACTGAGTGAGTTCCAGGACAGCTGGGAAATAAAGGGAGACCCTGTCTCAAAAAGACCAAAAAAAAAAAAAAAAGTTGTATGTATTTTTATTGTTAAGACATATTTAAAATGGACACATTATAAAATGAACAACATTTTTGTATCAGGAACATTTACAGTCTGTTCTCAGGGATTATCAAAACATAGACACCATTGTCAGGCATAGTTGCCATGATGAATGTTTTAATTATCCTTGGAATGGGGATAAGACACAGTAAAGCACCAGGGGGCTGGGAAGCAATGCAGTGATAGAGATTGTCCAGCCCTGATCCCCTGGGAAAACCAGAGCAGGGCAGGGCAGTATAAGAAAACCAAAGATGGAGATCTCCTGAGGCCAGCAGAAGGAAGAGCAGGAGACAGGTAGGAACTGGGTGCCTCAGCAAAGCTGATGGTTGATCCCTTAATCCAGCTGTCTTTGGCTTGATTGGCATTTGTGGCTGTGGGGGCAGAGTTATCCTCCCAGCCGGTATTAAAGGTGGGCTTGTGTGACTCTCGAGATCTGAGATCTCCTGAGGCCAGCAGAAGGTACCAGGGCGTGGGCTGAAGAGCGCCCCCTCCCCCCCTAGCCCCCCAACTGGGATTACGAAGAGGCATCTGAAGGAGGCAAACAAAGCAAGCCTTCAACACAGTGAAGAGGCATTTAGGACTCACATTGGAATACAGGCAAGGAGAAGCCCATATGCCAGGATCACAAAGAAGAGACAACACTGGAAACGGGCAGGATAATCCCTCGCCAAGCTTTACCACCCCTATGAAAGACTCCTACAGTGAGATCCCTCTGGGGATGCCCCAGGACACAGACATCAGAAACACAATTGGGAACATATTTAAAGAACTACAAGATTATAAAGAACAAATCAAAGAACTAAGAAAAGAGAATGAGGAACTCAAGAAGGGCCTAGAGAGAGAGAATGACAAGCTCCTGAAGGAAGTAGAAACACTGAAAAGATCCCATGCTGAAAAAGCTAAAGAAACCAACCAGAGAACAAAAGAGATACAACGAGGAGATGTAAGAGATGCTGGCCAAAGAAGTAAATCTAAAGAAATCAGAAGGAGGAAATGAAAAGGAAATCAACACTACATCAAGGAGGAAAGGAATGGAAAAATACTCAGAAGCAGAATGGATGAAGCAGGAACTAGAATATCAGACCTGAGGATAACACAGAACAACTAGGAAAAACCTCAATGAAAGATTATGAAAAAATTTAAAAATACAGCAAAAGGTGAACAACCAGGGAGCTGTGTGGGACACTAGGTGAAAGGAATCAAACCGTCGCACATCGAATAGGGAGGTGAAGGAGGTGAAGGAGAAGAATCCCAGATAGAATGTATTGATCATATCTTCAACAATATAATAGAGGAAAACTGATCCCCAAACTAAAAAAGGACGAAACAATACACAAACAAGAAGCACATAGAACTCAACAGACAAATCAGAAAAGAAATACTCCATGCCACATCAATAGTTAAAATGCTGAACACCCAAAACAAAGACAAACTCCTCAAGCCACAAAGAAAAACAACGAGTTGCCTATAAGGGGAAACCTATCAGAATTACAACTGACTTCTCAACGCAAACTATGAAAGCAAGAAGAACCTGGTGCAAAGCATTCCCAGTGTTAAGGGACAATAGATGCCAACCCAGGTTACTATACCCAGCAAAAATGTCAATTATAGTTGAAGGAGAGAGAAAAACCTTCCATGACATAAACACGTTGAAAGAATATATGTCCGGAAAACCAACCCTTCCAGAGAATACTTGAAGGAAATCAAAGAACAGAGGAAAGGAGCAACCAACCCCAGACACCTAGAAAGAGAAATCAATAAAAGCATAACTGCAGAAGTAGAAAACGAAACCCAAACCGCAAATGGATAATAAGGCAAAAGGAAGCAACACAAACCTATCAGTCAAAACCTTAAATATTAATGGACTAAATTCCCCAATCAAAAGACATAGGCTGGGAGATTGGATTAGGAAACAGAATCCATTGATATGCTGTCTACAAGAAACACATCTTATCTTCAAGGAGAGGCACCACCTTAAAGTGAAGGGATGGAAAAAAATATTCCAAGCAAATGGTACCAAAAAGAAAGCAGGTGTTGCCATTTTAATATTGGACAAAATAGACTTCAAAGTAAAAGAAATCAGTAGAGACAAAGAAGACCATTACATTTTTATCAAAGGAACAATTCACCAAGAAGATTTCACAATTATGAATATATATGTCCCAAATTCTGGTGCACCAAACTTTATAAAGAAAATTCTCCAGGATCACAAGTCACATACTAACCCGAGTGCACTCATAGTAGGAGATTTCAATACCCCACAGAGTTCTTTGGATAGGTCAACAGGACAAAGAATAAACAGAGAGACATATGAAATGAATGATATGATACACCAAATTGACCTCATTTTGAACTCTACCGAATATTCCATCCTAATACCAGAGAATACACTTTCTACTCAGCACCCCATGGAACATTCTTCAAAATCGACCACATACTGGGACACAGAAGAAACATCCACAAATACAAAAAGATTGAAATAATTTCATACATTCTATCAGACCACAGTACAATAAAGCTCAACATCAACACTAGGACAAGCCCGACTGCCTACAAGAACACATGGAGACTAAACAACACACTCATGAATAACAAATGGGTCAAGGAAGAGATAAAGAAAGAAATAAAAGCATTCCTGGAACTGAGTGACAATGACAATACAACACAACAAAACCAATGGGATACCTTAAAAGCAGTCCTAAGAGGGAAGTTTATAGCCCTGGTTGCCTACATTAGAAAAACAGAAAGAGCACAAGTGAATGATCTAACACTACAGCTAAAAACACTTGAGAGGCAACAACAGATGAACCCTAAACACAACAGACAGGAAGATATAACAAAAATCAGAGCAGAAATCAATGAAATAGAAACAAAGAAAACAATACAAAAAAATCAATGAAGCCAAAAGTTGGTTCTTTGAAAGAATAAACAAGATAGACAGACTTCTAGCCCAGTTAACAAAAAGAAAGAAGGAACAACTCAAATCAATACAATCCATGATTAAAAGGGAAATTTCACAACGGACAAGGAAAAGATCCAGAAAATCATATGGGAATATTACAAGAACCTATATTCTACCAAGTTTGAAAACCTAGAAGAAATGGATGAATATCTGAAATCCTGGGAATCACCAAAGCTCGGCCAAGAAGAGATCAGCAGCTTAAACAGACCCATAACATATGAAGAAATAGAGGATGTAGTCAGAAGTCTCCCAACTAAAAAGGCCCAGACGGTTTCACAGCAGAATTCTATAA
>VZQC01003364.1:127140-173163 GCA_009823505.1 Rhizomys pruinosus
ATATATATATATATATATATATATATATGAAGAAAAAGAAGCATGCACTATTTGAATGTAACTTTTAAAATATTTAAACATATACCTATTTTTCAGCCTTAAAAACTTTGAGAGGAATTATATGAAGTTCTTGATTATTTCAGATGCTACCATTAAAACAGGCTGGGGAGATGGCTCAGTGGTTAAGAGCACTAGCTGCTCATGCAGAGGACCAGGTTCAGGTCCCAGAACTCAAACAGCCCCTAACAACCATTTGTAACTACAGTTCCAGGGGATCTGACACCCTCCTCTCACTTCCCCATGGCCATTGCATGACAGAGGTGCACTTACACACACGCAGGCAATACACTCATACACATAAAATAAAAATAATAAATAAAAAGGTTATTTCATCTATATTTTATACTACTTTAGTATGATTTAAGGAATTTTTTATTTTATTTATTTTTGTATGTGTATGAATGTACTGTCTGCATGTAGGTCTGTGTACCCGTGTCGTGCAATGCCGCGGCGGTCAGAAGAGGGTCTCAGATTCCCCTAGAACTGGAGCTCTCCTGGAACTGGACTTACAGACTGTTCTCAGCCGCCATGTGGGTGCTGGGGATCGAACCCGGGTCCTCTGCAAGAGCAGTAGTTGCTCTTAACTTGTCTATCTCTCCAGCCCCGATTTAAGGAATTTTAATAGGAGTTCTTTCCAACAATGCCATAAGGTTCATCTCAAATATCCAAAATAAAATTTATTTTTAAATAAATTAAATATTTTGCCATTTCAAATTTTGTTTATAAGGCAGTGAGACTGACATTGCACTTCACTTTCTTTTATCACATATATTAAATGAGCCACTAGATGGCGAAATCATCAATGAAAAAACATGATGACAGCGTTTTCTTTTTATCTTAAAATTCATTAATAAGAACTTTTACTACACTCTTATTTCTTTTGTAAGAGTAAACTCATTCTATTTTTATTAATTGTCTCTGCACATTTTGTGCTGATTGTCATCTTCAAACAATAACCAAAATCATGTTACCTTGTAAGAGATTCATTTTGCTGACCTCCATTTTAAAGATTACCATAGTTTGCAAATTTCCTTTTCTCAAATGTATTAACTCAGATGAAGCAAGTAAATAACTTCCCATATAACTATCTTATTTGATGTAATGGAAATATTCCCAGACATGTGGTGTGTGTGTGTGCGTGTGTGTGTGTGTGTGTGTGTGTGTGTGTGGAGGCATGTGTGCACTTTATGTCTCTTCTATAAATTCGAAAAGGAAAAAGATGAGAATTTTCATTTTAAACCCTTTCTCTGGTCAAAATCTAGTAGATCCTTGATGAGCATGAATTTGTCATTTTAATTATGTTTTCATCAACAGATTACTGGATTCCAGCAGCATCTCTCCATGCAGTGAGCTGGATGCCTCAGCAAACACATATGACATACTTTGCCATCTCTCCTGGGTCCATAGCTCATTCCTCACACATCTGCTGCCTCCCCTCATGACCTAACAAAGGTTTTGTCCATAATGCATACCAGAAATACAGATGATAAATGAATTCTGTGAGCCAAAATTTTGATTAAACAAATAGGAATAAAATGGGAATCTAAAATGAGCATTGTTATTATTGTTACTTACTTTTACTGTTGTTGAGATAAAATATCCTGACTAAAGTAACTTAAGGGAGAAAGGGTTTATTTTAGATCACAGTTTGAGCGTAAAATCCATCACAATGGGAAGTCCGGCAGCAGGGGCTTGAAGTTGCTGATCATATTGTGTCCACAGGCAGGAAGCAGAGAATCATTCCGTCTGGACTCAGTTCTGATCATATTGTGTCCATAGGCAGGAAGCAGAGAATCACGACGTCTGGACTCAATTCTGATCATATTGTGTCCACAGACAGGAAGCAGAGAATGATGACATCTGGACTCAGTTCTGATCATATTGTGGCCACAGGCAGGAAGCAGAGAATGATGAAGTCTAGACTCAGTTCACCTTCTCCTCATCGTTCAATCCCGGACTCCAACCCAGAGAACAGTGCTACTCACAGCCCACCTCACTTCTCCTAATTCTCCGAATCAAGATAGCCCCTCAGGCATGCTCCTGAACCCATCTCCAGTGATTCTAGATCTCATCCAGCTGACAAATGAGATCAACTGTCACAAGCATATTCTTGATAAACATACATAAGTGTACAGTTGCTTTATTTTAGTAAATAATTATTAGGCCAAATAAACGCAAAGACCCTATAAAAATGTTTCATGTTTTCATATTCAAATCCAGTGTTTGGGGGAAGTCTTATACACTGATAACAAGAATGTAAATTGACATCATTTTTGTACAATAATTATGGAGGTTTGTATGTAGATTATGGAGGCCGGAATGTAAATTTAAGGCCTGGAAGTCATGATGACACGAGTTTAGCCTAAGAAAATGATTATAAATAAATACAAAGATTTTCCTACAAGAGTTTATTGTAGTGTTGGTTATACAAAGTGAGAAAATTTAAGCATATAATGTTTTCTCAAAAGTAAAATTCATACTAAAGCATAACTTATCAATTTATAGTGATAATACTCAGCTATTAAATATGGGGTTGTAAAAGAGAAGTGAATAAGCATGGGAAGATGTTTATGAATATTGTAAGGTATTTTAATAGGGAGCTCTGTTTGGAGAATTTAGAGGAAATGAATTAGATACATTGAATGATCACTTCAAATGAAAATTATTCAAATCTGAATAAAAACTGAGATGTGTAATTTTAGGACATTTTTACCTGAAGTGAAAACAAAACTTTGATGGAGCCCAAGTAAAGTTCAGGAGATGCTGAAGTGTCAACATGGACAGAGCCCAAGTAAGATGAAGGAGACTCTGAAGTGTCAACATGGAAGTGGATTTGCTTCAGGGTTTCTGCTGAATGTATTGTATCTTATGAGGTCTGCATACAGAATACAGAGGATCCAACATAAAGCAAATGCTTCCCTGAGATGGAGAACCTAGTAAGAGACTCCTCACAACCCTAGGACTCCCAAGGGCTGCACCACCAACATAAGAATAAACAAGAGCCAGGCATGGTGGTGCACGCCTTTAATCCCAGCACTTGGGAGGCAGAGGCAGGTGGATCTCTGTGAGTTCAAGACCAGCCTGATCTACAAAAGTGAGTACCAGGACAACTGGGGCTTCAGCGAGACCCTGTCGCCAAAAAATAAATAAATAAAATAAACAAGAAATAAACATTGCTTTACTTCAAGAAAAATTGCCTGTCTTGAGCTTGAGACAAGTTGAAGGGAAAATGAAACAGCAAAACATTCAAAACAGGTAAGACAGCTCTCAAGAAAACAAACAGCAGAACTTGCCAGTAGAGACACCAAGACTCAAAACTCAAGAAACCAAGGCAGCAAGACCTTGACACAGAGACAGACCAATGGAACAGAATAAAAGGCCACATGCAAAGGAACATAGCCCAGGAGCAGAAAGAGCTGCGCTACTCGTGAAAGCATCCCACAGAGGAGTGTAACTGGCCTTATGCTCTGAATAAAACACATTAAAATTTTCAGCTATATCAAGACAAATATAAAAGACAGAAAATATAACTGTTTAGAAGATAACATAAAATTTGTATATCATAATAGGAAAAGGCTTCATAAAAATGTCTCAAAACTGAAAACCATAAAAGAAAGTATTAGCCGGGCGTGGTGGCACACACCTTTAATCCTAGCACTTGGGAGGCAGAGGCAGGCGGATCTTTGTGAGTTCAAGGCCAGCCTGGTCTACAGAGTGAGTTCCAGGACAGCTGGAGCTACAGGGAGACCCTGTCTTGAAAATATAAAAAAAAAAAAAAAAAAAAAAGAAAGTATTAAGATTTCAACTATGTAAAAAGTTACACATTTCTACTCACTGTTGTTAATGACAATGGCCCCATAAATCTACATGTGTGGATTCTGACCAAAAGGTAGTCACTGCTGGTTTCATTTCACATTAGATGAGGTGTGAAGACAGTGAAAACTAACAACTAAAATAAAGGAAATCAAGAAAACAACTACTTCTAGCTTCAGGATGTAATGGGGTAATTCCACCACAGAAGACCATGCAGACACAAAATGATCCCCCAAATCAGCAGTTATCCTGAAATCAACAAAGTAATCCATTAAAATGCTTCAAAAATTTTAAAGGCCGAGGAATAAATCTAACCAATGAGATGAAATTAATATTGTAAAATGCACAATAAACTGTCCAAAGTGATCTACAGACTTAATGCAATAATGATAAAAATACCAATGTCATTCTTCACAGAGCTGGAAAAAGCAATCCTGAAATGTTTATGAAGACACACACACAAATACCCAAAGTCATCGTGAGTAAAAAGAACAAAGTTGTATACATTACTTTCCAAAACACACTGCAAAGCTATCGTACTTAAAACAACATGGTATTGGAGAGGAAAAAGACACACATAGAAAAATATAACAAAATGGAGAGCCTGAGGTGGAGAGATGGCTCAGTAGAAAAGGTTATGTCTGTTCTTGCAGAAGACGTGCAATTGCTAGGTGGCTCACAGCTTCCTGTAACTCCATCTGCAGGGGATCTGATGTCCTCTTCTAGACTCCACAGGAACCTGCACTCATACATGCACATATCTTCCCCACTACACATATCCACATAATTAAATTTTTTAATCTTAAAAAAACATGAATGAGAGTCTAGAAGTATATCCATACATCTACAGCCAACTGATTGTTTTTTCTTACTGGGTGCTGAACATAGTTTATTAGGCATTCTAGGTAAATGGTCTACCACTGAACTATATCCCTAATCTTCTTTTAACTTTTTATTAGGAAACAGGGTCCAGCTAACCTTGAACTCTGAAACTTTCTGTCTCAGCCTCATAAGTAGCTAAGACTACAGACCTGCACACCAAAGCCTCAAACAAGGGTACTAAGAACACACACTGGAGAAAGGGCAGTCTCTTTAATAAATAGTACTGGGAAATTTGATATGCATGTGCAGAACAAATAAACTATATCACTAGCCCTAACTATATACAAAAAATTAACCTAAAATATAAGACCTGAAACTTATTAAAAGAAAATGTGGGGTAAATGAACATTGAAGTAGCTAAGAATAGTTCATATAAAACCCCCAAGAGAAGATTGTATTTAAAACAAAAATAGACAAATGAGATTATATCAAACAAAAAAGTATTTGTGGGGCTGGAGATATGGTTCAGAAGTTAAGAGCACCAACTGCACTTGCAGAGGACCAGGGTTCAAATCCCAGAACCCACATGGCAGCTAAGAACTGTCTTTAAGCTGGGTGTGGTGGTGCACGCCTTTAACACTTGCCCTTGCGAGGCAGGAGCAGGCGGATCTCTGTGAGTTTAAGGCCAGCCTGGTCTATAGAGTGAGTTCCAGGCCAGCTGGGGCTACAGGGAAACCCTGTCTCAAAAAGACAAAAAATAAAAATATAGGTACTTGCACAGTGGTAGAAACAACCAACAGGTGGAGAGATAGTCTAGAGAATGGAAGAACATATTTGCAAGCTACACATTTGGCAAAAGTTTAGTATCCAGAAATATAAGGAACTCACTATACCAGCAGAGGCCAAATGCTCAAAAAATGGGCAATAGATATAAATGAAAAACAATTCAACATCACTAACCATCAGGAAAACACAAACCAAAGTTACAATGAAATGTCTTCTCACTCCAAAACGAATTTTTTTTTGGTCTTTTTGAGACAGGATCTCCCTCTAGCTCCAGCTGGCCTGAAGCTCACTATGTAGACCAAGCTGACCTCCAACTCACAGAGATCCACCTGCCTTTGCCTCACAAGTGCTGTAATTAAAGGCATGCACCATGACTCAAAATAATGATTTTGATTTTAGCCAGTCTTATTGGAGTGAGATGATGTATTAGTCACTTTTCTGTTGCTGTGATAAAGCACCATGACCAAGGAACTTATAAAAGGAAGAGTTTATTTGAGCTTACAATTGGCGGTTCCAGGAAATTAGAGTCCATTGTGGCAGGAGGTGTGGCGGCTGGATCTGGAGCAGCAAACCAAGGGTCACATCTCGCAAAGAGCACAGGAAACAGAGAGGAAGCAACTCTAGACTACGAGGCTTGTTAAAACTCACTAAGCCTGCCCCCAGTGACACACTTCCCCCAGCATGGCCATACCTTCTAAGACCTCCAAAAACAGCGCCACCAACTGGAGACAAATGTCTGAATACTTACAGCCTATGGGGGACACTCATGCAAACCACCACATTCCACTCCCTGGCCCCCATAGGCTCCTGACCATATAAAATGCAAAATGCATTTAGTCCAACCTTAAAAGTCCCCACAGTCTTTACCAGTCTCAATGCCATTCAAAAGTCCACAGTCCAAAGTCTCCTCTGAGACTCAGGCCAATCTCCCAAACTGTAAGCTCCTGTAAAATCAAAAGACAAATTACATACTCCCAACATACAGTGGAACCGAATACACATTCCCATTCCAAAAGGGAGGAATAGAGGCATAGTGAGGAAATACTGGACCAAAACAAGACCGAAAACCAGCAGGGCAAACGCCAAGTCCAGTAGCTCCACATGCAACTTCTGGGACTTGACTTCCAAAGGGCTTAGATGGCTCAGCTCTTCCAGCTTTGCTTGCAACATACATCTCTTTCTTAGGCCGGTACCACTCCCTGTATGCAGCTCTCCTTGGCAAATATCTCACAGGTCTGGCATCTCGAAAGTCTTCTTGGGGTCTCCGCTGCCAACCAGGCTTCACATTCACAGCTTCACGCAATGGCCTATCAGGGCCTTCTTTATTCAGGGACACCCCTGCTGCACTCTGCCTGGCCTCTTTGGCTCTCTGAAACCGTGGAGGAAGAACTGATGACCCCTTCACTCTTGCGAACTTCATGCCTCTAAAGCCAGCACCACGTGAATGAAATTGCCGAATCTGGCTGCAAGTTCGGGACGGACCCTGGCCCATTTCAACCACATTTGTAACTTTTCTTTGCCCTGGGCTTGCTGGAGGATTAGCTGGGTGTGGTCTTGCCCTGAAGGTACTGATTCTTTTGTTTACTTGTAAATCTCCAGGCTTCTCCTTAATGGCTTTAATCTCCTTATGAAAGGGAGCCTCTCCTTCACATGCCTTGGCCCCACCTTTAATCTTCCTTGTGCAGTTTTCAGATCCAAACTGTACATTCTGCATTTCTTTCTGCCCCATCTGCTCTTTTTCACTGTAGATCTGTATAATATTCACCATTAAAAGCCACGCCACCATTTCTACATTAGGCTGTCTTGAAATATCCTCTGCCAAAGACATCAGTCCATTGCTTTTTAACTTAGCATCAGGCAAGCATCTGGGCTGTGGGCAAACTGCTGCCAGACTCTTTATCAAAATATCCCAGTTGCTGCCTAAGTCTTTATTTTCCCCTGGAACCACATCTTTTGCAGCCATGCTTTCTTCCAGGCCTCCACTAGAATGGCCCTCTAAGCTCTGCTTACAATAGTAAACAGCCTTTCCAGCCCAAAGTTCCAAAGTCTTCCACACTTCTCCAAACATACACATGGTCAGGTTTTTCACAGCCAACACCCCACTCTCAGTACCAATAACTGTATTAGTCACTTTTCTGTTGCTGTGATAAAGCACCATGACCAAGGAACTTATAAAAGGAAGAGTTTATTTGAGCTTATGATTGGTGGTTCCAGGAAATTAGAGTCCACTGTGGTGGGAGGCGTGGCGGCTGGATCTGGAGCAGCAAACCAAGAGTCACATCTCGCAAAGAGCACAGGAAACAGAGAGGAAGCAACTCTAGACCATGAGGCTTGTTAAAACTCACTAAGCCTGCCCCCAGTGACACACTTCCCCCAGCATGGCCATACCTTCTAAGACCTCCAAAAACAGCGCCACCAACTGGAGACAAATGTCTGAATACTTATAGCCTATGGGGATACTCATGCAAACCACCACAGATGATATCTTAGAGTGGTTTTAATTTGCATTTCCTTAATTATTAATGATGTTGAACACTTTTTAAGATGTTTCTCGGCCATCTTTACTTCCTCACTGGTGAAGTCTCTGTTCATTTCTTTACTCCAGCTTTTGAGTAAGTCATTTGTTTTCTTCTTTGTTTTTTGAGTAGTTTATATATTCTGGATGTTAATGCTCTGTCTGATGTATCACTGGTGAGGATTTCCTCCCATTCTGTGGCTTTTCTCTTCACTTCCTTGATTGTTTCTTTTGCTGTATGGAAGCTTTTGAGTTTAATGAGGTCCCATTTGCCAATTGTTGACCTTATTTCCTGTGTAGCTGTTGTCTGATTTAGAAAGTCTTTTCCTACACCTATGTCTTGTAGGTTGTTGCCAACTTTTTCTTCTATCACCTTCAGTGTTTCAGGTTTCACGTTGAGATCTTTGATCCACTTGGAGTTTATTTTTGTACAGGGTGAGAGGGAGGGGCTTAATTTTCTTCTTCTACAAATGGTGATCCAGTTTTGCCAGCACAAGAAGATGCTATCCTTCCTCCACTGAGCTTTTTTTTTTTTTTTTTTTTTTTTTTGCCCCTTTGTCAAATATGAGGTGGCTGAAATTGTATGAGCTCAAGTTTGTATCTTCAGTTTTGTTCCATTGGTCAATGGTTTTGGGGCCAGTACCAGGCTGTCTTTATGACGATAGCCCTATAATATAGTTTGAAGTCTGGTAAAACAATCCCCCTGTATTGCACTTTTCACACAGGATTGATTTAGCAATTTGGTGTCTTTCATATTTCCATATGAATTTAAGGATTTTTTTTCTAAGTCTGTGAAAAAACTCATGGGGATTTTGATTGGGATTGTGTTGAATCTGTATATCAATTTGGGTAAGATGGACCTTTTTACTATATTAATTTTTCCAATCCATGAGCATGGGAGGTCTTTCCATCTTTTGATGTCATTTTCAATCTCACTGGCTAAGATGAAGAAAACAAAAGACACCAAATGCTGGAGAGGTTGTGGGGAAAGGGGAACATTCATCCACTTATGGCAGGAATGTAAACTTGTACAACCACTGTGGAAAGCAGTATGGAGAACCCTTAAAAGACTCAAAATGAGCCTACCACATGAACCAGCCATACCACTTCTGGGTATATACCTAGAAGACTCATTTGACTACAAATATACATGCACATCTATGTTTATTGCAGCGCTTTTCACAATAGCGAAGAGTTGGAACCAACCCAAATGCCCCTCAACTGAGGACTGGATAACAAAAATGTGGTATATCTACACCATGAAGTTCTATGCAGGGGTAAAGAAAGATGACATCATGAGATTTGCAGGTAAATGGATGGAACTTGAAGCCATTACGCTAAGTGAAGTAATACAGTCCATCCAAAATAAATGGGAATTGGTTTCCCTCATTTGTGGATACTAGTACCAAATCCCCCAATTGAAAGAAAAGCTGAGCAATGTTATTGTTATATTTCTTTCTATCTGAAAGCAACTGTGATGTTATAACATGAATATCTTAATGAGCCCTTGAATTAACTTACCACCTACTTTCAGTCATGGTAATTAATGTACATGGGCAGAAGGTATATATTCATATTTTAGAGTATTATAAAATTAAAAGAAAAATCTGAACCCCTGAACATAATAAAAAAAGAAGGGATATGTGGATGAAACTGATTAATGAATACCACGTTGGTTACATACAGCATGATGCTTTGGTTTATGATTTTACAGTAGGATCAATATAGATGTGATGATGTGATATTGCATACAGTTCAAAAGACTCAAAGAAAGAACTGTGTAATTTTATTCAGAACTGTGGAGTTTTTTTTTACTTATAAAAGGAAGAGTTTATTTGAGCTTAAAATTGATGGTTCCAGGGAATCAGAGTCTATTGTGGTGGGAGGCATGGTGGTTGGGGCTGGAGCAGCAAGCTGAGGTTCATATCTTGCAATGAGCACAGGAAGTCAAGAGAGAGAGACTAGAGACTGGCAAGGCACTAAGGCTGCCCCCAATGACATATTTCCTCCAGCATGGCCACACCTTCTAAGACCTTCCAGAACAGTGCCACCAACTGGGGACAAAATATCTGAATACATAAATCCTATGGGAGACACTCTCATTCAAACCACCACATTCCACTCCCTGGCCCCCATAGGCTCCTGACCATATAAAATGCAAAATGCATTTAGTCCAACCTTAAAAGTCCCCATAGTCTTTACCAGTCTCAATTCTATTCAAAAGTCTATCATCCAAAATCTCTTCTGAGACCCGGGCCAATCTCTTAACCATAAGCTTCTGTAAAATCAAAGGACAAATTACATACTCCCAACATATAGTGGAAGCGAATACACATTCCCATTCCAAAAGGGAGGAGTAGAGGCATAGTGAGGAAATACTGGACCAAAACAAGACTGAAAAGCAGTAGGGCAAACACCAAGTCTAGTAGCTCCATGTGCAACTTCTGGGACTTTACTTCCAAAGGGTTTAGATAGCTCGTCTCTTCCAGCTTTGCTTGCAACATACATCTCTTTCTTAGGCTGGTACCATTCCCTGTATGCAGCTCTTCTTGGCAGCTTGAATATCTTCTTGGGGTCTCCACTACCAACCAGGCTTCACATTCACAGCTTCGTGCAATGGCTTATCAGGGCCTTCTTTATGTAGGGATGCCCCTGCTGCACTCTGCCTGGCCTTGGCAGCTCTCTGAAACCATGGAGGAAGAACTGATGACCCCTTCACTCTTACAAACTTCATGCCTATAAAGACAGCACCACGTGAATGAAACTGCTGAGTTTGGCTGCAAATTTGGGGTGGACCCTGTCCTACTTCAACCATGTTCACAAATTTTCTCTCCCCTTTCAGTATTTTCCTTTCAAAAGTTGGAGGTTTAACTGGGTGTGGTCTTGCCCTGAAGGTACTGTTTCTGTTGTTTACTTGTAAATCTTGAGGCCTCTCCTTAATCACTTTAATCTCCTTATCAAAGGAATCCTCTCCTCACAAGCCTTGGCTCCACCTTTAATCTTCCTAGTGCACTTTTCAGATCCAAACTGTACATTCTGCATTTCTTTCTGACCCATCCGTTCTTTGTAACTGTAGATCTGCACAATATTCCCCATTAATACCCATGCCACTATTTCTACATTAGGCTGTCTTGAAATATCTGCCACCAAAGACATTAGTCCATTGCTTTTCAACTTAGCATCAGGCAAGCATTTGGGCTGTGGGCAAACTGTGGCTAGATTCTTTGCCAAAATATCCCAGTTGCTGCCTAAGTCTTTATTTTCCTCTGGAACTACATTTTTTTGCAGCAAGGGTTTCTTCCAGGATTTTACTAGAATGGCCCATTAAGTTAAGCTCTGCTTACATTAGTCAACAGCTTTTCTAGCCCAAGGTTCCAAAGTCTTCCACATTTCTCCAAACACCCACATGGTCAGGTTCTTCACAGCCAATAGCCCACTCTCTGGTACCAAATAATTGTATTAGTCACTTTTCTGTTGCTGTGAGAAAGCCACCATGACCAAGGGAACTTACAAAAGGAAGAGTTTATTTGAGCTTATGATTGATAGTTCCAGGGACTCAGAGTCCATTGTGGTGGGGTGCATGGTGGCTAGGGCTGGAGCAGCAAGCCGAGGTTCACATCTTGCAATCCAGAACTGTGGAATTTTAAACCACAAAGAAATATACATGTTTTTTTGAAATATATATGTTTAACGACCTAGACATGTTCAGCAGTATTAAGCTTTAAACAATGTATATATGCATGAGGCATCATGTGACCTTATAAATATATGCAACTTTATATTTGTATATGTCAGCCAAAATAAATTAAATTGAAAAAAGAAAAATAATAATGATTTTAATCCAAAAGGCCAAGGGTAACAAATGCTGGTATGAAAACTAGAAAAGAGGATGCTTGAGCAGTGTTGATAGAGATGTCAATTAGCATGCCCATAATAGAAAGCAGTACCAAGGTTCTTCAAGAAGTTAAAAGCAGAACTTCCAAATGATCTTGCCATCTTATTATTGGGCATATCAGCAAAGAAATGAAGTCAGTATGCTGAGGAGATAACTGCACTGTTCACAGTCACCAAGAAAGGGAGACAAGCAAAGTCTTTATCAATTGATGTGTGGACAAAGGAAATTTGTACACAGTGGAATATTCTTCATCTATTTTATGGAGCAGAGGCTGAAATTCTGCCATGTGTGACAACATCCATGGAAAAGGAGGACACCATTTTTAGTGAAATAAGCCTGACTCAGAAAGGCAGATGTCACACAGTCACTTGTTTAGGATCTAAAACTATTGGTATCTTTGAAGTTAAAAGTGGACTAGAGCCAGGCATGTTGGCACAGGCCTTTAATCCCAGCATTTGGGAGGCAGAGGCAAGTGGATCTCTGCAAATTTAGGACCAGCTTGGTCTACATAGTGAGCTCCAGGACAGCTGGAGCTACAGGGAGACCTTACCTCAAAAGACCAAATAAATAAATAAATAAATAAATAAATAAATAAATAAATAAATAAAATTAAAATCGAATAGTAGACAGAATATGGATAGAAAAAGATATCCCAAAGGCTAAATTATGTTTGGGGAGGAGAAGTAACATTTATTTTTCTATTACATAGTAGGGTGACTATAGGTAATTATAATGCTCTTTATATTACAAAAAACAACAATGAGTTCTTCAATGTTTTCATGACAAAGAAATGAAGAATGTTTGGGGCAATTGATGTTTACCCAGATTTCAACACTACATGATGTATGGAAATTCATGGCACCCATAAATATACACAAGTTTTCTGTGTCACCTTAAACTTTGATATTTACAATAAAAGACTGGAAGGGTGAACATGCATATGTGAACAAACTCTTTGAACTAAAAAATAAAATTTATGTCAGGTAACATCTGAATTGCTAGAATACAAGAAAGAGCTGGAGAGACCATAGGAAGAGCAGTGAATTGAAAACAATCTGGCTTTGCTCACTGGGCTGGATCACCTGCTAATTACATAGTATATTAGTTACTTTTCTGTTGCTGTTGTAAAATATAATGACCAAGGCAACTTATAGAAGGAAGAGTTTATTTGGGTTTATGGTTCCAGAGGGAGAAACCATAATGTCAGGGGACATAAAACTGAAAACTTACATCTTGAAGCACAGGCAGGAAGCAGAGAGAGCCTACTGAAAGTGAACCCTCAGAACCTTCCCCCACTGACATACTTCCTACACAAGGAAGTATGTCATTGATCCTAAAGATCCCATGATCCTCCCAAACAGAACCACCAACTGACCAAGTGCTCAAATACATGAGCCTATGGGGGAAATTCTCATGTAAACATGGATATGGCTCAGTCAACACCTGCAGTGTGATTACCAAAGTGCTAAAACCTGGATGACACAGGCACATTGCCAATGAAGTTTCCATCAAAACCGCCAAACCCCACCCCATAGAATTTACAGTCTGAAGGGCAATTCATTAGGGATGACACCTCCAAACAGCAAGTAGGAGAGCTCACAGAAAATATACACACATTTTTAAAGTAACCAAGGTATTTGTTAAAAAAAAAGAAAAGAAAAATAGAATATGCCTTCTCCAAAGGAAGAAAAGAAGAAAAAAGAGGATGGAGGGCAAATAAAGAAGAAACAGGAAGCTGGGTGTAGCGGTGCACCACTGTAGGCCCAGCACCTTGAGAGAGAGGTAGGATGGCTGTGAAGGGCTATCTCTGGCTACATCCTAAACGAGGCTGGTTGAAAACATGGCATGCACCCAAATATGAAAATATCTTTGAGCTGGGCATGTGGTAGCACATGCCTTTGATCCCAGCACTCAGGAGGCAGAGGCAGGGGGATCTCTGTGAGTTCAATGCCAGCCTGGTCTACATAGCAAGTTCCAGGCCAGCTGGGGCTACAGGGAGACCCTGTCTCAAAAAGACCAATGAGATACACACACACACACACACACACACACACACACAATCTTTGGTCTTTTTGAATAATTGCTAGGCATCATCATACCAAAGACATCATTATATGCTGGTTCTTTTTAATTTAAAAAGAAAATTTTTAACAATATACATTAACTTTGAGGATAATTTTCTATAAAATGAGAAAGTGTACCTCGACATTTTTATATAGACAATAAAGGCTAAGGGCATCATATTAGGTCACAGTCTAAATATATGTAAATATATTTATGTCATAAACTAATTAATAAAGTAACTTTCTAATTGTCTGGAAGATTTCTGTAGTAATATTTTTCAAGGGAAATTGCTATTTTAACATTTCTATTAGAAGATTATTCCTCAGTATAAATTTTGTCAGTTGCTTATTTTATTTGTATACACACATGAGTGTTTTGCCTGTGTGTATATAGGTAAACCATACATAAGAAATGCCCATGGAGGCCAAAAGAGAGTATCAGATGCCTTGAAACTGGAGTTACAGCCAGTTATTAGCTACCATGTGGGTGCTGGGAACCAAACCCAGGTCATCTGCAAGAACAGCAGTGCTCATAACCACTGGGCAGTCTTTCCAGCTCCTGTCAGCTGTGTTTTTGCATGGGAAAAATAAAATTCTTTTAGAAGTCAAGGTTTTCCCATTATTGACTGAAAATAGCATGTATTTAGTTTACCAGGTTTAGAGGTAACAAACTCGAAGACTTTTTTTTTTTTTTTTTTTTTTTTTTCGGACAGGGTCTCCCTGTAGCCCCAGCTGTCCTGGAACTCACTCTGTAGACCAGGCTGGCCTTGAACTCACAAAGATCCACCTGCCTCTGCCTCCCGAGTGCTAGGATTAAAGGTGTGCACCACGACGCCCGGCAAAACTTAAAGACTTTTTATGAAAATTTTTAAAGTTTAACGTAGCACCTGCTCAAACTCCCATAAAACATGAAGTTGAATGTCTCCTTCTATAGGATTCCAAGAGAAAGAATTACCAGATGTCTAGAGCTGTCATAAAATAGAAATCTGATGGTGTAGAACACTTCACTTAATTTTTAAGCAACATTCCATCTAGATAGGTCTTCAGAGATCATTTACAACAAAATAGTCACCCAAATAAGTTAATGAGTTAAACTGTTAAACAGAGCTGTTCAGCATCATCCATCTGGGTGCAGAGGAAAATCTGCCTAAAGGGGTGACTTTATTCTTTCAAGAATTGATAGTTAACCATTCTTTCCATTAGCAATTAGCCAGACAGCTTCAATAACTCATTCGCACAGCTCCCAGTAGACTCTGACAATAATCCACATTTCCATGGGGGAAGGCTGATGCTTAGCATCCGGTTTTGTTACAATAACCATGCATGTGCCTAGCTTATCCAGAATTTGTCAAGCTGCTAAAGCTAAAATAGAGATGTAAAGTATTAACATTTGCTGTAGTGAGGATGGAGAGCTGATGAGCAGTTAAGAGCACTTGTTCCAGAGGATCAGAGTTAAATTCCCACCAACCATGTTGGGCAGCTTACAACTATCTGTAATTCCAGTTCCTGGGAATCCAACACTGTGGCTTTTAAGGGAACTCACACCCACATGCATATACGCCCCCCCCACACACACACATACATACACATAGTTTTAAAATGTTAAAAATTATTTTTAAGGATTTTCTATAGCTCAAAAGGGGAAAGATTTTTTTTTGTCCATTAGATTCTTACCTGGATGAAGTTTTAAACAAGCCAATAGTCCATGGTGGAATCATGCACACTTATTCACAGGCCTGAAGACAAATAAAAGCTAATAAATCCTACAAAAGGTTTCAAACCACTCTCATCACTTTTCCTGAAATAAGTGGAAAAGCAGAGGTATGGGCTTAGAAGACAGCCAGAAAGTGGCTAAACTCAAAAGGCTCTTCATTAAACATTCTGAAACTGAGAACACAAAGTCAAGAGCCCTATAGTTTCCTGAGAGCAAAGCTGATAGGTATCTGTGAGGATTTCCTATTTAAATGGATGTATCTGTAATATGTGGAGATAGTATTTATTTATTTTAAGTTCTTTAGAGGAACAATAATCTGGGAATTAAAGACAACTATTTTAGGGGCACTGGACTGATGGGAGAGAAGTATAGATAACCAGGTGTGGTATGCATACATCTTTAATCCTAGTACTTGGAAAGCAGAGACAGGCAGATCTCTGTGAAATCATGGTTAGCCTGGTCTACATACAGAGTTTCAGGCCAGCTGGGGCTACAGGGAGAATCCGTCTCAAAAAAAAAAAGATGGCATCTCTAATCATTGTCAACCCAATGTAAGAAACTCCTGGCTGCTGACAGGGCTGTCCCACTCTTGGTGGGCCCAGTGGATGAATCCACACTGAAGGATATTTGGGAAAACAAATCAAACTCTGTAGGCCCTATTAAAATAATAAAATAAATCAAACATAGAAAGAGAATAAATTGCTTATTATGTAAAACTGAGACATGGAAGGATTGGGTAGCTGTTGGTCATAGGACATAAAATTACAGCTAAAAATGAGGAATATTGTTGGGCGTGGTGGTGCACGCCTTTAATCCTAGCACTTGGGAGGCAGAGGCAGGTGGATCTTTGTGAGTTCAAGGCCAGCCTGGTCTACAGAGTGAGTTCCAGGACAGCTGGGGCTACAGGGAGACCCTGTCTTGAAAAGACAAAAAAAAAAAATGAGGAATATGTTCAAGGGCCATATAGCACATTATAGAGACTCAAGTTGCAATGTTAAAAATTGCTGTGTTCTCACCACAGAAATAAATGACAAGAACATGAAGTCAAGCATAGACTCACAGGTACATATAATAGGAGTACATAGCCCAAGTCCATGAGGTACTACACTAAGTGCCTGAGACAGGACATAGAGTAAGGGGTGTGACCTCATCATTCTACAGTGTATGTACATATCAAAACATCATGCTGCACATTTTAAATAATTACTCATCAATTAAAATTTCTTCAAATAATTAGGGTGGTAATTTTTATATTATTTTGGCCATAATAAAATAGAGACTTTTTAATATTTTATTGAAGTTTTGTGCATTTCATACATTTCTCAATCCAATTTAGACTCATTCCACCTTCCATGCCCCCCACCCAACCTGAGCTCATACATTCTACCATAGATGTCTTTCATCTTTTTCTCAGTTTTTTTTTTAAGTTTTTCTATGCAGAGGTTTACTGTTTTGGGCAGAGGTTTACTGTTTCAGTCAATTCTTTGACACAGTCCTTTTGTTGTTTTTGTTCTTTCCAATTTGTATTGCTCCAAAATATGCATATATATATATATATATATATATATACCTCACACATATACTAAAATTATGACGTCTGAAAATAAACTATAAGTTAATTTCAAAACATGTTTAGGAATTCACATTTTTCACTTTAATTTTATATTACTCTATATGCATACATACCCTCCACCCATATACCAAAATTACAAAATCTGAAAATAAATGGTGGGTTAGTTCTACAGCCAGTTAAGGGATTCACATTTTAATAGTACAGTTGCTTTCAGATAAAAAGAAATATAACATTAATGTTGCTCAGTTTAGCTTACAACTAGGGATTTGGTACTAGCATAACACAAATGAGGGATACCATTTGTTATTTGTTTTTCTGGGACTGTGTTACTTCACTTAGCATAATGGCTTCTAGTTCCATCCATTTACCTGCAAAGTTCATGATGTCATCTTTCTTTACTACTGCATAGAACTCCATTGTGTAGATGCACCACATTTTCTTTATCCACTCATCAGTCGAGGGACACTTGGGTTGCTTCCAGCCAGCTCTTTGATATTGTGAAGAGAGCTGCAATAAACATGGTTTTGCATGTTTCTCTGGGACAGGTTGAGTCTTATGGGTATATATTTAAAAGTAGTATGATTGGATCAGGTGGTAGGCTCACTTTGAGTCTTTTAAGTATTCTCCATACCATTTTCCATAGCGGTTGTATAAGTTTGCATTCCCACCAACAGTGGATGTTCCCTTTTCCCCACAACCTCTGAAGCATTTGGTGTCATTTGTTTTCCTAATCTTAGGCATTCTTACCAGGGTAAAATGAAATCTTAAGCTTTTTTCATTGGCATCTCCTTAATTATTAGCGGCGTTGAACACTTCCTAAGATGTTTCTCAGCCATTTTCACTTCTTCATTTGTAAAATCTCTGTTCAGCTCTTTACTCCATCTTTTGATCAAGTTATTTGTTTCCTTGCTCCTTTGTTTTTTGAGTAATTTATATATTCTGGATGTTAAGTCTCTGTCAGATGTATCACTGGTGAAGGTTTCCTCCCACTCTGTGGGTTTTCACTTCACTTCTTTAATTGTTCCTTGCACTGTTTTGAGTTTAATGAGGTCCCACTTGTCTATTTTTGACTTTGTTTCCAACATAGCTGCTGTCTGATTTAGAAAGTCTTTTCCTATGCCCATAATTGTAGGTTACCTGACAACATTTTCTACTATCATTTTTCAGAGTTTCTCGTTTCATGTTGAGGTCTTTGATCCATTTGGAGTTGATTTTTGTACATGGTGAAATGTAGGGGTTCAGCTTCATCCTTCTACAAGTGGTGATCCAGTTTAACCAGAACCATTTGCTGAAGATGTTGTCTTTACTCCATTGAATCTTCTTGGCCCCCTTGTCAAATATGAGGTGGCTGAAATTGCATGTGCTCAGGTTTGGATCTTCATCTTTGTTCTACTGATCTAGGGGTTTGTTTTTGTGCCAGTACCAGGCTGTTTTTATTACTATAGCCCTGTAATATAATTTGAAGTCTAATATGGTTATTCCTCCCCCCACCCGTGTTTCTCTTTTTTGCATTTTATTGCTTTTGCTATCTGGGGTCTTTTGTTTTTCCATATGAATTTAAAGATGTAAATAGACACATTTTTTTAACACAGAAGTCATGTTGATATGATTTATTCTTGCAACTACTCATAACACAAAACTAAATGCTTTTCAAATTTATGTTCTTTTTCAAACAATTAAGACTAATTTGGCTGGCCTAATTTGTACATAAATCTCTTAATTTGTTTTCAAGTATTGTTATTATTATCATTATTATTATCAATTCTTTAACCTAAGAGTCTTCCAAATTCTATAAGAATGACTTTTCTATCTTTAGTTGCCTCTACTTTCCCATACATTCTCAACTTGACAAAGAAACCTGCTCATAAAATTAGCAAACCAGAACAAACTCCTTTAATTCCAGCACTGGGGAGACAGAGATAGGCAGATCTTCCAGGCCAGCCAGGACTGCACAGTGAGACCCTGTCTCAAAAATAATACATAAATAAATAATAAAATTAAAATTAGCAAGACAATCCAACTGGCCTACAAAATCTGGCTGATTTTTCCAGTTACAAATACAAACGTCTTGTTTCATATGCAAATAGATTTCTGGCAGACACCCCACCATTCTACCAGACCTACCCAATAGACTTGAGCCACCTGAGAATGCACAGGTCAGGCACAAGCTACTTCTCCTGCCAAATTATATTTGATTAATATGCTAATTCCTCCCTATAAATTTTTAGACAATATAGTAAGTCAGAGGTTATCTGAATTAGCACACACAAGCTATTAAATTTGTTTTCTTATTTTATTTTCACTCTGAATTTTTTTCATTTTATGTATATCAGTTTTTGTGTGTGTGTGTGTATGAGTGTACCATGTGTGTGCAAAGCTCACGGGGGCCAGAAGAGGGCATCAGATTCCCTGGAACTAGAGATATGGATGGTTAGCTGCTATGTGAGTGCTGTGAGCTAAACTCTAGTCCTCTGTGGTAGCAACCAGTGTGCTCTTACCTGCTATGCCATCTCTTCAGTCCCAACTTTTCTTATTTTCTAAGAGTGTTAGCTGGTGCCTAAAGCTAAGATTGACTAGAATCATGTTAATGCACAAGTCTAAAAATAAGTTATGGATAATGAGATATTTCAACATATCTATTAGAATGACTAAAATAAAAAATCATGATGCCAGTGTGATTTGGAGGTTATTTAATGGGTGTTTATTGAATTAATACCTGTCCAATGTGTGAACAGAAGTATTTAGAGTGAGAATCATAATTTATTGATTTTCTAAGAAATCATGTCACAAAATAAACTTTAAAAGGCAAAAAAAAAAAAAATGATGATGCCAAATCCTGGCTTTGTCACACACTATTAGCAAGAACATAACAGGGTACGGTCACTCCAGAAAGTAATATTGGCAGAGTCTTAGTTTCATTTCTGTTGCTGATAAAAAAAAAAAAAATACCCTAAAAAGGGGCTGGAGAGATGGCTCAGCAGTTAAGAGCACCAACTGCTCTTGCAGAGGACCCGGGTTCAATTCCCAGCACCCACATGGCAGCTAAGGAACCATCTCTAACTCCAGTTCCAGGGGAATCCGACGCCCTCTTCTGACCTCTGCGGCATTTTACGACATGGGTGCACCAAGCTGCATGAAGACAGTACATTCATACACATAAAAAACCCTGTCTCGAAAAAGACCAAAATAATAAAAATATAATAATAATAATAATAATAATAATAATAAATCAAATTTTAAAAAAATACCCTAACAAAAAGCAACTTAGGGAAGAGCTTATCTTATATTACAATTCCAGGTTATAGAAAAGTCAAAGCAGCAAGAACCTAAAACAGCTAATCACATCACATCCAAGTATGCCAGTCTGATATAGACAATTCCTCAATTGAGACTTTCTTAGTTCTTAAGTTGTGTCAAGTTGACAAAACTAACCATTGCAGGCACTTTCTTATTTTTTAAAAGCAAGTATGCATTACCCAAAGAACCCATCATTTATACTAAAGCATTTATAGTTTTATATTTTTTTATTTTTATTTATTATTTTTATGTGTATGAATGTACTGTCTGCATGTAGGTTGGTGCACCCATGTTGTGCAATGCCGCAGAGGTCAGAAGAGGGCATCAGATTCCCCTGGAACTGGAGTTAAAGACGGCTCTTAGGCACCACGTGGGTGCCAGAGTGAGTTCCAGGCAAGCTGGGGCTACAGGGAAACTGTCTCAAACAAACAAACAAAAAAGGAGTGGTGTGCATTATCTGAGTGGGAAGGCTCCAGTGCTGACAGCTAGTTTCATCTCCACAGGGCCAGGGTCCTCTGCAAGAGCAGTCGGTGCTCTTAACTGCTGAGCCATCTCTCCAGCCCCTATTTATTTTTATACATATATATATATATATATATATATATTTGTAAAAGATTATGTTACTAATCAAATCTAGACCTGGGTACCCCTCCCTACCCCCCCACCCCACCAGAGCTCATGCATTCTGCCAAACATGCTTTTCATCTTTTTCTCAGTCTTTCTCAAAATTCTCGATGTGGAAGTTGACTGTTTTGAGCAGAAGTTCACCATTTCAGTCAGTACTTTGATAAAGACTTTTCTGTTGTTGTTGGTGGTGGTGGTGTTCTTTCCAATATGCATTCCTCACAACTACTTAGACAAAAAGTTTAAGGGGCCATGCACAAGAAATGCAACTAGGTAATTGGTGCTAGCATCCATATATGAGGGCTACCATTCATCATTTGTTTTTCTGGGACTGTTACTTCACTTAATATCTTCAGGTTCCATCCATTTGCCTGCAAAGTTCATGATGTCATCTTTCTTTACTGCTACATAGAACTCCATTGTGTAGATGTACCACATTTTCTCTACCCATTCCTCAGTTGAGGGGCACTTGGGTTGGTTCCAGCTTTTTTCTATTGTGAACAGACCTGTAATAAATATAGCTGTGCAAGTATCTCTTCGATAAGATGAGTCTTGTGGGTATATACCCAGGAGTGGTATGACTGCGTCAGGTGGTAAGCTCATTTTGAGTCTTCCAAGGGTTCTCCACTCTTCTTTCCATAGTGGCTGTACAAGTTTACATTCCCACCAGCAGTGGATGAGTGTTCCCCTTTCCCCACAACTTCTCCAGCACTTGGTATCATTTGTTTTCTTGATCCTAGCCAGTCTTATTGGAGTGAGATATCTTAAAGTGGTTTTAATTTGCAATTCCTTAATTATTGGTGACATCGAACATTTTTTTAAGATGTTTCTCGGGAATCTCTAATTCCTCACGTGTGAAGTCTCTGTTCAGCTCTTTGCTCCATGTATTGGGTGGGTCATTTGTTTTCTTTCTTCTTTGTTTTTTGAGTAGCTTATATACCCTGGAAATCAATGCTTTGTCAGATGTATCTGTGGTGAAGGTTTCCTCCCATTCTGTGGGACTTTTGATGTACAGAAGCTTTTGAGTTTAATGAGGTCCCATTTGTCAATTGTATGTGGAAAATCCAGCTTGAATTGCCGGCTGGATTTCCAACTAGCACAGCATGGCCAAGAGTCTGGCTCTGCCCCCAGGGAGGAGCAAGACACATGGCATGGCATAGGTACGGGATGCTGGGTGGAGCAAGGTGTGCAGTGGTGAGGGGTTGGGGGGCTCATGATTGGTCCTCAGAACTGATGTCATTTGGTTTATAAAAGCAAGCTGTGGCAACCAGTAAATCAAATTCCAATTAACATCATCGCGGAATTCCCAGCCAATATTTTTATTAATTATTGTGTACATACAGGCTAACGTAGGCCTGAGTTTCATTCAGGTGGCCAGTGGGCTGGAAAAAGGTTCCCTTTGTGGACCATCAACCTGGGTAGCTGGTGTTGTGAGTGAAATTCCTGTCCCAGCACTGGGCAGGTGGGAAGTCACAGCCAAGAGTGGAACACGAGTCTCGTGGGTCCAGGCTAAGAGCCTAAGTTGGAGTTACCACTTAGGTTAGGCTGAGGGAAGTAGCCAGCTGGTCTCTGCTCCAAGAGGCCACCTCCCCACAGTGTCCGCAATGTGGGCAGTGTGTCCGCATTCCCCTTAGCAGGGCCACCTTGTCCCTTGCTTGGCATAAAAAGAGAAGCTTCCTACGATTGTCGATCTTATTTCTTGTGCAGCTGCTGTCTGATTTAAGAAGTCTTTTCCTATGCCTATGTCTTGTAGGCTGATGCCAATCTTTGCCTCTATAACCTTCAGAGCTTTGGGGTTCACATTGAGGTCTTTGATCCATCTGGAATTGACTTTTGTACAATGCGAGAGGTAGGGGTTTAACTTTATTCTTCTAAAAGTGGTGATCCAGTTTTGCCAACACCACTTGCTGAAGATGCTGTCTTTCCTCCATTGTGTCTTTTTGGCCCCCTGGTCAAATATGAGGTGGCTGAAATTGTATGTGCTCAAGTTTGGATCTTCAGTTTTGTTCCATTGGTCAACAGGTCTGTTTTTGTGCCAGTACCAAGCTGTTTTTATGACTATAGCCCTGTAGTATATTTTGAAGTCTGATAGAGAGATCTCCATATTGCTCTTTTCCCTCAGGGTTGCTTTGGCTATTCATGGTCTTTTGTTTTTCCAAATGAAATTAAGGACTTTTTTTTCCAAGCCTGTGAAGAAACTCTTGGGAATTTTAATTGGGATCATGTCGAATCTGTATATTGTTTGGGTAGAATGGACATTTTTACTATGTTAATTTTCCCAATTCATGAGCATGGGAGGTATTTCCATCTTCTAATGTCTTCTTCAATTTCCTTCTTCAGGGGTTTAAAGATTTTTTTTACAGATCTTTGATGTCTTTGGTTAGGTTTCTTCCTAGATATCTTATTGTTTTTGAGGCTATTGTGAGTAGGAAGGTCTCCTTGTATTCCTTCCTCAGTTGCTTGTCATTGGTGTAAAGAAAGGCTACTGATTTTTCTAGGTTGGTTTTGTATCCTGCCACTTTACTGAAACTCTTAATTGCTTCTAGGAGCTTTGTGGTGGAGCTTTTAGCATCCCTTAGGTAAACAATTATATCTTCAGCAAAAAGGGATAGCTTGACTCTTTTACAATTAATACTCCTTTAATTTCCTGTTCATGCCTTATTGCCCTAGCAAGTGTTTCAAGCACTATATTGAAGAGGAGTGGTGACAGGGGGCAGCCTTGCAGAGTTCCTACCTTTAAAGGGAATGTTTCTGTCGTTTCCCCATTTAGGATGATATTGGCTGTGGGTTTCCTGTATATGGCTTTGATTACATTGAGGAATGATCCCTCCAAACCAATTCCCTCTAGGACTTTAAGCATGATTTAAGCTGGATTTTGTCAAAGGCTTTTTCTGCATCAATTGAGATGATCATGTGGTTTTTGTCTTTCAGTCCATTTATGTGTTTCATATTTATTGATTTTCGTATGTTGAACCAACCCTGCATCTCTGGTATGAAGCCAATTTGGTCATGATGGATGATATTTTTGATGTGGGTCTGTATGTGATTTGCCAGTATCCTGTTTAGAATTTTGGCATCTGTGTTCACTAATGAGATTGGTTTATAGTTCTTCTTTTTGGTTGTATCTTTGCCTGGTTTGGGCTTCATAGAAGGTATTTGGGAGATTTCCCTCTGCTTGAATCCTTCTGAACAATTTGAGTAATAATGGTTGTAACTCTTTTTGAAATGTTTTATAGAATTCTGACTTGAAACCATCTGGGCCTGGGCTTTTTTTAGTTGGGAGGTTTCTTATTACATCTTCAATTTTTTCATATATTATAGGTCTGTGTAAGTTGTCAATCTCTTCTTGGTTAAGCTTTGGTGATTCCCAGGATTTCAAATATTCATCCATTTCTTCTAGGTTTTCAAACTTAGTAGAGTTTTTGAAGTATCCCCATATGATTGTCTGGATTTTTTTCATTGTCTGTTGTGATGTTTCCCTTTTCATCACCAATTCTATTGATTTGGAGTTGCTCTTTCTTTCTTTTGGTTAACTGAAATAGAGGTCTGTCTATCTTGTTTATTCCATCAAAGAACCAACTTTTGGATTCATGGATTTTTTTTGTATTGTTTTCTTTGTTTCTATTTCATTCATTTCTACTCTGATTTTTGTTATTTCTTCCTGTCTGTTGCATTTAGGGCTCATTCGTTGTTGTCTCTTACGCGTTTTTAGCTGCAGTGTTAGATCATTCACTTGTACTCTTTCTGTTTTTCTGATGTAGGCACGCAGGACTATAAAATTCCCTCTTAGGACTGCTTTTAAAGTATCCCATAGGTTTTGTTGTATTGTATTATCATTGTCATTCAATTCCAGGAATGCTTTGATTTCTTTCTTTATTTCTTCCTTGACCCATTCATTGTTCAGGAGATTGTTGTTTAATCTCCATGTGTTCTTGTAGATAGTAGGCCTTATCCTGGTGTTGATATTGAGCTTTATTGCACTGTGGTCTGTTAGAATGCATGAAATTATTTTAATCTTTTTATATTTGTTGAGGTTTTTTTCTGTGTCCCAGTATGTGGTCAATTTTGGAGAATGTTCCGTGGGGTGCTGAGTAGAAAGTGTATTCTCTGGTATTAGGGTGGAATATTCAGTAGATGTCCATGAGGTCCATTTGGTGTATCGTATCATTCAGTTCAGATGTCTCTCTGTTTATTCTTTGGTCGATCTGTCAGAGGACTTAGTGGGGTACTTAATTCCCCTACTATTAGTGTACTGGGGTTAATCTGTGCCTTGAGGTCCTGGAGAATTGTCTTTATAAAGTTTGGTGCACCAGAGTTTGGTGCATATATATTCATGATTGTGAAATGTTCATGGTTAATTGTTCCTTTGATAAAGATGTAATGGCCCTCTTTGTCTCTTCTGATTTCTTTTACTTTGAAGTCTATTTTGTCTCATATTACAATAGCAACACCTGCTTTATTTTGGGTACCATTTGCTTGGAATATTTTTTCCATCCCTTCGCCTTAAGTTGGTGCCTATCCTTGAGAGTGAGATGGGTTTCTCGCAAGCAGCATATAGTTGGGTTTTGTTTCCTAATCCAATCTCCCAGTCTATGTCTTTTGACTGGGGAGTTTAGTCCATTAGTGTTTAAGGTTATAACTGAAAGATGCATGTTGCTTCCTTTAACCTTATTATCCATTTGCATTTTTAGTCTCAGTTTCTACTTCTGCAATTATGTTTTATTAATTTCTCTTTCTAGATGCCTGGTGATGGTTGTGCCTCTCTTCTGTCCTTTGAATTGCTTCAAGTATTTTCTGAAGGGTTGGTTTTCTGGACATGTATTCTATCATCTTGTTTATGTCATGGAAGATTTTTCTCTCTCCTTCAAGTATAAATGACATTTTTGCTGGATTTAGTAACCTGGGTTGGCTTCTATAGTCCTTTAACACTGGGAATGCTTTGCTCTATGTTCTTGCTTTCATGGTTTGCACTGAGAAGTCAGTTGTAATTCTGATGGGTTTCCCCTTATATGTAACTTGTTGTTTTTCTGTTGTGGCTTTCAGAAATTTGTCTTTGTTTGGGGCATCTAGCATTTTAACTATGATATGGCATGGGGAGTTTCTTTTCTGATCTAGTCTGTTTGGAGTTCTATGTGCTTCTAGTATTTGTATGGGTTTGTCTTTTTTTTTAGTTGGGGGAAATTTTCATCTATTATTCTGTTGAAGATCTGATCGATACCATTCTCTTAAGACTCTTCTCCTTCCTCTATTTCTATGATGCAGAGGTTTGATCTTTTCATAGTGTCCCATATTTCTTTTTTTTTTTAATTTTTTTTTATTTATTTATTTCTGTATGTGTATCAATGTACTGTCTGCATGCAGGTCTGTGCACCCGTGTCGTGCAACGCCGCGGAGGTCAGAAGAGGGTCTTGGATTCCCCTGGAGCTGGAGTTCTCCTGGAATTGGAGTTTCAGACGGTTCTCAGCCGCCATGTGGGTGCTGGGGATCGAACCCGGGTCCTCTGCAAGAGCGGTCGGCGCTCTTAACCGCTAGGCCATCTCTCCAGCCCCAGTGTCCCATATTTCTTGGTTGTTCCACTTTTGTGTATTTTTAAGTTTTTCATAATCTTTACTTGAGCTTTTTAGTTGTTCTGTGTTGTCTTACAGGTCTGATATTCTTTGTTCTGCTTCCTCCATTCTATTTCTGAGGCTTTTTCCATTCCTTTCCTCTTCATTAGATGAGTGTTCTATTTCATTTTACATTCCATCCTGTGATTTCTTTAGTATTTCCACTTCCTTTTGGAGCTTCTCAATCTCTTCCTATAGCTCCTCGCTTCACTGGTTGGTTTCCTTTTTCAGTGTTTCCACTTCCTCTAGGTCTTGAGTTTTTCCATTCTCTCTCCTTCATTCTCTGACTTGTTCTTTATATTCTTTGATTTCTTTGAATATTTCTGCAATTGTTCCTCTAATATCTGTGTCCTGGGCCATCCCCAGGAGGATCCCACTGTAGGAATCTCCCAAAGGGTTGGTAGCGCTTGGTGTGGAATTATCCTGCACTTTCCCATGTTGTCCCTGGCATGTGGGTTTCCCTTTTTGCCTATATTCCACAATGTGAATCACAAATGCCTCTTCACTATGTTGAAAGCTTGCCTCCTTCAGATGCATTTTTTTCCTCCTTTTTTATGGGGTGTTGACTTGTCTATGTTTCAAGCTTTCAATTTTGTTTATATATTGGAGGTCTAACTCACTCTTCCCTTTCTATTCTGAAGGTTCTCCAAAAAATCCACTTGGACACTCCCTCAGCAAATCCAATTGGCCAGGGGTGGGGGGGATATATGCCTGGCTTAGCTGTGTTTCAGGAGGTCCTGGGAAGTCCCTGATCTAAACTCTGCATATTCAAGTCTCACAATGACAACAGGCCCACATTTAATACCAGCTAGCAGGCGACTCAACCCCAACAACCACACAAACAATGATTTAGCTATCCAACAAATCAATGAAATGACAGATTGAATGTGATCTTTTTGAACCCTAGAATAAAAACTTTTCACTGAGACCTAAAAACAATCAAAGAACTAAGGGTTTGCCCAAGGTGCCATCCAGAATAAGAATGAAGAGTCCACAGGCACATTTGAGGGGGAAAAAATCAAGCCGGGTCCTTTCAATATACCATAAGTCCTTAAAGCTTTCCCTGGATCCCTAGAGCAGTCTTTGGCCTATGTGAAGAGCATCCTCCCTTGGAGCACACTGTCACATGATCCTCTGTATTTTGAAGAGATGGAATATATTTCCCCAATGCTTGTCTTGTTTCAGAAGCAGTTCAGTGAATCCAGTGGTACATTATTGCAATCCAACTGTTTCCATGTCATTAATTAGTCCATTCTATGTTTCTTTCAGATCATACTGGCCTGGTGCTGACTAGCACTCATGGGAAATGCAAATATTTTATTACTCATGCTTATAGTAAGCAAGATCAAAAAGTGATCATAGGCTTGGTTAGCTAATTTCAATGTCACCTATTGCTCCTCATAGGAAACCTCCTTTCTAATGGTTAAAACCAGTAGATCAATTATCTAAGAAGAGTGGACTTGCTGAATTCTTCTTAAGTCAATCTTCTTTAATGAGCAAGATATCCCAAAGAGGACTCACAGCAGGAATGGCTTCATGAGTCACTAGAAAACCTGAACTTTTCCAAACTCTATCTCAAAGCGAGTAATAGAGGAAATATGGCAGCTAATTTAGAGATGTCACATACTACTTACTGAATCTGTTTCTGACATCTTATTGTTACCTTTACCTGCTTCTTCAGCAGACCCACTCACATTCAAAAGGCATCAGAACTTTCTTTTTCAAGCTGTAGAAACTTTGGATTAGTCAGCTTTCTGGTTGATGCTTTGACAAAAGCTTAAAAGAGGAAACATTTTTGAATCAGGCCTACAGCTTAGATCATAGTGTCCCTCTGTTATCAGATTCAGAAACCTACTGCATTCGTCTTAATGATAAAATACCTTAATAAGAGCATCTAAAATACCTTAACAGAGAAAGGGCTTATTGGGCTCACAATTCTAAGTTCCAACTCATCACTGTGGAGGAAGTCAAGGTGGCAGGAACTTAAAGCAGCTAATCCCATTACATCCAGACTAAAGGGCAGAGAGTAATGAGTTAATGCACACCTTCCAGGGATCAGTCACCTTCTCCATGTAAACTCAATTCAGAATCCCCTACCTAGAGGTTGCACTGTGGTACAACCCACAGTGGAAAAATCCTCCCACCTGAAAATATTCAAGATAATCCCCCACAGACATGCCAGCCAGCCAAGCTAGACAATCCCTCAGGAAGCCTACTATCCTGAGTGATTATAGATTGTGTCAAGTTGTTCATAAATGAACTACTCTCCCTGATTTTAAAAGAAATTAGGAAACAAAAATTGATAAACAAACTGCTAAACCAAGGAAAGAAATCCTGCTAGCTTGTCTCTGCTTTTCCTGTACCATTGTTACACTTTTATAGAAAAGATGAAACAAAAGCTAGGAATTGTGCACATTAACTGTGCGTTAGCTGTCAGAATCTCCTCTGGAGAGGCAAGTTCACCCCTCAGCTGACCTAGGCTTTGAATTACCTTTCCCCAGCGTGAGGTTCCTGAAGAAATTTTAATCCTTTGGAGTCCATTGTTTCAGTAACATGACAGCTGATGTAAATGAAGTAAGTATCTCTCTTTTATAATGCCTCTGCTCTTCACAGGCTTGGGAAAAAAGTCCTTAAAGCCGGGCATGGTGGCACACACCTTTAATCCTAGCACTTGGGAGGTAGAGGCAGGCAGATCTTTGTGAGTTCAAGGCCAGCCTGGTCTACAGAATGAGTTACAGGACAGCTGGAACTACAGGGAGACCCTGTCTCGAAAATACCAAAAAATAAACAAATAAATAAATAAATAAATAAATAAATAAATAAATAAAAGTCCTTAAATTCATTTGGAAAAACAAAAGACCCCGAATAGCCAAAACAACCCTGAGTGAAAAGAGCTACACAGGGGCGATCTCTATACCAGACTTCAAACTATACTACAGGGCTATAGTCATAAAAACAGCCTGGTACTGGCACAAAAACAGACCTGTTGATCAATGGAACAAAACCTAAGATCCAAACCTGAGCTCATACAATTTCAGCCATCTCATATTTGACAAGGGGCCCAAGAAGACACAATGGAGAAAAGACAGCATCTTCAACAAGTAGAAGAATGAAATTAAACCCCTACCTCTCACCCTGTACAAAAGTCAACTCCAAATGGATCAAAGACCTCAACGTGAAACCCCAAACTCTGAAGGCAATAGAAGAAAAAGTTGGCAGCAGACTACAAAACATAAGCATAGGAAAAGACTTCCTAAATCAGACAGCAGCTGCATAGGAATTAACCATTAAACTCAAAAGCTTCTGTACATCAAAAGAAACAATCAAGGAAGTGAAGAGAAATCCCACAGAGTGGGAGGAAGCCTTCACCACAGAAACATCTGACAAAGCATTGATTTACAGACTATATAAACTACTAAAAAAACAAAGAAGAAAGAAAACAAATGACCCACTCAATAGATGGAGCAAGGAACTGAATATAGACTTCACAAGTGAGGAATTAGAGATGGCTGAGAAACGCCTTAAGAAGTGATCAACATCACTAATCAATAAGGAAATGCAAATCAAAACCACTTTAAGATATCATCTTACTCCAATAAGACTGGCTAGGATCAAGAAAACAAATGATACCAAGTGCTGGAGAGGTTGTGGGGAAAGGGGAACACTTATCCACTGCTGGTGGGAATGAATGTAAACTGGTGCAGCCACAATGGAAATCAGTGTGGAGAACCCTTGGACGACTTGGAATGAACTTGCTACCTGACCCAGCCATACCACTCCTAGGTATGTACCTTCAAGACTCCCCCCACCACAAAGATACATGCACACCCATGTTTATTTCAGCTCTCTTCACAATAGCAAGGAGCTGGAACAAACCCAAATGCCCCTCAACTGATGAGTGGATAGAGAAAATGTGGTACATCTACCCAATGGAGTTCTAGGCAGCAGTAAAGAAAGACGACATCATGAGCTTTGCAGGAAAATGGCTGGAGCTAGAGGACATCATGCTGAGTGAAGTAACACAGTCCCAGAAAAACAAATGATGAATGGTATCCCTCATCTGTGGATGCTAATGCCAATTCCCTAGTTGTAAGTATTTCTTGTGCATGGCCCCTTGAGCTTTTGTCCAAAGCAGTTGGGAGTGATGCATATTAGAAACAACAACAACAACAGAAAGGCCTGCATCAAAGAACTGACTGAAACAGTGAACTTCTGCTCAAAACAGTCAACTTCCTCATGGAGAATATTGAGAAAGACTGAGAAAGAGATGAAAAGCATGTTTGGCAGAATGCATGAGCACTGGTGGGGTGGGGGCATAGGGTGGGGGACACAGGTCTAGATTTGATAAAAAATACATATATATAAATTAATTTAAAAAATTAAAAAAATGCCTCTGCTCTTTGCAGTTTCACATGGGATTTCTGTTACAGAATCAGTGCTGAGTTCATGATTTGGAAGTTTTCTGTACTGATGACATAGGGGAATATCCTATTTGAGGGAAACATCCACTGGATGAAGCTATGGGCATTGCACCATTAACTAGCTCTTGAAAAAGTCAGTGGAAAGTCTAATGATAAGTAGTATATGTGTATATGTACATATATTTCAGACAAAGACACATTAACAGAGAGTCACTGGGAGCCTGTGTGTGAGAGGGAGAAGAAGATTTGAGGTGATAAAAGAAAATAACAATTTTCAACATCACTAATCATCAGGGAAATGTAAATCTAAACCATAATGAGGAATCATCTCACTCCAGTAAGAATAACTGTTTTTTAAAAAGATAAAAGAGATTTTAAGGGTGGAATTCAACTACCAAGAAAGTGGAAGGAGTAAGCAAGCAAGCATAGCTATTCTTATACTTAATAAAGTAGGTTTTTATAAACTAATCAAAAGAGATAAAAAGGTCACAACATATTCATAAATGAAGCACCATAATGAAAAAGAAACAATTGTAAACAAATGTGTACCAAATATTGGGACTTCCAATTTCACTAAAGAAACTTCTTATGAAGTCACATAAGTCCCAATGCAATAATAGTGTGAGACTTAATATCTGTCCTCATATTTAGATAGTCTAAATATCACCAAAGAAACTTCAGAGCTAAATTATACCATAGTTCAATTGGACTTAACAGACATATACAGAATACTCAAAATCTGACAGTCATGGATCACACAAGTTTCTCAATGGCACATAAAACCTTCTCCAACTCTGGTATGGAGATTAGACTTCAAACTATACTACAAGGGCTATAATTATAAAAACAACCTGGTACTGGCACAAAAACAGACCTGTTGACGAATGGAACAAAATTGGAGATCCACACTTCAGCACATACAATTTCAGCCAACTCATATTTGACAAAGGCACCAAGAAGACTCAATGGAGGAAAGACCGCATCTATAGCAAATGGTGTTGGCAAAACTGAATCACCATTTGTAGAAGAATAAAATTAAACTTTTACCTCTCACCCTGTACAAAAATAAACTCCAAATAGATCAAAGACCTCAAATTGAAACTCGAAACTCTGAAAGTGATAGAAGAAAATGTTGGCAGCAACTTATATGATATAGGAATAGAAGAAGACTTTCTAAATCAGACAGCAGCTGCACAGGAAATAAGGTCAACAATTGACAAGTGGGAACTCATTAAACTCAAAAGCATCTTCTGTACAGTGAAAGAAACAATCAGTGAAGTGAAGAGAAAACACACAGAGTGGGAGGAAACCTTCACTGCTGATACATATGACAGAGCATTAACTTCCAGAATACATAAACTACTCAAAAAACAAAGAACTAAGAGAACAAATGACTAACTCAAAAGATGGTGTGGTTCGAAAACAGTCTGCCGACAACTGGTGCCAGAGCAGTGGGGGCAGAGGCTATGCAGACCAGGGTTTTGGCCCCGAGGATTCTGGGAGCTGAGGTTCAAACACAGAGACTGCAGGCAACAACTGGTGCCCAATGTACAAATGGATAATAAGGTGAAAGGAAGCAACACACATCTCTCAAATATAACCTTAAATGTTAGTGGTCTAAACTACCTAATCAAAAGGCACAGACTGGGAGAATGGATTAGGAAACAGAATCCATGTATATGCTGTCTACTAGAAACCCATCTCACCCTCAAGGATAGGCACCAACTTAAAGTGAAAGGATGGAAAAAAATATTTCAAGCAAATGGTACCAAAAGGAAAGCAAGAGCTATTTTAATATCAGACAAAATAGACTTCAAAGTAGAAGCAATTAGAAGAGACAAAGAGGACCATTACATCCTTATCAAAAGAAAAATTAACCATGAAGACTTTGCAATCATGAATATATATCCACCCAACACTGGTGCACCGACCTTTATAAATACAACTCTACAGGAAATTAAGGCACAGATTAACTCCAGCACACTCATAGTAGGGGATTTCAATACCCCATGGAGTTCTTTGGACAGATCAACCAAATGAAGAATAAACAGAGAGACATCTTAACTGAACAATACAATACAGGAAATGGACCTCACAGACATCTTCTGGATATTCCCCCCAAGCACCAGAGAATATACTTTCTACTCAGCACCCCACGGAACATTCTCCAAAATTGACCACATATTTGGACACAGAAAAAAACCTCAACAAATACAGAAAATTGAAATAATTTCATGCATTCTATCAGACCATAGTGCAATAAAGCTCAATATCAATACCAGGATAAGCCCTGCTACTTACACTAGCACATGGAGACTAAACAACACACTCCTGAATAATGAATGTCAAGGAGGAAATAAAGAAAGAAATCAAAGCATTCCTGGAACTGAATGACAATGACAGTACAACACAACA
Organism: Rhizomys pruinosus; assembly: GCA_009823505.1. Classification (NCBI taxonomy): domain Eukaryota; kingdom Metazoa; phylum Chordata; class Mammalia; order Rodentia; family Spalacidae; genus Rhizomys; species Rhizomys pruinosus. The sequence continues at coordinate 160,745 of VZQC01003364.1, forward strand.
AAACCTATGGGACACTTTAAAAGTAGTCCTACAAAGCAACGGTTGCCTACTTCAACCTTCGTACCCAAAGACTCTTGTAGAGAAGACAACTTTGGTGCACTTAATTGGGAAGGGAAGTGGAGGAGAAGGGAGGGCAGGGGAAGGGAGGGGAGGGGAAAGGAGGGGCAGGACTGTGTCAGGGCTGTGACATCCTGTCCACACTGTTGGCAGACAAGACCCTCTGCCTTCGGTTGCTTCCATCACTCTCAAGTGATTTCTTTTTCTCGAAAGACCCTCAATTTATCTTCCATTAATTCCTATTGTTCTCTCTGAGCACTCTGTGAAAGAGGTGGATGGATACTCAATTGAAAGAGAGCACTTCTTCATTCTTTCTTTTCTTAGCAAATGGAAAAAAAAGAGTTGTACATTCTTTCTAAGGAAAAAAAAAAGACAAGGGACCTAGCAAAACTCAGCAATGTTATTGTATTTTTTAAAAAAATATTTTTATAGACTTGTTTTCAGGTTATTAAATGTAAAGAAACAGACACTCTTTTTTAAAGCAGTCAAATCATTGATGATTTATGTTCTCAAGTTTTAGAAGTAATTTTCTAGGAAGCTGTGGCATTATGAAATACTAGGATGAATTTTTTTTTAGTAGAATTAGTTGAAGCATTTTTAATGAATATATTATGGCCCTTGGCTGTTTACTAATAGATAAAAAGCCAGATAGAATTTTTGAATGCTTTTAAGGCCATAAAATGTTAAAGATCATTAAAGCTAAAAAAAATCTTGAAATTAGAACAAGTTTTGTTTTTCTCAGTGCTGGGGCTTGAACCCAGGACTTCATGCGTGGGAGGCCAGTGCTCCATGACTGAGCTACATCCCCAGCCCTTCGAGCAGTCTCTTACTGGTTCTCTAGTGTTACTGCAAGTATTAATACTCCTTGAAATTATAATAAGGTGCTATTCACATAATATTTCATGTAAGATGAGTGCCAGAATATCTAGTCTTTTAAATCCTAAATCATCCAATACATGTTACCATCTCATTCCCAAATTTTGTCATAGAAAAGGCAAATTTAAAAAGTTAGATTCAAAAACTTTTTTTCCTAATAAGATACGTTTTACTGAAGCAAAAAAAAGAATTAGTTAAAACCTATTGATAATTCTGTTAAATTTAAGTAATTACTAGGCAGTGTTTCACTGTAGTGTTTAGGATGAAGTGCATTTCTTTCAGTGACTTTGTAATGGGAAGCATATTAAAACAGTGCTGAGGTGCTGGGTTGAAAGATGTCTGTAGAAGGTTACGTGAAATGAAGGAAGCGTCACTGAGTACAGTGTGTTCTTCTGATGTAATTAGAAAGTGACTTCTGTAAGGACAATGTCCATGGGAAAAAAAAATAAGCTGTTAAAAAGAGAAAGGAAACTGTAGATTAATTTAACTGGGAAAATGGGTGATTAGCAGAGACCGTTCCCTAACACTGTATTATTTACAGGCTAGTGCTTTAACTTTAAAAAATATTTACTTCTACTTTTTGTCAAATGACACATGTGTGTTTATGTGTAATTCAGAATGTTGTGCATACAAAGATAGGCCGCCAAATCTATCAAATCAAACTATTTTATCTGGAGTTTGGTACAAGTTTTTACTTCTGATTCTGTATAAAAAATTAAAAAAAAAAACAGAAAGGGCACAGATAAATGAGCTAACATGCAGCTAAAAACAATTAAAGACAACAACAAATAAACCCTAAACACAGACAGGAAGAAATAAAAATCAGAGCAGAAATTAATAAAATAGACTCAAAGAAAACAATAAAAATCAATGAATCCAAAAGTTGGTTCTTTGAGAGAATAAACAAGATAGACAGACCCCTTAGCCCAGTTAACCAAAACAAAAAAAGAGCAACTCCAAATCAGTAGAATTCATGATGAAAAGAGAAATATCACTACAGACAATGAAAAGGGAAATATCACAACAGACAATGAAAAGATCCAGACAATCATACAAGAATACTTCAAAAACCTATACTCTACTAAATTTGAAAACCTAAGAGAAATGGATGAATGTCTGCAATCCCAGGAATTGCCAAAGCTAAACCAAGAAGAGATTGACAGCTTAAACAGTTGCATAATATATGAAGAAGTTGAAAATGTAATAAGAGACCTCCCAACTAAAAAAAGCCCAGGTCCAGATGGTTTCACAGCAGAATTCTATAAAACATTTAAAGAGGACTGAGGACCATTATTACTCAAACTGTTCAGAAGGATACAAGCAGAGGGAAATCTCCCAAATTCCTTCTATGAAGCCAGCATCACTCTAATACTAAAACAAGCAAGGATGCAACCACAAAAAGAGAACTACAGACCCATCTCATTAATGAACTCAGATGCAAAAATTCTCAACAAAATACTTGCAGATCATATACAGACCCACATAAAAAAGATCATTCACGGGCTGGAGAGATGGCCTAGCGGTTAAGAGCACCGACCGCTCTTACAGAGGACCCGGGTTCGATCCCCAGCACCCACATGGCGGCCGAGAACCATCTGAAACTCCAATTCCAGGAGAACTCCAGTTCCAGGGGAATCCGACACCCTCTTCTGACCTCCGCGGCATTGCACGACACGGGTGCACAAACTCGCATGCAGACAGTACATTCATACACATACAGAAATAAATAAAATTAATAAAAAAAAAATTAAAAATAAAAGATCATTCACCATGATCAAGTTGGATTCATACCAGAGATGCAGGGATGGTTCAACATACAAAAATCAGTAAATATCATAAAACACACAAATGGACTGAAGGACAAAAACCACATGATCATCTTTATAGATGCAGAAAAAGCCTTTGACAAAATCCATCATCCCTTGTAATGATTAAAGTACTAGAGGGAATGGGACTGAAAGAATCATTCCTCAACATAATCAAAGCTATATATAAGAAACCCACAGCCAGCTTTATCCTAAATGGAGAAAAGTTAGAAGGATTCCCCATAAAGGTAGGAATCCGACAATGCTGCCCCTTGTCACCACTCCTCTGCAATATAGTGCTGAAACACTGGCTAGGGCAATAAGAGAAGAAAAGGAAATTAAAGGAGTATTAATTGGAAAAGAGGAAGTAAAACTATCCAGTCTTGCAAACAATATTATAGTTTACCTAAGGGATGCTGAAAACTCTACCAGAAAACTCCTAGAAACGATTAAGAGTTTCAGTAAAGTGGCAGGATACAAAATTAACCTAGAAAAATCAGTAGCCTTTCTTTACACCAACAACAAGCAACTGAAGAAGGAATACAAGGAGATCTTCCCAATCACAATAGCTTCAAAAACAATAAAATATCTAGGAACAAACCTAACCAAAACTACCAAAGATCTCTACAATAAAAATCACAAACTCCTGAAGAAGGAGATTGAAGACATCACAAGATGGAAAGACCTCCCATGCTCATGGATTGGAAAAATTAATATAGTAAAAATGTCCATTCTATCCAAATTAATATATAGATTCAATGCAATTCCAATTAAAATCCCGAGGACATTCTTCACAGGTTTGGAAAAAAATTCTTAAATTCATATGGAATAACAAAAGACCCTGAATAGCCAAAGCAACCCTTAGTGAAAAGAGCAATACAGGGGGGATTTCTATACCAGACATCAAATTATACTGCAGGGCTATAGTCATAAAAACAGCCTGGTACTGGCACAAAAACAGACCTGTAGACGAATGAAACAAAACTGAAGATCCAAACTTGAGCACATAAAATTTCAGCCACCTCATATTTGACAAGGGGGCCAAAAAGACTTAATGCAGGAAAGACAGCATCTTCAGCAAATGGTGTTGGCAAAACTGGATCACCACTTGTAGAAGAATAGAATTAAACCCCTACCTCTCCCCCTGTACAAAAATCAATTCCAAATGGATCAAAGACTTCAATGTGAAACCCAAAACTCTGAAGGTGATAGAAGAAAAAGTTTGCAAGAATTTACAAGAGGAAAACTTACAAGTAGGAAAAGACTTTCTAAATCAAACAGCAGCTGCACAGGAAATAAGGTCAACAATTGACAAGTGGGACCTTACTAACTCAAAAGTTTCTATACAGCAAGAGAAACAATCAGGGAAGTGAAGAGAAAACCCACAGAGTTGGAGGAAAACTTCACTGCTGATACATCTGACAGAGCATTAACTTCCAGACTATATAAACTACTCAAAAAACAAAGAAGTAAGAAAGCAAATGACTCACTCAAAATATGGAGTAAAGAGCTGAGCAGAGACTTCACAAGCAAGGAAACAGAGATGGCTGAGAAACATCTTAAAATGTGTTCAACATCACTAATAATCAAGGAAATGCAAATTAATATCACTTTAAGATGTCACTCTGATAAGGCTGGCAAGGATCAAGAAAACAAATTATACCAAATGCTGGAGAGGGTGTGGGGAAAGGGGAACACTCATCCACTGCTGGTGGGAATGCAAACTTGTACAATCACAATGGAAAGCAGTATGGAGAACACTTAAAAGGCTCAAAATGAGCCAAGCACCTGACCCAGCCATACCACTTCTGGGAATATATCCATCAGACTCTTCCAATCTCAGAAATATATGTACAGCCATGTTTATTGCAGCTCTCTTCACAATAGTGAAGAGGTGGAACCAACTTAAGTGCCCCTCAACTGACGAGTGAATAGAGAAAATGTGGTACATCTACACAATGGAGTTCTATGTAGTGGTAAAGAAAGATGACATCATGAAATTTGCAGGTAAATGGATGGAACTAGAATATTTATGCTAAGTGAAATAACACAATCCCAGAACAACAAAAGGAATGATATCCTCATCTGTGGATGCTAGTATCAAGTACCTGGTTGTAAGACTAACTGAGCAACGTTAATGTTATACTCTGCATGATCTAAAGACAACTGTGCTCTTGCATTATGAATCCCTAAACAGGTTCTAGAACTGACCTAACATTATTTTCTTGGATTTTTGGTATATGATGGAGGGTATGTGTGCATCTTTTACAGTAATATGGGATTAAAAAGGAAAGACTCGAATCAAGAAATATGATATGGAAATAACATACAGTTTGTTTCCAAAGGATACAATTTTAATATAGGTGCAATGTAACAGGCTGGTGCAACTTAGCCTTTCTGAGTGCTTAACGACCATACTTAATGTCCATAAGAATTTGGCTGAGGGACCTAAGGGATAACTTTGTTTCTTGCCCTCAGATGTCAACCAAGTCTTAGGGGATTATGCATGGGGGGCATCTATTGAAATGTCCTGCAAATGTGGGTCACCAGTCTTCCTGTTCAGGGATGTCTTGGAGAGCCACTAATGGGACTTCAGTGTCCAGTCTATAAAGAGGAAAGTCTGCTCATGCTTCAGAATAGGAAACCTGGTCTAACAAGTCCTGATTTTGTCCTCGAGTGGAAGGAATTGGTAAATGAAAAGCTGAAAGAAGCAAGGTGCTCCCACCCTCCTCCCCTCAAAAAATCCCGAGAGACCCCTAAGGACCAGATCCTCAACTGACCTTGAAAAAACAAAAACCTTGGTTAATCTGGGCTAACTGTGTGGCCTTAGCCATCCAAAAGGAAGGTACAACCAGAAATAAATAAACAGTAAGACCAGAGAAACTGTACTGCTGACTTAAAACTTGAGATCTTAGTAAAAAGACAAAAAGAAAAAAGAGAGAATAGTGTGGTTTGGCGTGTCCTCAAATCTTAGTGGCAAGTGCATCTACCCTGTGGCTGCCATCACTTTTAGCATTCCTCAAAGACATGAGACACAGCTTTTTAACCTTCTAATGTGGACTGAAGACTCATGTCTCTCCAAGAATCCTCTAAACCTTCAATGCCAGATGGGAATTACTGAGATACACAGCTTGTGGACTAAACAGCTAAGGGGATTTCAGTCTCATCAGTATATAGAATGCCATTGTTGGACTACCTGGGCTGTATCATGGAGGCCAGTACAGGGATATCAAGACAGGATGCGGCGGGGTAGTTACCTGGGCAAGCATCTGCAGCCTCTGCTGCAGGTAGGGGGTCGTGGGTGGGACCGTCCTATGTCTTTCTTTCCCGCTGGGACCAGAGGGTCCGGGTCTAGTGGTCTGCACCTTGGTGCGGGCCGCGGGATAGTTACCTGGGCAAGCATCTGCTGCCTCTGCCGCAGGTAGGGGGTCGTGGGCGGGACCATCCTACGTCTTTCTTTTGTGCCAGGACCAGAGGGTCCGGGGCTAGTGGTCTGCGCCTTGGTGCAGGCCGCGGGGTAGTTACCTGGGCAAGCATCTGCCGCCTCTGCCGCAGGTAGGGGGTCGCGGGCGGGACCGTCCTACGTCTTTCTTTCACGCCGGGACCAGAGGGTCCGGGGCTAGTGGTCTGCACCTTGGTGCAGGCTGCCGGGACACGGGCTAGGTCAGGCATATCCCCCCCCCCGAGATTGGTGACAATCTAAGTGGACCTTTTCTTGGAGAACCTTCAGAGCAAGAAGAGAAGAGTGGTTTACAAAATTGAAAACTAGACAAGTCAATACTCCATAAACAAGGAGGAGGAAAGGGGGGAAAAAAACATCTAAAGGAGGAAAGTAAAACCATCCCCTAACATAGTGAAAAGGTATTTGTGATCTGAACCACAAAAGGGAAGCCCACATGCCAGGAACACAACATTCACTAAGTTCTTTGTAGCGCAAACAAATCAAGCTTTGAATATTCTTGTTGATGTATTCCTCTTTTTGTACCATCGATGACCTTGTTTTATATAACTTTTGTAAAGCAACTACCTATGAAGATTTGTACTTTATTGGAGGTGTTGGTGCTTATCTAGCAATTTATACTTATTAAATTGTTGAAAAACCTAGGAACGGGAGGATGGTGGGATGTACACACTATTTCTGATCTTGAGATCATGTTTGTGGCGCGTCGCGTGAGATAAGTCTTCCCTTGGATAATAGCGATATGGGTTCTTAAGAGCTCTATTTCTAAGTATAAGAGTATTGGGGAAGAGTTATTCCAATGCTACTTCTAAAACATACTGCTCAAAAAGATAGGTATACAACAGGATACGAATAATACTAGTACTCCATGGAATATTGCTCACTCCATTTCAGCTTCATGATTCCTACCTCATCACAGACCAGAAACAATGGCACCAACTAGTTTTCATCAGTGCGTCGACACTAATGGTTTTCCTGGTTTGTCATCATGCAGACGTTATTTGCTGTATTTTAAATTATAAAATTTATTTCTATAGTCTAAAAATATATTGAAAGACGCTATTACTAAATTGACCTCCACTTGTTTATCCTACATTCTTACCAGATCATTATTAATTTTAGCTTTGTTCTGCTTCCTCCATTCTACTACTATTTTTCCTTTCCTTTCCCTCCTCCTCTTTCTTCTCCTCTTCTTGTACTAAGAATTGCTTGGTAGCTAATTCCTTTATTATAGACATTTAGATCTATGAAGCCCAACATTTGCTACTTACAAAACCAGGGAAGATGATACCAAAAAGGAGAACTATAGACCCATCTCCTAATGAACACAGATGCCAAAATTCTAAACAGGATTCTGGCAAATCGCATACAGACTCACACAAGAAAATCATCCATCAATGACCAAGTTGGATTCAAAGAAGATGCAGGGATGGTTCAACATATGATAATAACATCATCAAACATATCAAATGGATTGAGGACAAAACCACACATCATCTATCAATGATTGAGAAAGCCTTTGACAAAATCCAGCATCCTTTCAAATGTTAAAGTCGAGGGAACTGGCTGAAGGGATCATTCCTCAATGTAATCAAAGCATATAAAAGGAAACCCACAGCCAACATTATCCTAATGGGGATGACAGAAGCATTCCCTAAAGGTAGGAACTCGGCAAGCTGCCCCCTGTCACCACTCCTTTTCAATATAGTGTTGAAACACTGTGCAGGGCAATAAGCAAGAAAGGGAAATTAAAGGAGTATCTAATTGGAAAAAAGAGAATCAAGCTATCCCTAGTTAGCTGATGATATGATTAGTCCTACATAAGGGATGCTAAGACTCCACCAGAAAACTCCTAGAAACAGATTAAGAGCTTGGTAAAGTGGCAGGATACAAAATTAACTCTAGAAAATATAGTAGCCTTTCTTACACCAACAACAAGCAATTGAAGAGGGACTACAAGGAGACCTTCCACTCACATAGCCCAAAAAAATAAAATACTAGGAACAAACCTAACCAACACCAGTTTCTTACCAAAATTTAAACCCTGAAAAGGAATTGAGGAAGACATCAGAAGATGGAAAACTCCCATGCTCATGGTTGGAAAATAAATATAGTAAATGTCCATCCTATCAAACTAGTGTACAGATTTATTGCAATTCCAATAAAATCCCAAGACATTTCTTCACAGGTGTGGAAAAAAAAAGTCCTTAATTCACTTGGAAAACAAAAGACCCCGAATAGCCAAAGCAACCCTGAGGGAAAAGCAATACAGGGGGGATCGTTATCCAGACATCAAAAATATACTACAGGGCATAGTCATAAAAAAAGCCTGGTACTGGCACAAAAACAGACCAGTGACCAATGAATAAAACTGAAGATCCAAACTTGAGCTCATAAATATTCAGCCACCTCATATTTGACAAGGGGGCCAAGAAGACACAATGAGGACAAACAGCATCTTCAGCAAGTGGTGCTTGGCAAATTTGGATCACCACTTGTAGAAGAATAAATTAAACCCCCTAACCTTCTACCCTTGTCAAGTCAACTCATAAGCCAAAGACACTAATGGAAACACCGCAAAACTAAACGAGGTGATAGAAGAAAAATTGGCAGCGACTACAAGACATCAGGTGTAGGAAAAGACTTCTAAATCAACACGCAGCTGACAAGAAATAAGATCAACAATTGACAAATGGGACTTACTTAAACTCAAAAGTTTCTAAACATCAAAAGAACATAAAAGGAGAGTGAAGAGAAAACCCACAGAGTGGGAGGAAAACCTTGCATGCAGACCATCTGACAAAGCATTAATCTCCAGAGTATACAAGCTACTCTCAAAAAACAAAAAGAAGAAAAAATGAAACACTCAAAAGATGGAGCAAAAGATCTGATAGAGACTTCACACAGGAGGAATAGAGATGGCCAGAAACATCTAAGAGTTCAGCATCTCTGAATTGAAGGAAATGCAAATTAAAACCACTTTAGATATCACCTCTCTCCATAAGCGGCTAGGATCAAGAACACAATGATACCAAGTGCTGGAAGAGGTTGTGAAGAAAGGGGAACACTCATCCACTTCTGGTGGGAAGTAAACTTGTAACCCCTATGGAAAGCAGTGTGGAGAGCCCTTAGAAGACTAAAACTAGCCTTCCATTGACCCAGTCATACCACTCCTGGGTATTACCCACAAGACTCATCTTACTACAAAGATCATGCCAGCTATGTTATTGCAGCTCTGTTCACAATAGCAAAGCTGGAACCAGCTCAGGTGCCCCTCAACTGACGAGTGGATAAGAAAATGTGGTACATGTTACACTGGAGTTCTATGCAGTGGTAAAGAGGACACATCATGAACTTTGCAGGTAAATGGATGGAACTGGAAACATTATGTTAAGTGAAGTACACGTACCCAGAAAAACAACGACAAATGGTATCCTTCATATGTGGATGCTAGTAAAAACAACCCAGATATAAATATTTTCTTGTGGAGAGGGATGCATAGTAAAGAACAACAACAGAAAGACTGCATCAGATAATGGACTGAAATGGTGAATTGGGAAAGGGGTGAGTGGTGGGTGAGGGACAAGGGTGTATATTCGATTAATGCATATTTAATTGACGTGAGTTCAACAAGTGCCCAGTTTTGCCTAGACACTGTCTACAGGATACATGGTGTTTTAGGACTTAGTAAAAGTAAATAGTGTATATTAAACAACATTGGTTTAACAGACTCTGATAAAAACGGTAATGCATCCGAGTTGAATTGAGATATAAATCACTGTTGTCCACATTTGTTTTACATAAAATTGTGTAGAGCAATAACTTTGAGATGGCACATACAAATGTTCTCTATAGTTTCTCTGTTGTACAGTATCACCTTGTAGCATTCTCTTTAAGAATGATTTCATAAAAAATTAATTTGCTCCCCAAGTTAATCATATATAGTCACCCACAAACATGGGTAAATTTGATGAAATCTGAGCCTAGATTCCACCCTATAGTTATTATAATACAACTGTCTTCTGGAGACCATGGGTTAAAAAAAGGGGGGTAACAGATAGAACATGAAACCTCTCGTCAAAAACCTTGCAATTCAATCTTAAAACTAACTATGGGAAAAGATTTGTGTGTTCCAACAGGACAATGTTTCACCAACTTAATGGCTGAGAAAGAAAATATACAGCTTTGCATAGAGTAGGATGTACCAGAAAAGTGGCAACTGAAAGGTTGACCCGTCTGAACATCGAAGGAAGAAAAGCCTCAGATTGCCATAAACATCGAACCCCTCTGGATCCCTACATGTAACAACTGTTTATAATGAGTCCTAATGAAACTTACCTTCTAGTGCCACAAAGGTTTGATATGAGAGACTTTCTTGCCTCCCCCCCAGAACAAGGAGAAATATGATGATGTTGAAGTCGTTCTCCAACTGTAAATTGGAGACAACTATTATAGAAGGTAATCTCTTATAAACTGGTAAAACTGCCTTCTTTAATTGACTAAATAGACATAAGACTGGTGAAAAGGATTATTCTTTCAGAACCAAATATAATACAAAGTCCTTAAACTATGCACTTAAAGCAAAATATACAATACAGGAGCTCTGACATCAATAATGTATTATTCCACCAGGGAGATGTTGGCCTGGGTTCTAAGGCCCCACAAAACGTAAAGGCTCCTTGCCTCTAAAACTGGGATACCTGCAAGAAGAGAGGGGATAAGGCCCTTCTGCTAGAAGACCTGACGTTAACATGGGAAAGATGCATTGAGACCACACATGCAAGTGTACAGATAGGCCTTGGAATGCCAGAGAGTGTTACCCAAGGGCCACTAAACCAATAAAGCAAATATGGTCTCCTTGAGTCAAGCAAGATCCTCACAGCTCCAGCTACACCTCACCCGCTGGAAATACTGTGGCAGCAGAGGCAGCCATATGCCCTGTATAGTCCCAAATCTAATTGGCTATGGCTCTCTCCTTGGAGGAAGAACCCATGGCTGATTGTAGAGAGCGGACGTTGACCAAAATGGCGCCTTGGACCCTGGCCAGGTCTTATGATCGCCATTTTGTCGCCTAACTACCCAGTTCATTCCCCAGCCAATGGGAGAGCTTCAATATGGAGCACTCATTAGCATGATCACTGACTTCCGCTTATTGCCTGCAGACTGCGCATGACTACCGCTCTCTGAGCTCACGTTTTTAATATGCAAATGAGGCATCGGACTGGCACCTATCCAGAGCATGCACAAGCCCTCTAGACTACTATATAAGCAGTGCTTCTGCCCCATTTCGGGGTCCTTCTCCTAAAAGAGCTGTGTGCACAATAAATACTGCTGCAGAAGAATCCTGTTGTCCGTGTGAAGTTTCTTGCCGGCGAGACTGCTGCGCGGGACAGCTGATGCCACAAGCTTACATCCTTCTAAGGTTAGGAGATGTTCAAACCACACAGTAAGACCCTGGTCATACTTAACAGGAAAAAGTAGTTTGTGGTTCAACATATCATCTAACATTGTTCCTATACCAAAGTAACCTACCAAACTATTAATGCTGCTTTTAAGTACCTATATAATCTAATTGCTTGTGCTTCATTAGTAGGATCGAAAGGTTATTCCTGGACTACTGTCAGCCCATGAAAGGAAACAGCCAGAATTGACCAGAATCCAAGAAACAGCTCCAGAAGAGAGTGAACTGTTTTGCTTCTCATCCACTTGTGCCCCTTTTCTAAGCCAGGGAATAATCTGCGGAAGAGGGGGCATGGTAGAATGTAGGGCTGCAATTGGGGTGAATGGTGAAACTACAGCAATGTAGTACTGTGAACCCTCATTTGATTAACCTGATTGAACATACAACCCCGTCACTCCCCCCGTGGAAGGTGGGGCTGTGGGTTTTGGGCACAACAGCTTGGCAAATTGGTTTTACATGATGGATGCTTGTACTCATGGTTTATCACTTATAGCTAAAAAATGGAAAAAAAACTGAGAGAGATATGCAGGACAGTCATGGCAGAATGCATGATCTCGGTTGGGGTGGGGATTGGGGGGAAGGAAAGGGGAGATATGCCTGAACTGAATTGGGAAATGATGTATGAAATGCACAAAGCATCAATAATAAAATGTTAAAAAAAAAAGAACAGGAATTGTTCATTTGGGAGACCATGGGAAGGAAAGACCCCAATGTGGAGCAAAAGTGCAGGATTGATGGGTGTTTGGGCCTGCCAAGAGGA
>VZQC01003364.1:177330-210580 GCA_009823505.1 Rhizomys pruinosus
GACAGGATGCATGCTTACCGGACTTCATTTGGGAGACCATGGGAAGGAAAGACCCCAATGTGGAGCAAAAGTGCAGGATTGATGGTTGTTTGGCACTGCCAAGGAGGAAACTTCAAGCTCTTCCTTAAGGAAACTATGACATCTTTTAGGAAAAAAGAGTCCTCCAATTCAAATGATATGTGTATGTATATATTTATGTATATATAACTATGTATATATATGTATGTATATATACTGTAGCAATACAAGTTGGAGAGAACAACAAAAGAACTGAAAAAATTCTAGAAAGACTCAGAAAAAGATGCAGGACATGTATGGCAGAGTGAAGGGACACTCAGGTGGGGTGGGGGGCATGGAAAAGGAAGTGACTCTAGATTCAATTGAGAAATGATGGGGCTGGAGAGATGGCCTAGCGGTTAAGAGCACCTACTGCTCTTACAGAGGACCCGGGTTCGATCCCCAGCATCCACATGGCGGCCGAGAGCCGTCTGAAACTCCAATTCCAGGAGAACTCCAGCTCCAGGGGAATCCGAGACCCTCTTCTGACCTCCGCGGCGTTGCACAACACGGGTGCACAGAGTTGCATGCAGGCAGTACATTCATACACATACAGAAATAAATAAAATTAATAAAAAAAGAGAAATGATGTATGACTTATGGAAAAAGTTTAATAATAATAAATAAATATATAAAATAAAGATTTTTTTAAAAGCATCCTGCATGAATTTTATGTAGACACAAACGATTAATTTATTTATTCATACATATGTATATATGATGTAAAACCAGAAGGAAAAGTAGGGGAAGGAAGAAGATTAACCAGAAGTCGGGGAGGTGACTAAAAGGAGGAAAGGGAGGGAAGTGAACAGGGTCAAAGAACTTGGAGGAAATAGATTATATGAAGGACAATGAATGAATACCAATAAAAATGTTTTGTATATTCAAAAAAAAGATGGAGTAAAAAGCTGAACAGAGACTTCACAAGTGAGGAAATAGAGATGGCTAAGAAACACCGTCTGAAACTCCAATTCCAGGAGAACTCCAGTTCCAGGGGAATCCGAGACCCTCTTCTGACCTCTGTGGCATTGCATGACACGGGTGCACAGACTTGCATGCAGACAGTACATTCATACACATACAGAAATAAATAAAATTTAAAAAAAAAAGTTCAACATGGCTAATAATTAAGTAAATGCAAATTAAAGCCACTCCAATAAGACTGGCTAGGATCAAGAAAACATAAGAGATTGTGGGGAAAGGGGAACACTCATTCACTGCTGGTGGGAATGGAAACTCCTACAACCACTATTGGGAAGCAGTGTGGGGAAACACTTAAAAGACTCAAAATGAGCCTACCACCTGACCCAGCCATACCACTCTTGTATATAACCACAAGACTCATCCTACTGCAGAGATACATGCACAGCCATGTTTACTGTAGCTCTCTTCACAATAGAGAAGACCTGGAACCAACTCAAGTGCTCCTCAACTAACGAGTGGATAGAAAAAGTGTGGTACATCTACACAATGGAGTTCTATGCAGCAGTAAAGAAAGACAACATCATGAACTTTGCAGGTAAATGGACAGAACTAGAAGATATTATGTTAAGTGAAGTGACACAGTCCCAGAAAAACAAACAAAAAATGGTATCCCTCATCTGTGAATGCTAACAACAATTACCTAGTTGTAAGGCAAACTGAGCAACATTAATGTTATATTTCTCATTAATTTAAAGCAACTGTGCTCATATATTATGAATCCCTTAACAGATTCTAGAATTAAAATACCATTTATTTTTAGACTTTGGAATTTTGGTATATGGGTAGAGGGTATGTATGCATATTTTAGAGTAATATAAAATCAAATTGGAAAAATGTAAATCCTGAAATATTATTTGGAAATAACATACAGCTAGTTTCCAGATGATACACACACACACACACACACACACACACACACACACACACACACACTGAAGCAGTACAAGTTGGAGGGAACAATAACAAAAGAACTGGGACAAAAAAAAAACCGACTGAAACAGTGAAGTTCTCTCCAAAACAATAGTCCTCTGCCTTGAAAAAATATCTGGAAAGACTCAGAAAAAGATGCAAGACATGTATGTCAGAGTGCATGAACTCGGATGGGGTGGGGGCATGGAAAGGGAAATGAGTCTAAATTGGATTGAGAAACGATGTATGATGTATGAAAAGTTTAATATCAATAATATATATACAAATAACTTTTTAAAACTTCCAAAATTTATCCCATCATAGGCCACAAAGCAAGATTTAACAAATTTTTAAATATTTTTATATCCTGACAGATAACACTGGGATAAAAATGGACATAAACAGCAAGATACATTTCACAAGCTGCTCAACACCCAGAGTCTGAACAATATACTTTTGAATTAATGGTGAGTCTTTGAAAAAATCAAGAAAAATTAATGTTTCTAATCATAGAAACTAATGAAAAGGATGGTACAATCTACCCGGTCTTCAAGGGCACACCTAAGACTGTCTGAAGAGGAAAGTTCACAGCTATAAATGCACACATTAAAAAAATCATAGAAATCTCTTAAGAATAATCTAGTGATGAACCTTAAGGCTCTAAAAGTAAGAGGCCAATCCCAAACCCAACAAATGGCAAGAAATAATTAAGAATAGAACAGAAATTACTGAATTAAAGACTAAAAGAACAATACATAAAAGAGTCAAACAAAAAGTTGGTTCTCTGAAACTGTTAACAAGGTTGAAAAACCTATATCTACACTAACAAAAAGAGAGAGAGGCGGGGCATGGTGGCACATGCCTTTAATCCCAGCTCTTGGGAGGCAGAGGCAGGTGGATCTCTGAGTTCAAAGCCAGCCTGCTACATAGCGAGTTCCAGGCCAGCTGGGGCTACAAGGGGACACTGTCTTGAAAAACAAAAAAGGAGAGAGGGAGGGAGAGAGAGAGAGAGAGAGAGAGAGAGAGAGAGAGAGAGAATTAAATTAATAAAATTTGAGGGGAAATGCAAGTTATTAACAATAGACTCCAAAAATTCCAGATCATTAGGGAATACTTTGAAAACTTAAACTCCAAAAAGCTGAAAAATATCAAAGAAATGGATAAATTTCCAATTGAATTTGGCTTCCAATATTAAAGCCAGTAAATATAAACAATTTACACAAATTAATAATCAATGAAATGGAATCAGTAGTTAAAAGTCTCCTCACAAAGAAAAGCCCAGGACCAAGTGGAATCACTGTGGAACTCTATCAAACTTCTCAGGATTATCTGATTTATTTTTATACAGATGGACATATAATTTTTCCAACACCATTTGTTGAATATGCAAGGTTATTTTGGGTGTATGCTTTTGATACCTTTGTAAAAAAAATTATGTGTCTATAGCTGTGTGTGTTTATTTCTTGTTCCCCTATTCTGTTCCATTGGTCTGCATGTCTGCTTCTAGTCCAGTACCATACTGTCTGTGTCACTGTCACTGTGCTGTATAAACTGGGGCCAGGAATCGTGATACATTTAGCAGTGTTATTTCTTTTAAAGTTTATTTTGTCTATTTGTGTTTTGTGTTTCTATAAGAATATTTTGGATTTTTTTCTAATTCTGCGAAGAATGGCATTGGAATTTTGGTGGGAATTTATTGAATCTGTAGATTACTTTAGGCAGTATGGTGGTTAGTGTTAATTGTCTACTTGACAGAATCTAGGATTCTGGGAGAAGAGCCTCTGGGGAAACCTGTGGGCAATGTGTGAAGACCATCTTTACTTTTATTGTTTGTTTATTTTTATTTTATGCGTATGAGTGTTTTACCTGCATGTGTGTAAGTGCACCAATGCATACAATGTGCATGCATCAGAGCATACAATGCCCACAGAGGCCAGAAGATGTTGTCTGATCCTTTGGAACTGGAGTTATGATGGTTATTAGTTGGCATGTGGGTGTAAGGAACTGAATCTGGGTCCTTTTCAAGACCAGCTAGTGGTTCTAACTGCTGAACCATCTCTCTAGCCCCAGGATTACCCATTTTTAAAATATTTATTTATTTTCGTATGTGTATGAATGTACTGTCTGCATGCAGGTTTGGGCACCCGTGTAGTGCAATGCCATGGAGGTCTGAAGAGGGTGTCGGATTCCCCTGGAACTGGAGTTAAAGACGGTTCTCAGCCGCCATGGGTGCTGGAGATCGAACCTGGGACCTCTCTGCAAGAGCAGTCGGTGTTCTTAACTGCTAGGCCACCTCTCCAGCCCCGGATTTCCCTTTTTTTTTTTTTTTTTTTGGTCCTTTTGAGACAGGGTCTCCCTGTAGCCCCAGCTGTCCTGGAACTCGCTCTGTAGAACAGGCGCCTTTAATCCTAGCACTTGGGAGGCAGAGTCAGGCAGATCTTTGTGAGTTCAAGGATTACCCATTTTATTTTATTTTATTTTATTTTTTATGTGTATGAATGTACTGTCTGCATGCAGGTCTGTGCACCCACTCCCTAGGCATGGTTGTCTGGATTGTATAAAGCAGAGAAACCACACAGAGCAGCATGCATGCATGCATTCGTTGCTTTAAACTTTTTTTTCTTTTTTTTTTTAATACAAGTGTACTGTCTGCATGTAGGTCTGTGCACCAGTGTCGTGCAATGTCGCAGAGGTCAGAAGAGGGCGTTGGATACCCCTGGAACTGGAGTTAAAGACGACTCTCAGCCGCCATGTGGGTACTGGGGATGGAACCTGGGTCCTCTGCAAGAGCAGTCAGTGCTCTTAACCACTAGGCCATCTCTCCAGCCCCCTGCTTCTAACCAGCTGCTAAGTCTCCTCTGCCTAAGACGTCGAACACTAGATTGAATAAAGGCAGAGAGAGGGAGAACCCATGTCTTATTGCAGATTTTAAAG
The DNA here is from genome assembly GCA_009823505.1 of Rhizomys pruinosus. Taxonomy (NCBI): domain Eukaryota; kingdom Metazoa; phylum Chordata; class Mammalia; order Rodentia; family Spalacidae; genus Rhizomys; species Rhizomys pruinosus. The sequence continues at coordinate 182,215 of VZQC01003364.1, forward strand.
AAAATGATCTTATTTCCCCGTTTACTATAAAGCTGACTAGAGGTTTATCATATATGGCCTTTATAATTTTGAAGAATGTTCCAATCTAGTCCTAAATTCTCCAAGGCTGTTATCATAAAGAGGTATTTAATGTTTAAGTTTGCCAATTTCTGCATCTATCAAAATGATAATGTGATTTCCGTCATTATTTATTTGGTGTATTACCGTTGTTAAGTTTTGTGTATGGAATCAATCTTGCATCCCTTGGATGAAGTCCACTTAGTCAAGATGTATAATATCCTTGATGTGTTCTTTTTTTTTTTTTAGATATATAGCATTTATTTTTTTAATTTAATTTTTATAGATGCTTTGTGCATTTCATACATTTTTTCCAATTCAGTTCAGGCTTATTTCCCTTTCCCTTCCCCCCCACCCCCACCCCATCCCAGATCATGCATTCTGCCATAACTGTCCTGCATCTTTCTCTCAGTTTTTTTTTTTTCATTTTTAGCTATAAGTGATAATCCATGAGTACAAGCATCCTTCATGCAAAACCTATCTGCAGGCTGTTGTGCCCAAACACCTACAGCCCCACCATCTAGTGGGGGGTGACAGGTTGTTTGTTCGATCAAGTTGATCAAATGAGTGTCCAGACTACATTGCTGTAGTTTCACCATTCACCCCAATTGCAGCCCTTACATTCTACCACGCCCCCTCTTCCGCAGGTTGTTCCCTAGGCTTAGAAAAGGGGCACAGGTGGATGAGAGGTAAAACAGTCCACTCTCTCTGGAGCTGTTGACTTGGACTCTGGTCAATTCTGGCTGTTTCCTTTCATGGGCTGACAGTTTGTCCAGGAATAACCTTTCGATCCTACTAATGAAGAACAAGCAATTAGATATATAGGTATTTAAGCAGCACTAATAGTTATGGTAGGTTACTTTAGCATAGACACATGTTTGGATATGTTAATCCATGAATTACAATTTTCCCCCCTGTTAAATATGACAGGGTCTTACTGTGGCTTATAACATCTCCTAACCTGTAGAGGATGTAAGCTTGTGGCATCAGCCATGGGTTATTTCTCCAAGGGGAGAGCCAATAGCCAATTAGATTTGGGATATACAGGCACATGGCTGCCTCTGCTGCACAGTATTTCCAGGCAGGTGAGGTGTAGCTGGTGCTGACGGTGGAGTCTTGCTTGACTCAGGGAGACCCATATTTGCTTTATTGGTTTAGTGGCCTTTGGTAACACTCTCTGGCATTCCAGAGGCCATCTGTACACTTGCATGTGTGGTCTCAATACATCCCTCCCATGTTAACGTCAGGTCTTCGGCAGCAGGGTCTTATTGCCTCTCCTCCTGTAGGTATCCCAACTTAGAGGCAAGGAGCCCTTACCTTTTGTGGGGCCTTGGATCCCCTGGCCAACATCCACCTGGTAGAACAATCCATTGCTGATGTCAGAGCTCCTGTATTAATATATTTTGCCTGAGTGCATAGCCCTAGGACTTTAGTATTATATTTGGTTCTGAACAGAGAGTAATCCCTTCCACAGTTCCCATGTCTAGTAGTCAATTAAAGAAAGCAGTTTTACCGGTTTTATAAGAGATTACCTCTACAATAGTTGTCTCCAATTTACAGTTGGGGAGCGACCTCATCATTGTCATATTTCTCCTTGTTCTATGGGTGGGAAGGCAAGGAAGTCTCTCATATCAGAACCTTTGTGGCACCTAGAAGGTAAGTTTCATTAGGACTCATTATAACTAGTTGTTACATGTAGGATCCACAGAGGGGTTCGATGTTTATGGCAATCTGAGGCTTTTCTTCCTTTGAATGTTCAGACGGGTCAGCCTTTCCGTTGCCACTTTTTGGTACATCCTACTCAATGCAAACCTGTATCTTTTCTTTCTCAGCCGTTAAGTTGGTGACGTTTTGTCCTGTTGGAACAAACAAATCTTTTCCCATAGTTAGTTTTAAGATTTGAATTGCAAGGGTTTGATGAAAAGGTTTCATGTCTTTCTGTATCCCCCCCCCTTTTTTTTTAGCGTATGAGTCTCCAGAAGATAGTTGTATTATACATGACTATAGGGTGGAGTCAAGGCATAGATTTCATCAAATTCACCCATGTTGTTTTGGGTGACTATATATGATTAACTTGGGAAGCAAACTTAATTTTTACGTTAAATCATCTTAAAGAGAATGCTACAAGGTGATACTGTACAACAGAGAAATTATAGAGAACATTTGTATGTGTCAATCCCAAAGTTCTTGCTCTACAGATTTTATGTAAAGCAAATGTGGGCAACAGCGAATTATATCTCCATTTAATTCAGATGCATTACCATTTTTATCAGATTCTGTAAACCAATGTTGTTTAATATACACATGTTTACTTTTACTTTTACTAAGTCCTAAAACACCATGTGTCCTGTAGACAGTGTCTAGGCGAAACTGGGTACTTGCTGAGCTCACGTCAATTAAATATGCCTTAATCGAATATACACCCGTGTCCCTCTCCCACCCATCCCCCCTTTCCAATTCACCATTTCAGTCCATTTTCTGATGCAGTCTTTCTGTTGTTCTTTTACTATGCCTCCCTCTCCATGAGAAATATTTATATCTGGGTTGTTGGTACTAGCATCCACATATGAGGGACACCATTTGTCGTTTGTTTTTCTGGGACTGTGTTACTTCACTTAACATAATGTCTTCCAGCTCCATCCATTTACCTGCAAATTTCATGATGTTGTCCCTCTTTACTGCTGCATAGTATTCCATTGTATACATGTACCACATTTTCTCTATCCACTCGTCAGTTGAAGGGCACCTGGGCTGGTTCCAGCTTTTTGCTATTGTGAACAGAGCTGCAATAAACATAGCTGTGCATGTATCTTTGCAGTAAGTTGTGTCTTGTGGGTATATACCCAGGAGTGGTATGACTGGGTCAAATGGAAGGCTCATTTTGAGTCTTCTAAGGGTTCTCCACACTGCTTTCCATAGTGGCTGTACAAGTTTACATTCCCACCAGCAATGGATGAGTGTTCCCCTTTCCCCACAACCTCTCCAGCACTTGGTATCATTCATGTTCCTGATCCTAGCCAGTCTTATTGGAGTAAGGTGATATCTCAGAGTGGTTTTAATTTGCATTTCCTTAATTATCAGAGATGTTGAACACTTCTTAAGATGTTTCTCGGCCATCTCTAACTCCTCCTCTGTGAAGTCTCTATTCAGATCTTTGCTCCATCTTTTGAATGATTCATTTGTTTTCTTTCTTCTTTGTTTTTTGAGTAGCTTGTATACTCTGGAAATTAATGCTTTGTCAGATGTATCTGCTGTGAAGGTTTCCTCCCACTCTGTGGGTCTTCTCCTCACTTCCTTTATTGCTTCCTTTGATGTACAGAAGCTTTTGAGTTTAATGAGGTCCCATTTGTCAATTGTCGATCTTATTTCTTGTGCAGCTGCTGTCTGATTTAGGAAGTCTTTTCCTACACCTATGTCTTGTAGTCTGCTGCCAAGCTTCTCTTCTATCACCTCCAGAGTTTGGGGTTTCACGTTGAGGTCTTTGGTCCATCTGGAGTTGACCTTTGTACAAGGTGAGAGGTAGGGGTTTAATTTCATTCTTCTACAAGTGGTGATCCAGTTTTGCCAGCACCACTTGCTGAAGATGCTGTCTTTCTTCCATTGTGTCTTCTTGGCCCCCTTGTCAAATATGAGGTGGCTGAAATTGTATGAGCTCAGGTTTGGATCTTCAGTTTTATTCCATTGGTCAACTGGTCTGTTTTTGTGCCAGTACCAGGCTGTCTTTATGACTATAGCCCTATAGTATAGTTTGATGTCTGGTATAGCGATCCCCCCTGTATTGCTCTTTTCACTCAGGGTTGCTTTGGCTATTCGGGGTCTTTTGTTTTTCCAAATGAAATTGAGGATTTTTTTTTCCAGGCCTGTGAAGAAACTCTTGGGGATTCTGATTGGGATCGCATTAAATCTGTACACTAGTTTGGGTAGGATGGACATTTTTACTATATTTATTTTCCCAATCCATGAGCATGGGAGGTTTGTCCATCTTCTGATGTCTTCCTCAATTTCCTTTTTCAGGGGTTTAAAATTTTTGTTGTAGAGATCCTTGGTGTCTTTGGTTAGGTTTGTTCCTAGGTATTTTATTGTTTTTGAGGCTATTGTGAGTGGGAAGGTCTCCTTGTAGTCCTTCTTCAATTGCTTGTTGTTGGTGTACAGAAAGGCTACTGATTTTTCTAGGTTTATTTTGTATCCTGCCACTTTACCAAAGCTCTTAATCGTTTCTAGGAGTTTTCTGGTGGAGTTCTTAGCATCCCTTAGGTAGACAATCATATCATCAGCAAAAAGGGATAGCTTGACTTCCTCTTTTCCAATTAGAACTCCTTTAATTTCCTTTTCTTGCCTTATTGCCCTAGCTAGGGTTTCTAGCACTATATTGAAGAGGAGTGGTGACAGGGGGCAGCCTTGCCGAGTTCCTACCTTTAAGGGGAATGCTTCTGTCATTTCCCCATTTAGGATGATATTGGCTGTGGGTTTTCTGTATATGGCTTTGATTACATTGAGGAATGATCCCTCCAGACCAATTCCCTCCAGGACTTTAAACATGAAAGGGTGCTGGATTTTGTCAAAGGCTTTCTCCGCATCAATTGAGATGATGGCGTGGTTTTTGTCCTTCAGTCCATTGATATGTTTGATGATGTTTATTGATTTTCGTATGTTGAACCATCCCTGCATGTCTGGTATGAATCCAACTTGGTCATGGTGGATGATTTTCTTGATGTGAGTCTGTATGCGATTTGCCAGAATCCTGTTTAGAATTTTGGCATCTGTGTTCATTAGGGAGATGGGTCTATAGTTCTCCTTTTTGGTTGTATCTTTCCCTGGTTTTGGTAGTAGCGTAATGCTGGCTTCATAGAAGGAATTTGGGAGAAGTCCCTCCATTTGTATCCTTCTAAACAATTTAAGTAGTAATGGTTGTAAGTCTTTACGAAATATTTTATAGAATTCTGCCGTGAATCCATCCGGGCCTGGGCATTTTTTGGTTGGGAGGCTACTTATTACATCTTCGATTTCTTCCTGTACTATTGGTCTGTTTAGGCTGTCGATCTCTTCTTGGTTGAGCTTTGGTGATTCCCAGGATTTCAGATATTCATCCATTTCTTCTAGGTTTTCAAACTTAGTAGAATATAAGTTTTTGAAGTAGTCCCGTATGATTGTCTGGATCTTTTCATTGTCTGTTGTGATATTTCCCCTTTCATCACAGATTCTATTGATTTGGAGTTGTTCCCTCTTTCTTTTGGTTAACTGGGCTAGAGGTCTGTCTATCTTGTTTATTCTCTCAAAGAACCAACTTTTGGATTCATTGATTTTTTGTATGGTTTTCTTTGTTTCTATTTCATTGATCTCTGCTCTGATTTTTGTTATTTCTTCTTGTCTGCTCCGTTTAGGGTTCATTTGTTGTTGTCTCTCAAGTATTTTTAGCTGCAGTGTTAGATCGTTCACTTGTGCTCTTTCTGTTTTTTTAATGTGGGCACTTAGAGCTATAAACTTCCCTCTTAGGATTGCTTTAAGAGTGTCCCATAGATTTTGCTGTGTTGTTTTATCATTGTCATTCAGTTCCAGGAATGTTTTTATTTCTTTTTTTATTTCTTCCTTGACCCACTCATTATTCAGGAGAGTGTTGTTTAGTCTCCATGTGTTCCTGTAGGTTGTAGGGTTTATTCTGGTGTTGATATTGAGTTTTATTGCACTGTGGTCTGATAGAATGCATGAGATTATTTCAACCTTTTTATATTTGTTGAGTTTTTCCCTGTGTCCCAGTATATGGTCTATTTTGGAGAATGTTCCATGAGGTGCTGAGTAGAAAGTGTATTCTCTGGTGTTTGGGTGAAATATTCGGTAGATGTCTGTGAGGTCCATTTGGTGTATTGTGTCATTTAGTTCAGATGTCTCTCTGTTTATCCTTTGTCCTGTTGATCTGTCTAGAGGACTTAATGGGGTATTGAAGTCCCCTAGTATTAGTGTGCTGGGGTTAATCTGTGCCTTGAGATCCTGAAGAATTGTCTTTATAAAGTTTGGTGCACTGATGTTTGGTGCATATATATTTATGATTGTGAAATCTTCATCGTCAATTGTTCCTTTAATAAGGATGTAATGGCCCTCTTTGTCTCTTTTGATTTCTTTTGCTTTGAAGTCTATTTTGTCTGATATTAGAATAGCCACACCCGCTTTCTTTTTGGTACCATTTGCTTGGAATACTTTCTTCCAACCCTTCACCTTAAGTTGGTGCCTATCCTTGAAATTGAGATGGGTTTCTTGTAGACAGCATATAGATGGGTTTTGTTTCCTAATCCATTCTCCCAGTCTATGCCTTTTGATTGGGGAGTTTAGCCCATTAATATTTAAGGTTACAATTGAAAGATGGATGTTGCTTCCTTTCACTTTATTATCCATTTGGACTTCTAGCCTTTGATTTTGCTCCTATGGTTATGTTTTTGTTAGTTTCTTTTCCTAGGTGTTTGAGGATTGTTGCTCCTCTCTTCTGCCCTTTGAATTGCTTCAAGTATTTTATGAAGAGTTGGTTTTCCAGACATGTATTCCATCATCTTGTTTATGTCATGGAAGATTTTTCTCTCTCCTTCAAGTATAGTCGACATTTTTGCTGGGTAAAGTATTCTGGGTTGGCATCCATAGTCCCTTAACACAGGGAATGCTTTGCTCCATGTTCTTCTTGCTTTCATGGTTTGAGGCGAGAAGTCAGTTGTAATTCTGATGGGTTTCCCTTTGTATGTGACTTGTTTTTCTTTTGTGGCCCTCAGAATTTTGTCTTTGTTTTGGGCATCTAGCATTTTAACTATGATATGGCGTGGGGTGTTTCTTTTCTGATCTTGTCTATTTGGGGTCCTATGTGCTTCTTGTATTTGTATGGGCTTGTCTATTTTTAGTTTGGGGAAATTTTCATCTATTATTCTGTTGAAGATCTGATCAATACTATTCTCTTGAGATTCTTCTCCTTCCTCTATTCCTATGATGCGGAGGTTTGGTCTTTTCATAGTGTCCCATATTTCCTGGTTGTTCCACTTTTGTGTATTTTTAAATTTTTCATAATCTTTATTTGAGCTTTTTAATTGCTCTGTGTTATCTTCCAGGTCTGATATTCTTTGTTCTGCTTCCTCCATTCTACTTCTGAGGCTTTTTCCTTTTCTTTCTTCTTGATTGACTGAGTGTTCTAATTCCTTTTTTGTTTCCTCCTGTGTTTTCTTTAGTACCTCCATTTCCTTTTTGAGCTTCTCAATCTCTTCTTTGTGCTTCTCAATCTCTTCTTGGTGCTCCTTTCTTCTTTGGTTGGCTTCCTTTTTCAGTGTTTCTACTTCCATTCGGAGTTTGTTTTTTTCTCCCTCTAGTTCTTTCTGGAGTTTGTCATTCTGTTCCTTTAGTTCTTTCCGAAGTTTGTCATTGTATCCCTCTAGGTCCTTTTTGAGTTTTTCATTCTCTCTCTTTAGTTCCATGACTTCTTCTTTATTTTCTTTAATTTCTCTGCGTATGTCTGCAATTATTCATCTAAGCTCTGTTCCTTGGGTCTCCTCCAAGGGGATCCCATTGTGGCTATCTCCTCCAGGTTTGATAGGGCCTGGTGTGGGAGTAACCTGCCTTTCCCATGTTGTCCCTTCGTCGTGTCCCTGGCATATGGATTTCCCTTTTGTGGTTCAAGTCACAAACGACTTTTCACTATATTAGTGGATGGTTTTGCTTGCCTCCTTCCGATGCTTTTTTTTTACCTTTCCTCCTCCTTTTTTTTAATTTTATTTTTTTATTTTTATGGTGTATTGACTTGCCTAGGTTTCAGGTTTTCAGTTTTGTGTATATATTGGATGTTGGAAGCCTAAGTTAGTCTTCTCTTTCTGTTCTGAAGGTTCTCCAAAAGGAAGACCACTTGGATTCTTAGCAATTCACTTGGCACGTGGGGGGGGGTATTGTGTGCCTGATCTAGCCCACGCCCCAGTCCCTCTGGGCCGGGGACCCCGTAGACGGGTTCAGAGCGAGACCTTCTCCCGGCTGCCCCCTGCCAGACCACCCCTAGAGCTGTAGAGCTGTGTACCTGCCCTGACGGGTTATGGCATCTCCCCTGCGACCCAGGTTCCCGCCCACAAGTCCGGCCGGGACCAGAGCAGAAGCAAACGCGACCCTCCACTCACCCTGCCACAGAAGAGCATGGTCCCTCTGGGCCAGGGACCCCGTAGATGGGTTCAGAGTGAGACCCTATCCCGGCTGCCCCCCCGCCAGACCACCCCTAGAGCTGTAGCCTTGATGTGTTCTTAGGTTCAGTTTGTGAGTCTTTTGGTGAGATGCAGATACATCACCAGGGCAGTTGGTTTGTAATATTTTTGTTATGCCTTTATATGGTTTTAGTAACAGGATAATATGAACTCCATTGGATGTCTTTGGTAGTAGACCTTCTCTTTCTAACTTTGTAAATAGTTTGAGAACTGTTGAAATGAGCATTGTCATGAAGAGAGGTAATAAACCCCACCCAAAATGAGGAAATCATGGCAATATATATAATAGACTATGTGTGGAGGAGGGAGAGAGAGAAAAAAATTAAATTGGGTGGTGGGCAATAAGTGGAGGTATAGATAAGGGAAGAGACCTAAATTCCATTAAATTATATTGTACATAAATCACAAAAAATATTTAAAATGAAAATAATTAAATTAAAAAATAAACACCAAAAAAATCTGCCAATCAACAAATCAGTTATAGTTTTCAAAAGAAGAAACACAAATGGCCAATTTTTAAAATTTACCATCAGAGCAATGCAAATTAAAACCACTTTGAGTCTTACCCAGTCACAACGGCTGCCATCAAGAAAAGAGACAATGAGGAGACCCCAGTGGGGCTGCCTACAAGTTCAGTGGGGAGCTCAGGAGTGCAGTTTTTCTGAGTAGTCCCCCACGCTGTGGTGAACATTTTAGACACCTAGCTGCTTTTTAGCCATCCATTCTTCTATTAGTTATCTCTCTACTCTTGTCTGAGTGCATGAATGATTTTAATGGATTTCTGCAGACTCTTTAACCACAGCATCAGCAGAAGCTTGATGTCAAACTCAAGAACTTCAGTTGAGGTGGAATGCTTAAAAGCTAATTGTGGTGGTGGTAGGACTGAAGAACCTGTCAGCCGAGAAGATGAGAGGATGTATAAACTGGTCATGATGAGAAGTTCCAGTGAGGTTTCTGCTATCAACCTGGTCTTATGTTGCACAAATACCTGAAAACTGACTTTAAGATTTTACTCTGAGGGTCCCCCAAAGGCTTTAAGTATTCAGACATTTTGTCCCCAGTTGGTGGCACTGTTTTGGGAGATCTTAGAAGGTGTAGCCTTGCTGGAGAAAGTACATCACTGGGGGCAGGCTTAGTGAGTTCAACGAGCCTTGCAGGCTCCAGTTGCTTTTCTCTCTACTTCCTGTGCTCATTGGAAGATGTGAACCTCGGCTTTCTGTTCCAACTCCAGCCATTATGCCTCCCTGCCAGATGGACCCTTAATTCCCTGGAACCATCAATCCTAAGCTCAAATAAACTCTTCCTTTTATTTAAAAAAAAAAGATTTTACTATGAGCTGAAAGGTTTGAAGCAAAAAAGTTCTTGTACTTTCTAGAAATGTGGCATGGAACTAGGCACCCCCTCCTCAAGGCCTTGATTCTTTTACTGGATTTTGTTGTTTTGCCCCCCAAAAGGAGACAAGAAACAAATATCTTCCAAGGACCCTTGAGCCTTACCTACTCCAAGTCTTATCACAACCTTTATTGTGTATTCCCTCTGTGGCTGTCATCCCATGTCTCTTGAACTCAGAGCACATCAATCTCATTTGCTCATACTGTCTCACAATGTGCAAATCAAACATTTTCAAATGAAGCAGGTTCTCAAACTTAGAGGAAAAGGAAAAGAAGCAACAATAAATGCCAATGAGAATGTGTGGAAAGACATACAATCATTCACTGCTAGTGGAGTATAACCTAGTACAGCCATTATAGAAATCAGTCTGAAGGTTTCCCAAAAATTAAAAATAGAAATTCCCTATGACCCAGTCTTATCACTCCTCAGCATATTTCCAAAAGACTCTATATCATAACACAAAGATACTGGTATATCCATGTTTATTGCTGGATTATTCACAATAATCAGGAAATGCAACCAGCCTAGATGCCCAGCAACAGATGAATGGGTAATGAAAATGTGAAATATATAGACCCTGGAATTTTATCCAGCTGTAAAGAAAAATGAAGAGAAAAAAAAGAAAAATGAAGTCATTAAATATGCAGAAAATGAATGGACATATAAAGTATAATACTGAGTGAGAGAACTCAGACCAAGATGTTCTGTTTCATATGTTCTCTTCCATATGCAGATCACAGTTTCTAATGTCTATATGTGTATAAGTAGGAGTCCATATAGGTATAAGTTATGAAACTAGAAATGAGACTGAAAGAGAGGAAGAAGCAGTATTGAGGAAGTGGGGAGGCAATAGGATATAGGCAACCTAAAATCAAGATAAAGGCCATGGGATTGGATGGAAGAGTGTACGAGGGATTCAAGAGATGCTGAAGAAGTAACGAGGGAGAATCAACAACAAGAACAAAATTTTGTTTGAAAATACTAGAATAAAACCTAATGCTGCCTCCATAGTGGTGTATGCCTTTAGCCAAAGCACTTAAGAGGTAGAGGCAGGCAGATCTTCATGAGATGGGAGTCAGCCTGGCTTACAAAGCAAGTTCTAGGCCAGCTGGGGCTACAGGGAGACCCTGTTTCAAAACTAACAAACAATAACAACAACGAAAAAAAGAAAAAAAACACTAAACGAAACTAGCAGTGTGTATGCTAATTAAAATTTTTATGAGAAAAGAGTGTATAAATAACTCTTAGCTGAATAAAGTCTTTTAAAAATAGGATAAAAGTATAACCCATAGACTTCTGGATGAGATGCCTCACTAGAAGCCTCACCACTGAAACACACTGAAAGAAAATAGTGAAGATAATATACTGTATGCTCTAATCCTGCAAGAGACAAGGTCTGTAAGGGAACTTAACCAAGCCAGTGAAAATCTCTCCAGGAGAAGGCTAAGAATCAGAGCCCACCTGGAAGATCTCTCTAGTCTGTACTGTGACAGTCTGCCAAATAAAGCTGCCCAGAAAGGAGCAGTAGAAACTACAAGGGAGATGCTGTGTTTCACATATACCTGACCTTCAGGACCAGAAAAGTCCACTAGTGCAGGTACCCAAGAACTACCAGAAAAGAGACTGGAACTTCTTGCCATCCATAGGCCCCTGGTTGTGGTACCTCTTGCAGTTAATATCCTACTCAGGGATCAATATAGAGTTTACACCAGGCACTCTCAGCACCTAGACTAGGTAATTATTTTTTGAACTAGGTTCTTAACTCTACCACATCCAATTCCTGCTTGAACATGGCAAATATTATCAAGTGGAAAATTTTAGCTTATAAATAAACCAACCACAAAATAACACCAAATGCATAATCCCCCCCCCCACACACACACACCAAGAAACATAAGTCCTTCAAAATTTACTAACTCTACTGGGTATGATGGTGCAGGCTTTTAATCCCCGCACATGGCAGAGGCAGGCAGATCTCTATGAGTTCAAGTCCAGCTTCATCTACATAGTGAGTTCCATGCAAGCTGGGACTATGGGAAGACCCTGTCTCAAAATGACTCCCCCTCCCCAAATTAACTCTACAGTTATGGCATCTAATGAAATCTCAGACAGGGAATGTCAAATAATGATTATAAGTACATTCAAAGACACAAACAAATGGCTCAATGAAATAAGTAGGTGATGGGTGATATAAAAGAAGAATTCAACAAGGAGAAGACTAAGGAAAAAAATTTGAAATACAGGAAACAGAAATTATAGTAAGTCTAACAACAACAGAAAAAAAGTGTGGAAAGTTTCAAGAATAGTATGGATCAAGGAGACAACAGAATATCTAAACGTGAAAATAGAGTGGGGGAAATGAACAGTCCAACAAAAATAAAATAATGATAACTTACCAGTGGGAATTCCAAGATACCTGTGACACTCTGAAAAGACAAACTCTAAAGATAATAATCTTAGAAGAAGAATCTCATGCTAAAGGCACAGCAAGCATTCTTGAAAGAAGCACGCCTATATTCAGCTTCACCTATCCAGGGCACAGGGAATATTGCAGAAGAGGGGCAGAAAGATGGTAAGGCCCAGGGAGGTGATGTAAGATGAAATAGAAGTGAATTCTACAAGCTCCTGGGACATATGAACCTACAGCATCCGTATCAACATGCACAAGACCCACACAAGCTCAGCTGAACAAAAACCCAGCACAGAACTGCAGAAATGAGTAACAGAGCCCAAACTTGGCTGAGGAAATACTGGCAGCAGATGGTGGTCAGGTGAGGAAGACCTGGCCTTCTTTAAAAAAGAGACCCCAGAAAGGCTGACTAGAACCCAGGGGAGGAGCTGGTACTGAGAACTGAGCGGGGAAAGCAATTTGGTGCAATGGACTCCAGCATAAATGACAAAAGTTCTTAACTGGGTGGATTGCTGGAAGGTGCCAAGAGAGAAGTGGGAATAATGGTAATTAAGACTGACTGAAGCCTGGCATGGTGGCGCACGCCTTTAATCCTAGCACTTGGGAGGCAGAGGCAGGAGGATCTTTGTGAGTTCAAAGCCAGCCTGATCTACAGAGTGAGTTCCAGGACAGCTGGGGTTACAGGGAGACCCTGTCTCAAAAAAGACCAAAAAATATAAAATAAAAAAGACTGACTAAAAGGTTATGTATGAAACACATAAAATTTTCAATAAAAATAATAATTTACTATAGAATATTTGAGATTTTTATTAAAAATTTATATTGTTATAAATGCGTCAATAAGTAACAAAGATAAAAATAGATTCTTATTAAATATGATTTAGTTTACTGTATGTTTAATAATAACTAAAGGACAGATAATTTGTGATGGATAGTCTTTTGAGATGTTTCATTCAACTTTATGCTAGATATAAATTAAACATGAGGAAATACTGGACCAAAACAAGACCGAAAACCAGCAGGGCAAACACCAAGTCCAGTAGCTCCATGTGTGACTTCTGGGACTTGACTTCCGAAGGGCTTAGATGGCTCAGCTCTTCCAGCTTTGCTTGCAACATACATCTCTTTCTTAGGCTGGTACCACTCCCTGTACGCAGCACTCCTTGGCAAATATCTCACAGCTCTGGCATCTCAAATGTCTTCTTGGGGTCTCCACTGCCAACCAGACTTCACATTTATAGCTTCACGCAATGGCCTATCCAGGGCATTCTTTATGCAGTGACACCCCTGCTTCACTCTGCCTGGCCTCGGCTGCTCTCTGAAACCGTGGAGGAAGAACTGACGACACCTTCACTCTTGCAAACTTCATGCCTCTAAAGCCAGCACCACGTGAATTAAACTGCCAAGTTTGGCTGCAAGTTTGGGATGGACCCTGACCTATTTCAACCACATTTGCAACTTTTCTCTGCCCTGAACTTGTTGGAGCGCAAAACCCTTTCAGTATTTTCCTTTCAAAAGTTGGAGGATTAGTTGGGTGTGGTCTTGCCCTGAAGGTACTATTTCTGTTGTTTACTTGTAAATCTCGAGGCCCCTCCTTAATCACTTTAATCTCATTTTTCCATTGTTTACTTGTAAATAGCCAGGCCTCTCCTTGATCACTTTAATCTCCTTATCAAAAGGAACCTCTCCTTCACATGCCTTGGCCCCACCTTTAGTCTTCCTAATGCGGGTTTTCAGATCCAAACTGTATATTCTGCATTTCTTTCTGCCCCATCTGCTCTTCTTCACTGTAGATCTGTACAATATTCACCATTAATAACCACACCATCATTTCTACATTAGGCTGTCTTGAAATATCCTCTGCCAAAGACATTAGTCCATTGCTTTTCAGCTTAGCATCAGGCAAGCATTTGGGCTATGGCCAAACTGTGGCCAGACTCTTTATCAAAATATCCCAGTTGCCACCTAAGTCTTTATTTTCCTCTGGGACTACATTTTTTGCAGCAATGCTTTCTTCCTGGCTTCTACTAGAATGGCCCATTAAGCTCTGCTTACAGTAGTCAACAGCTTTTCTAGCCCAAAGTTCCAAAGTCTTCCACATTTCTCCAAACGTCCACATGGTCAGGTTCTTCACAGTCAACAGCCCACTCTCTGGTACCAAATAACTGTATTAGCCACTTTTCTGTTGCTGTGATAAAACCAACATGAGCAAGGGAACTTATAAAAGGAGGAGTTTATTTGATCTTACAATTGGTGGTTCCAGGGAATTAGAGTCCGTTGTGGTGGGAAGCATGGTGGCCAGGGCTGGAACAGCAAGCCAAGGGTAACATCTTGAGATGAGCACAGGAAGCAGAGAGCTATGCCTCTATTCCTCCCTTTTGGAATGGGAATGTGTATTCAGTTCCACTGTATGTTGGGAGTATGTAATTTCCCTTTTGATTTTACAGGAGCTTACAGTTAAGTGATTGGCCTGTGTCTCAGAAGAGATTTTGGATGATAGACTTTTGAATAGAATTGAGACTGGTAAAGACTATGGGGACTTTTAAGGTTGGACTAAATGCATTTTGCATTTTATATGGTCAGGAGCCTATGGGGGCCAGGGAGTGGAATGTGGTGGTTTGAATGAGAGTGTCCCCCCATAGGCTTTAAGTATTCAGACATTTTGTCTCCAGTTGGTGACACTGTTCTTGGAGGTCATAGAAGGTATGGCTGTGTTGGAGAAATTATGTCATTGGGGGCAGGCTTAGTGAGTTTAACAAGCCTTGCGGTCTCCAGTCTCAGTCTCTCTCTCTCTCTCTCTCTCTTTCTCTCTCTCTCTCTCTCTCTCTCTCTCTCTCTCTCTCTCTCTCTCTCTCTCTCTGCTTTCTGTGCTCATTGCGAGATGTGACCCTCGGCTTACTGCTCCAGCCCTGGCCACCATCCTTCCTGCCACAATGGACTCTAATTCCCTGGAACCATCAATCGTAAGCTTAAACAAACTCTCCCTTTTATAAGTAAAAATTAATTAATTAAACATGAATCCATGTTTTATTCCTATGAAACAACTAATATTAATGTCTTTTCATTGTAAAAACTGTTATTCATGTTTAGTTCTAATAAATTGGAGAACTAGAAAGAAAACAATCATTAACAGAAAAATTCCCAAAGTGAGGAAGAGAGATATCAATCTAGATACAGAGATATTTAAAAAATATATTTCATTTATAGGGCCTGGAGAGATGGCTCAGTGGTTAAGAGCACTGGCTGCTCTTGCAAAATACCTGGGTTCAAATCTTAGCATTCACATGGCAAGTAACAACTGCCTGTAACTCCAGTTCCAGGGGATCTAGCATCCTCTTTGTCCTCTAGGAGGCATGACATGACATGGGTGCACTTAAATACATGCAGGCATAACATTCATAACACAGCAGATTTGTCAGCTGACATTTTAAAAGCCAAGAGTACCTGGAAAGATATATTTCAGGTTCAATGAGACCCTGTGAAATTCAAAAGTATGTGTACAGAAAAGGAAATTTTCAATAGCATGAAGAAGCACCCAACAGAATGGGAAGAAATATCTCCCAGCCATACATCCGTCAGAGGTTTAATATGTATGATATACAAACAACTCAAGAAACTAAACATCAGAAAACCAGACAACCCAATTTTAAAAAGGGGGGTCTGGCTGGGCTGGAGAGCTGGTGCAGGCTCACAAGCAAAAAAGGGGTGGGGGGCTATGGAGATAACTTTATAATTCTCAAAAGAAGGAATTCAAATGAGTAAGTCAAGCTATCCCTTTTTGCAGATGATATGATAGTTTACCTAAAGGATGCCAAAAAGTCCACCAGAAAACTCCTAGAAACGATTAAGAGTTTCATTAAAGTGGCAGGATACAGAATTAACCTAAAAAATCAGTAACCTTTCTTTACACCAGCAACAAGCAACTGGATAAGGAATATAAGGAGAACTTCCCACTTACAATAGCCACAAAAACAATAAAATATAAAATACCTGGGAAAAAAACCTAACCAAAGGCAACAAAAATTTTAAACCCCTGAAGAAGATTGAAGAAAACATCAGAAGATGGAAAGACCTCCCATGCTCATGGATTCGAAAAATTAATATAGTAAAAATGTCCATTCTACTCAAATTAATATACAGATTCAATGCAATCCCAATTAAAATCCCCATGAGTTTCTTTACAGAATTGGAAAAAAATCCTTAAATTCATATGGAAAAACAAAGGACCTCAAATAGCGTACTGGCACAAAAACAGACCAATGGAAAAAAAACTGAAGATACAAACTTGAGCACATACAGTTTCAGCCACCTCATATTTGACAAAGGCACCAAGAAGACTCAATGGAGAAGAAAGACAGCATCTTCAGCAAATGGTGTTGGTAAAACTGGATCACCACTTGTAGAAGCATAAAATTAAACCCCTACCTCTCACCCTGTACAAAAATCATCTCCAAATGGATCAAAGACCTCAATGTGAAACCCATAATTCTGAAGGCGATAGAAGAAAATGTTGGCAGTAATCTACAAGGCATAAGCATAGAAAGGACTTTCTAAATCAGACAGCAGCTGCACAGAAAATAAGGTCAACAATTGACAAGTGGGACCTCGTTAAACACAAAAGCTTCTGTACAGGGAAAGAAACAATCAAGGAAGTGAAGAGAACACCCACAGAGTGAGAAAAAACGTTCACTGGTGATATATCTTACAGAGCATTAATTTCCAGAATATATAAACTACTCAAAAAACAAAGAACTAAGAAAACAAATGAGTCACACAAAAGATGGAGTAAAGAGCTGAATAGAGACTTCACAAGTGAGAAAATAGAGATGGCTGAGAAACATCTTTAAAAATGTTCAACATGGCTAATAATTAAGGAAATGAAAATTAAAGCCACTTTAAGATATCCTCTCACTCCGATAAGACTGGCTAGGATCAAGAAAACAAAAGACACCAAATGCTGGAGAGGTTGTGGGAAAAGGGGACCCTCATCCACTGCTGGTGGGAATGTAAACTCATACAACCATTATGGAAAGCAGTGCAAAGAACCATTAAAAGACTAAAAATGAGCCTACCACCTGACCCAGTCATACCACTCCTGGGTATATGCCCACAAGATTCATCCTACTGCAGAGATAGATGCATATCCATGTTTATTGCAGCTCTCTTCACAATAGTGAAGAACTGGAACCAACCCAAGTGTGCCTCAATCAATGAGAAGATAGAGAAAATGTGGTACATCTATACAATGGAGCTCTATGCAGCAGTAGAAAGATAACATCATGAACTTTACAGGTAAATGGATGGAATTAGAAGATATTATATTAAGTGAAGTAACACAGTCCCAGAAAATCAAATGATGAATGGTATCCTTCATCTGTGGATGATAACACCAAGTACCTAGTTGTAAGGCAAACTGAGCAATGTTAATATTATATTCCTCATTATCTGAAAGCAACCGTGCTCTTATATTGTGAATTCTATAACAGGTTCTGGAATTACTTTGTAATTTTGGTATATGGGTGGAGAATATGTATGTATATTTTAGAGTAATATAAAATTAAAAGGGAAATATGTGAATTCCTAAATATGATTTGGAATTAACATAGTTTATTTTCAGGTGTCATAATTATGGTATATGTGTGACATAAATATAGATGCATATTTTGGAGCAATACAATTTGGAGGGAACAACAACAACAACAGGATTGGGGCAAGGAACTGACTAAATCAGTGAACTTCTGCCCAGAACAATAAACCTCTCCATTAAAAAAAAACTAAAAAGACTGAGAAAAAGATGCAAGACATGTATGACAGAATGCATGGCCTAGGGTGGTGGGGGCCTAGAAACAGGAATGAGTCTAAATTTCTAAATTGGACTGAGAAATGCTGTATGAAATGCATGAAACTACAATAAAAATATTTTAAAAATTAAAAATTAAAAAAGAAACATTTTTTAAATCCTAGTATAACCATAAATTAAAGAAACAAATAAAAATGTAATATCAAATAAAACTTTAATTTTTTTAAGCAACAGAATATACCATCTGAAAACATAAAAGAAATACTATGGATAAGAAATCAGGCTCACGGGAGCTGGAAAGATTGTTCAGCAGTTTAGAGTTCTTATTGTTTTTACAGAGGACCCAGCTTTACTTCTCAGCACCCACAGGGTGTCTAACACCCATCCATAATTCCAATACCAGGGAATCTCACACTTCCTTCTGGCCTCTGAAGCCACACAACATGCATGTGTTGCACTTAGATGCAGAAAAGTGCACATACACATAAAATAAATAAAATCTTTTTTGAAAGAGAGCTGGAGAGAAGGCTCAGTGGTTATGAGCGCTGGGTACTCTTGCAGAGGACCAAGGCTCAAATCCCAGCACTCATTTGGTGGCTAACAACTATCTGTAACTCTAGTCCAAGGGTACCAAATACCCTCATATGACTTCCACAGGCATTACACAAGATGGATGCATTTACATACATGCAGGCAATACACTCATACCCATAAAATAAAAATAATAAATAAAATATTTTCCAAAAATCTTTTTAATAGCATATTTACAAAACATCCAAGAAAGGATCAGGATGCATAATGCATATAAGAAATTGTAAAGTCGGGGCTGGAGA
Source organism: Rhizomys pruinosus (assembly GCA_009823505.1). Taxonomy (NCBI): domain Eukaryota; kingdom Metazoa; phylum Chordata; class Mammalia; order Rodentia; family Spalacidae; genus Rhizomys; species Rhizomys pruinosus. The sequence goes on from VZQC01003364.1 coordinate 200,917, forward strand.
GATAGCCTAGCGGTTAAGAGCACCGATGCTCTTGCAGAGGACCCGGGTTCAATCCCCAGCACCCACATGGCGGCTAAGAACCGTCTGTAACTCCAACTCCAGGAGAACTCCAGTTCCAGGGGAGTCCGAGACCCTCTTCTGACCTCCGCGGCATTGCACGACACGGGTGCACAGACCTGCATGCAGACAATACATTCATACACATATGAAAATAAATAATTAAAAAAAAATTTTTTTTTAAAAAAAGAAATTGTAAAGTCAATAGAAAGCACACACTCGATATAAACAGAAAATCCAATTGAGCAATAGTCACACAAGAAGCTCAACTTCACTTCCAATCAGCAAATTGGAAGGCAAAATAAAATCAAGTCATCAGACAAAATCTGTACTTTTAACTAATCTTGGCAAACTCATGGAACTACATGCTCTTGTGACCTGGGCACTTGATTTTGATGCCTGAGAATCAATTTGCTACACCACTCCAAGAGAGTAAATGAATGAGGGTATATGCTTAAGAATCAATATATCAAAGTGCTGAAAGATAGCAAGTCTTCAGAGAAAACAATGAAGAATGTTTGACCTTGTGTGTATGAGATGTTTTAGACCTAGGGATGAAAGAGCACGATTGTCTGATAAGGGTGGATCTAAGTTTGTAGTTCCCCCAAAATGATGCTGGAAAAACAGTTTTGAATAAAGTATAGGCGAGGCCTAACTCAACAGCACAATTCCAAGAGACATCTGAGTGAACAGTGTCCTCCATGTTCAGGCCCACTCTTAAAAACTAAAGTTAAGACTCAGGCTATTTTATTCAATATTAACTTAATGTGGCATGGTAACATCATAAGTAGGCCAATGTCTCTAGAGATTAAAGAACAAGAAACTGTATAAAGAGATCCACCATATCTCCATGCAGCCTGTTCACTGAATATCTCCAGAGACTACTGGTCACACAGATTGCACTGTGATGGCCCCTTCACACTATAATTGCGCAGTACACCACAGTCACTATAGTACATAGAGAACATGTGGATGGTATGGTGTTGGGAATTTAACATGTAATCAAATTCCCACAGGCATGATAAATAATCTGCATCTTACTCTAAGTAAAATCCAGAAAGATTCAAAGAAGACAATAAACAGGTGCTTTTTGGTTTTTTTATACAAGTTCCTAGGCTAGCCTCAAATTTGTAATGCTCCTACCTCAGATTTCTGAGTGCTGGAATTAAGAGAGTGTACTACTCTTTGGCTCAACTGATGCTCTAAAATGATTCCTCTAACAATCAGATGAAATGTATTGGAAGGAATTAAAACAAGGAAAGAATTATATCCAACCAGGAGTGTTTCCAATGACCTAATAAGTGTTTCTTGACTTATTCATAAGCTACATTTGATTGGAAATACAGAAGCTGAAAAATTCTTATATCTTTCGCTAGTTAACCATTTGCAGTGTCAGTCCAGCAATCAAACTGGCTGAAGAGGGTATGGCATGGGGTTACTCCAGTAATACCCCAGGGACATCAGAGGGTGCAAATCGTTTATTCTATGCAAGTAGCAGTTTATATAGGTCTGGGATGGCCCCACCTCCCAGCCACAAATCCTAGACTTCCATACCATCACACATCATCACAGCCCTAGGGTATACCCAGAAAGGGGTGTGCAGACAAACAAGTCAGCTCATGGTGTCAAGTGAGTGCTAGCATCAGGTGACAGAGTGTGCCCTGTACTATATAGCATTGCTTAGTGTGGTAGGCAGACTTGCTTGCTTGTACTTGCATTTGTGTGGGATAAAATATGTCTTCTTTGAAATGGATTTATCATCAGACAAGCTGTGAATTACAAAGATGGAGTCTGGTTTACTTAGTGTGAGGGGCTAAGGGCAAAGCTGAGCCCTGAGCAAAGTTCTGGAAATGCTGCTGTTCCCCTCTATGCTGGCAAAAACCCACACAGAACTCTGGGACGCTGCTGGCACCATATTGGGACCAGGAGCATATAAAATTCCCACCAAGCAGGATGGAGGTGTCTTGGCATTTTGTCCTTGTGGGCAGAGGATAAAGAATTCATACCAGGTCTCCAGGTGGCCATGTTGGGAAAGGAGACTCTCTTCTTGTCATGTAAGAGATGCTGCCTCCATTCACTTTGCTTGAGGACAACCTGTACAGCCCTGGAGTGGGAGATTGCCAGAGGAGACAGTTGTGAAAGGAAGAATGGACACCAACACATAGAGAAGTTCCTTGTGTGTACAGAGGCTGTGAAGGGTACCCCAGGAGGTAGCCCCAACCTTGTAAAGAACAGCTGAGTCCATCATCTGCAGACAGCTGTGGAGTCTCATAGCCTCAAGCCAGAGGTCAGCAACTGGCCCAACCTTTAGAGCCACCTATAGTCATGAGCGTCTCCACAGGACTGAGAACACTGAAGATCTAGCAAAAAGATTGCTAAATTGGGTGTGGTGGTACACAACTGTGATCCCAGCACTCAGGAGGCAGAGGCAAGTGGATCTCTGTGAGTTCAAGGCCAGCCTGGACTACAGAGTGAGTTCCAGGCCAGCTGGGGCTACAGGGAGACCTGTGGGTCATTTCTATCATCTGATGTTCCTTTAATCATGTGTGGCCATAATCCACACGATATTCTTCCCTCCTAGAACCAGGTTGGTGAGTTTCAAGGCTGTCTCCTGCCTGCAGGCTGATAGTCTCTAGGCTTAGCTCTGGCAAGGAGGTGGGGAGGGGATTGTGAGAAAGTTACCCAATGGAAAAGAAAGACATAGACTCAGAGAAAGTCCGAGAGATATACCAAAAGTAACTGTGCTTTGGGCAAGGAAGTGGGGGGCAGACGGAAGGGAGGGGCAAGCCACCTTGGCTCCTACGGGGGGGGGGTGCTGCAGAGCTCCCGTTTGTGCAACTGGTAAACTAGAGGTGCGACATTTTGCTCAATACCTCAAGGGACGGGGCCATCTGGTTCTGGAACTTTGCAGAGATAGGCGAAGTAAGAAAACACTGCAATATCCCAGAACTTCCTGAGCTATAGATAACTCACAGAGACAACTGAATGCCCACAGAGATACCAGACAATTCTTGGAGGTTTTCTGGGACAGGTCTTACAGGTCCTTGCCTCAAGCCAGGCAAAGTTTCATTCCTACAGAGACCCTGTCTCAAAAAAGACAAAAAAAAAAAAAAAAAAAAATTCTAAGCAGGTTCTGAAAGCATGGAGACTGATGAACTTAACTTGTACAGATCTCAGCACTGACTGCTCCCCACTTCCAGGATACTTAGAAGATACACCCTGGCCAGAATATCAGCCACCCCCCCACCCCCAGTCCTGGGAGGGAGTCCACAGAAAACCCAGCTAAGTGTGGGCAGCAGAGCCTCCCAATAAGCAAAAGAGCTCTGTGGACACTAGATCTGGGCTCAGCAACATGGTAGGAAATACCTCCTTCCCAGCACAGTCCAATCTCAGGATCCAGAAAGAGGCTGCTCCAGTGGTTTTCATTTTTTTCTTATATCTTTTTTTTTTTTTCTTTTTCTTATGCTCGTGGTAGTATTTTTGCTTTATTTTTAACAAAAAAGTGCTTATGTTTTCACTTGCTTCCCTTTTCTATTTGTCAAATATTGCTTATGTGGCTTTTTTCTTTATCAGATAATCAGGTTTTTAGCTCTTGCCGTTTTCTTCTATTCTTTTTCTTCTCTTTCAAATTTACCTCTCCTTTTTTTTCCTTTCCTTATCCCTTGTCTTAATTTCAGTCACTTATTTTTGCTTTTACTCTGAATAATTTTAATTTCACTGTGCATTCTGTATATTGTTTGACATTTTATGTTATACAGTCCTTAGTGGTGATTGGTTGGCTTTAATCAATTGAAAGGAAGGAGGGGAAAATGCAGAGTAATGCCAATTAATTAGAATTAACATTTTAAAACATTATCTCTGTGTGTGTGTGTGTGTGTGTGTGTGTGTGTGTGTGTGTACATTTGTACGTGTGTACACCCCATTGTGTGTGTAGAGATTAGGGGACAACTTCATGGAGTTGGGCCTTTCTACCTTTATGTGTGTTCTTGGAATAAAACTGCAATCATAAGGCATATTCTTCAAGCACCTTTACCCATTGAGTCATCACACCAGTCTAAATGGATTACATGCAAATATATGAAAAGAGCAATTTTACCTTTTACCACAACAAAATGAAAACTTTATTTGGTCAGTTCTTCATAAAACAGAAAATAGGGCTGTGGAGATGGCTCAGTAGTTAAGAGCACTGACTTCACTCTTACAGAGGACCAAGGTTTTGTTCCCAGCACCCACATGGCAGCTAACAACTATCTGTAACTCCAGTTCCACGGGATCTGATGCCCTCTTCTGGCCTCCATGGGCATTGCATGTACAAGTGCACTTACATATCAGAATACAAAACACTCATATACATTAAAAAAAGAAAAACTTTTTTTTTGGTCTTTTTGAGACAAGGTCTCCCTGTAGCCCCAGCTGGCCTGAACCTCACTCTGTAGACCAGGCTGGCCTTGAACTCACAAAGATCCGCCTGCCTCTGCCTCCCAAGTGCTAGGATTAAAGGCGTGCACCACCACGCCCGGCAAAATAAACCTATTTTAAGAGCAAGAAAATAATACAGTAGCTGTGTTCAAATAAGCCTTCCCAGCCATGCATGGTGGTGCATGCCTTTAGTATCAGTGCTTGGGAGGCAGGGGCATCTGTGAGATCAAGGCCAACTTGGGGTACCTAGTGAGGCCAGCTGAGGCTACAGGGTGATCATATCTCAAAAACAAAACAAAGCCTTCCTTTCCAAAAATTATTCCTGCTATTTCTTCTGCTTTCATGTTGGCCAAGAACCTTCCAGCTTTTAAATAATTTGTGGATACTTTTTATTCTAATATAACTCACTATAAGATAGTTTTCCATAGGGACAGTCTACACCACAAGAAAGAAGCTTTGTCCATAATCCTGGAAAAGAAATTCTAGCCTATGTTCACTATGTTCAGGGGTGCTATGTGATGTTCAACTTCATGTCAAAGATGCTTTTTCTTGTGGTATAAAGATCAAAATAACCTAGTGTGCATTTTTTCATATAAAACCCGAAGTCTGTAATGCTGCTTTTCTCTTTCCCATTAATTAATGTTTAATTTAGAAATATATATGCAAACATGGGAGTCGTGGTGCATGCCTGCCATCTCAGCACTAGGGAGGTGGACACAGGAAGATCAGAAATGCAAGATCACCCAGCTACACAGGAAGTTTGAGGCCAGCTTGGGATATATGAGCTACTATCTCAAAAATATAACATGGAAATAATTTGTTAGAAGACTTTAGAAACTTTTTTCCTTAATCTTTTACTGGAAAGTCCTTTTGCTTTTAAATAAAAATTAATAATGGAGAAATATTCCATGTCACCTCACCCCACAGCCCTATAAAGTTACTTTTGTACTCATTATTTACTGAGCTTCTACTTATGTGCCAGATACTCCTAGTATTAGGGATAAACTGTTGGTTCAAATCAGACACTGCCTCTCCCTGTTCTTAAAAGTTTACAAGCTAATAGATGTAGTTTAGAATAACTCATTATTCATATACTGGGCTAGAGAGATGGCTTGGCAGTTAAGAGCACTGGCTGCTCTTACAGAGAACCCAGTCAGTTCACAGCATTCATATGGCAGCTAACAACTAACTGTAATCCCAGTACCCGGGGATCTGATGCCCTCTCTGGCCTCCATGGGCATTGCATGTACAAATGCACTTACATATGTATATACAAAACACACATAAGTGACTTATAAATTATACTCCCTAAATACTTCCTACAAGAAAAGTGGAGAGAGAGAGAGAGAGAGAGAGAGAGAGAGAGAGAGAGAGAGAGATCTTTATATTGTTTGGTATGTCTCCCAGCCATCCTAGAAAGGTCTCATATAGCCCACCAAAGGGTAGAGAATGAATTTGTGGAAGAGGAGTGAAAAGGTACAGCACCCCAAAGGGAAAAACAGAGAACACAGGGCAGTGTCAGATATTCCAGGATTAGCAAAGAGGGTGAAATGTTAGACTGAAGATTTGGTGGAAAGAGTTCTTTCTACATGGCTCATTATATAAACTATTCTCCCCCTTTCTGAAGCAATCTTACATTAGAGAGCTGCCACACTCTTTCTCAAACTTGTAAAGTTGTCTTCATCTTCCCCTGAATTACTCATTGAAACTATAGGTACTAGATTATAGTTGGTCAGGACTGTTAACTCATGATTATGTAATTCTAATATATTGTGAAGGAGAAAAATCTGGTGATACTAAAACAGGTGAGGGAAAAAAATAAACCAACTCTAGGAACTGTAGGAAGACACTGCAGAACTGGCATTTGGTCTGAGAGCTGAAAGCTAAGCTTGAGTTCCCCAGTTGGGGTGAGGTGCTGATGTAGTGCAAGAAACAACACAAATGTGCTCATGTGAAAAATGAACCTCTAACATGGGTGTACTCCAGTACAGAGAGTGGGGTGATAGGGACGGTATTCCCTGGAGAAGGATGGAAAGAGGAGATCCAGAAACCTGCAACGACTTTACAATGTTAAGAGTTCAGGTATCTACTCCCAACATTAATGCCTAAGGATCAGGTGAAATTTCATTTGAAAAGAATCACTTTAGCTTTAGTGTAGATTAGAAAATCAGCTGGAAGGAAAATCAGTGGATAGAGTTTTGCAATACACTGAGCTAGATGTGTCTAACTCACTTATGATAGCAAACTTACTTAACGTGTCAGGAAAAAGTGTCCAGAATTGAGAATGTTTACAGTGAGCTAATTGTTAACAATAAACCTACTCAACTAAACACCCATTTTGTCCCAGGATTATGTGCACAAAGAAGAAAAGTATAGATTCAAGATCACACTGACCTACATGGGTAAAGGAATGACTCACAGAGTCCTCCCACAGGTCTATGGGAGGAAGTTAAGTCATGAACTTTGGAGCATGAAGTAGAAATCTCCAGTTGGGATTCATGTGGCTTTTCATGTGGCTAGAACTAGGCAAAGAAATTAGTGCTGGGAGAACATGCAAGAAGAGTTTTCATAGCACCACTGTTAACTGCTCTCATATTCCCTTGCCTACCTCCAAATCTCTTACCAAAACAGAAATAGTAACCTGATGTAAGTGGCACAGACCTGCAATCCCAGCATTGGTGAGGTGGAGGCAGAAGGATTGATTTTAAGTCAAAGGCTGCATAGTGAGGCTGTCTTGGGGCAAAGAGCCAGGAAAGGTGGTAACACACATGGCGGTAGAAGCAGGAGAATCAGGAGTTTAAGGACATCTTAGGTACACAGAAGTTGAGAGCAAGTTGAGAGCCAGCCTTGGATATATAAGACATTGCTTGTCTCAAACAAACACCCACCATCACCACCACCAGTAGGATACAAAAGCAGTAACTTTGGGTAAAACATTTAATTTTAGCTGGGTGTGGTGGCACTCGCCTTTAATCCCAGCACTTGGGAGGCAGAGACAGGTGGATCTCTGTGAGTTCAAGGTCAGCCTGGTCTACAAAGTAAATTCCAGGACAGCTGGGGCTGAGGGAGACCCTGTCTCAAATAGGAAAAAAAACCCACACATTTTATTTATTTTTGATGTTTTTTATATATAGTTTTTTTATCAAATCTAGACCCGTGTCCCCCCATTCTCCCACCCCACCAGAGCTCATGCATTCTGCCAAACATGCTTTTCATCTCTTTCTCAGTCTTTCTCAATATTCTCCATGTGGAAGTTGACTGTTTTGAGCTGAAGTTCACTGTTTCAGTCAGTTCTTTGATGCAGTCCTTTCTGTTGTTGTTGTTGTCGTTGTTGTTGTTGTTGTTTCCAATATGCATCACTCCCAACTGTTTTGGACAAAAGCTTAAGGGGCCGTGCACAAGAAATACAACTAGGTAATTGGCACTAGCATCCACAGATGAGGGATACCATTTGTCGTTTGTTTTTCTGGGACTGTGTTACTTCACTCAGCATGATGTCCTCTAGCTCCAGCCATTTTCCTCCAAAGCTCATGATGTCGTCTTTCTTTACTGCTGCATAGAACTCCATTGTGTAGATGTACCACATTTTCTCTATCCACTCATCAGTTGAGGGGCATTTGGGTTGGTTCCAGCTCCTTGCTATTGTGAAGAAAACTGAAATAAACATGGCCGTGCATGTATCTCTACAGTGGGGTGAGTCTTGAGGGTACATGCCTAGGAGTGGTATGGCTGGGTCGGGTGGCAAGTTCATTCCAAGTCTTCCAAGGGTTCACACTGCTTTCCATAGTGGCTGCACGAGTTTACATTCCCGCCAGCAGTGGATGAGTGTTCCCCTTTCCCCACAACATCTCCAGCACTTGGTACATTTAATTTTATACATTCAACTTTAAACCATTTAAGAAAATTTCACTTAAGAAGTTAAGTGAATCAAGAAAAATTCATTTATTGAAAATGTTGGATCTTAGTGGAAATAAAATTCTCAAACATAGATGGGCTCAATTTTTTAGTTTTCAAAACCAAAAGCCAGGACTGGTGGCTGTAATCCTAGGCTTCAGACGCTGAGGCTGAGCCAACCTGGTCTACACAGGGAGACCTAATCTAAAAACAAAACAAAACAAAAAAACAGAATAAAATAATGAAAAAACCCACTACCAATATCTATCCAATTGATTATAAAAATCAAGTTCATAATCAAATCACATTTATTTAAAGTTACTGTAAAAATTTTTTATGTATATGAGTGTTTTCTCTGCAATTATGTAAGTGAACCATGTATGTGCAATTCTCACAGAGGTCAGAAGAGGGCATCAGAGAGCTAGCTCTTGGAACTGGAGCTATGGACAGTTGTTAGCCACCATGTGGGTGCTAAGAACTGAACCTGGGTCTTATGCAAAAGCTATCAGTGCTCTTACTGCTAAGCTATTTCTCCAGCCCCTAGAGGTAAGTGTAAATATATTTATATACATATATATGTATGAGCACATGCATACACACACAATAAATGTAAATATATATTTATATAGTATTTATATATATTTACATGCAGTGTGTATGTGCTCATACACATGAGTATGCTTCAGTGTATGTGTGGAGGTCAGAGGATAAGTTTTCTCCTTCTACCATGTGCGTCCCTGGACACTAATATGACCTTTCGAGGTTGTCTTTGAGAAATCATTGATAATCAATTGCAATAATTGAACTGAGAGCAAACTCTGGTCTATGGGTTCAACACATGCAGAAATGATGAACGTGCGCAATAGCACATCCTTTTCTTGAGATGTTTCCCATATTGGGCTGGAAATCCACATCACCAGCTTCTGCACTGCTTAGATCCTCTTTGCCTCTCCACCAGTCTATGTGCACCTGGCCGCTCCTTTTTTACATGTGTCCGTGTATTTGATCTGGGTGGGAAGCAACTGTGAAAACTGCATTTTCGGGGCTGGAGAGAAAGCCTAGCGGTTAAGAGCACCGACTGCTCTTGCAGAGGACCTGGGTTCGATCCCCAGCACCCACATGGCGGCTGAGAACCGTCTGTAACTCCAGTTCCAGGAGAACTCCAGTTCCAAGGGAATCCGACACCCTCTTCTGACCTCCGAGGCATTGCACGACACGGGTGCACAAACCTACATACAGACAGTACATTCATACACATACAGAAATAAAAAAAAAAAAAAAAAAAAAAGCATGT
>VZQC01003364.1:211399-293044 GCA_009823505.1 Rhizomys pruinosus
AAAAAAAAAAAAAAAAAAAAAAAAAAAAAAATTCATTTTCTACTTCATAATTTATGGGCAATCCTTACATTAGACACAGAACCAAATTACTGAAAGAGAAACCTTCAGTTAACAGCCACATCCCTAAATTTCAGTACTACTAAAACAGAAAAAAAGGCTTAATTCTATGGATGGACAGAGCTCGAATTGAAAATACTTTTCTAGCATTTGGTCTTTATAATAAGTCCTTTAAAATAGTTTACTTAGGAGAAAAAAAAATCTCCAAGCTATACAGCAAAACTTCATTCTGTTGAACTATTTTTATGTGCGTATGTGCATGTGCATGCACGTGCCAGTTGTGGCTAGAAGAGGCAACAGATGCCCCAGTGCTGGAGTTACGGGCAGTTGTGAGGTGCCTGACGTACTTGCTGGGAACCACACTCTGGTCCTCTTCAAGAGCAGCAAAAACTCTTATCCACAGAGGACAAAACCCAGGTCCTCTGGAAGAGTAAGTGCCCTTATTTGAGTTGCTGAGCCATCTCTCCAGCCCCCTGACATTTTTCCCCTGCTTGGTGGATTTATAAAGTACAGCTAATGATGTTTTTGGTTTCTTTTCCCCACATTTGACTTGTAAAGATGTTTATTTTTTAAAGTTTAAACTCATCAGTTCATTAAGTATTTATTCATCTGAGAAATTCTTGACTAAAATTCTGGTAGGAAAAAATTAATATGAAGAAAAATATGAAAAAGCAGAAATTAACAAAAAAGTTACACAAGGAAATGTAACCACATTGCACTACATAATTCACAACTATGAATATTTACATAACTGTGATACAGAAAAGGCTTCATTACATAGCCCTGGTTTGGCATGAAATTCAGTTAACCAGGCTGGCCTTTGCTTCCCAGATACTGGAGTTACAGGTATGTACCACCATATCCAGCTCTAGATTTTTTTTACATATTCCAAACAGTGACATTTTTGCAACACAGAATATGGAAGCAGATTAAGAAAACACTTCCACCATGGCTAGATGGTGAGACCCTGCTGCTGAGGACAACACTGTCATTGGATGCAGGGAATCAAACTGACCAGTAAACTGTCTCCCTGCTGGCTAGCTTCATAGTGCCAGAAGGTGCTATGCAGGCTGCTAAGAGAAAAGGCATCAATGATCTCACCCAACCCTGGACCCTGCATACTACAATACTGACTTGCCTGGCAAGATGTGCCTACTGGTACCATTGTGGCATGATGGTTATATTAAATGAGGCCTGCTGCACAGGAGGGATTCATACCTAATCCTGTAAATCTGGTCAAAAAAAACAGGATTGGGGAGACCATAGGCCCTAGGATGGGAACCTAATGCTTTGTTGAATGGCCATGCTGTCAAACTTCCTTCTAAATATTTTACAGCCATAGATTTGTGTTGCTCCCAAGGATCAGAGACCATTGTGGAAGAAGGGACAAAAAGAATGTTAAGAGCTGGCAGATGAGCCATGAAATGCTGTTTTCTGGAAATAACATAGATGTTATACACATCAGTTAACAGGAGCTATAAACTTGTGCACAAGTTCTGAGCAAAATCAAGCCACAGCATGGATGGAGAAACTTGAGGCCCCATCCTAGAAGGGAAGCTACTGTAAGTTACAGACTGAGGCAGTCACTCTCTTTAGGGTACACAGCCTACCTAGTTTTCATCTGAGACAGTCTCCTGTATCCCCAGCAGGCCTGAAACTCACCATGTCCTCAAGGATTGCCTTGTAATTCCAAGTACTCCTTTTACTGCAATTTCAAACTGCTGAGACTACAAGTGTGCATTGCCATGCTCATATTATATGGCACTGGGAACTGAACCCGATGATTGTGCATGCTTGGCAAGCACTCTATCAGCTCTAGCCCCAGTCCTATATGAAAAGAGATTAGCATTAAATTTAAAAATTAAAGTGGGGCTAGGGATACAGCTCAGCTTGCTAACATGCACAAGGTACTGGCTTCAATCTCAAACTGCAAAAAAAGAAAAAAAGTGAAGTTTATCACTGAGCTTTGGTGCTCAAGCCAAGGGTGCAGAAATTCCTGAAAAAAAGTTTGAGAATTACTGTTAGAAAACTTCTTGCAGCTGTAATTTTACATTCAGACATCACCATTATGTTCTACATTATGCAGGGAGCTCTACCAGCTTGGACATCTCCCATGACTCATCAGTGGACTCCAAGTGTCATGCAAATGTCTGTAGTGTAGGCAAAAATATTTAAGAACTGCATGCTTTCTAGAGATTTCTCTCAAAGTCAAAATGGCTTGGAGAAAGCATTTTACTTTGAAACGGCAAATTATGTTATTTGTTTTGGCTACCTAGTAATTATAGTTCCTATGTGACAAGCTTTGACTCACAAAGTACTTACCACTCCATATTCTTCTATCTTATTGGTATTTACAATGACCTCTTTCAAAAACTTGTAATTCAACTGATAGAATTTACTCAGCTAGACAGAATGGTCTCCCCAATGTCTACACCTTAATCCTTGCAATACCAGCAAACGCCAGGTTACTACGGTAGAGAATTAAGGTCACAGATGATGGATATTCAGCTACCTTTTAACAGGAAGGACATCTTGTATTGAGAGGGAAAAATGAACCACACCCATCCCTGAGGGCATCAGAAGGGAAGATCAGAGATGGTAACAGAGGACTAGGCGCCTCTTCTCTGGCTTTAAATATGGGAGGTGAGCAGGAACTATGAAAAGGAGGTCTCTAGAAGACTCCAAAACAAGGGACATAACTCCTCTGACACTTTGATCTTCCATCTGTACCACGGTTCAATCTGCTTATGGTCCAACTCTTGCTCAATCTGAGCTGGGTTGCTGAGTGAAAGGTTTCAGGAAGGCTGGAACAATGAAGAGAAAAGTTTATAAAAATCTAACAATGCTCCTGGTGATGACAGAAGACTTGATCAACCAGCTAGATGAGGCAGGTGGATCTCTGTGAGTTCAAGGCCAGCCTGGTCTACAGCGTTCCAGGCCAGCTGGGATTACAGGGAGACCCTGTCTCAAAAAAAAAAAAAAAAAAAAAAAGACATGGTCAACCAATCCCCACGAGGGAATGAGGACATGTCCTGGAAAAAAGAAAAAAAAATCTAACAATGCTTTTGCTTGCCTGTGCCTGTTTTCAGAGCGTGAGTGCTAAACCTATGAGGCTGTGGAGAAAAGTAAAGGTTAACTACAATTTCATCTGACCACAACAGTCTAACCTTGGGGCAATTTTTCTAAGCTTTAAGTCTTCATCTATCAGGGTCAAAGTTCACATGAATTCACAATATGAGACTTGGCATTCAACAGACTCACAGCAGCTTTTAACTAAAGTTTAGGCAGAAAACTTGATAGAGATGGCTTGCTACATTTACTTTAATACAGGCATGTCTGAAATTATCTGGTTTTTTTTTTTTTTTCTTTTGTCCTTTTGAGACAGGGTCTCCCTTTAGTCCCAGATGGCCTGGAGCACACTATGTAGACCAGACTGGCCTTGAACTCTGCGATCCACCTCCCTCTGCCTCCAGGGTGCTGGGATTAAAAGCATGCCCCACCACACTTGGTGAAAATGATCTAATTTTTAGTGTTAAGTCCTTTTTAAAGAAGAGACACTGAAAGATGAAATTTGTCATTTTGTATGAGGCAGGTTGTGGGCAGAACTTAAAGAGACCAGGAATAAACACTAGTCATTTTCCCTACCTTGAAATAATTTTTGACTTATTTTTGTGTGAGTATATTGCCTGCATGTATTTAAATCCACCCGTGTCATGCAAAGCCCACAGAAGCCAGAAGAGGGTGTTGGATCCCCTAGAACTGGAGTTACAATTGTTAGTTCCAGGCCAGTCTGGACTACATGAACTCTCAAAAGCAACAAGAACAAAAAACCTGGCTATTGCCTGAGGACCTGACTCAGGGGTACACTCTGAATTCCATTCTCTGAGAGGGATGGGGAAGAGAAGGAAAAGGAGAGGGGGAGAGAGAGAAAAGGTAGGATACACCTGGCTCTTCTGGTCCTGTGAGCACAGGGGACAGTCATCACTGACAGCAGAGTACTTAAGTCTTGCCTGTTTGAAAGTGTTACCAAGAAGGACAAACTTTAGAGCAAGGACCTCAGTATCCACAAGGCATTATAAGCTGGGAAGTCTTGAAAACTGATTTAAGGGCTTTTTCCATTCAAGAATCCAGTGGTTTTTACTTGTACCTTAGAAAACAAATCAGTGCCAGCTCAATCCGTAAGCTGTATCAGTAAGAGTAGGTTTACTAACATATTGGGAATTAAAAAAACAAAACAACAAAAATCTTCACAATCATGTAAGATAGGAAGATAGGATGTTTTGTGTGAGGGCTTTCTTTTCCCTAATCAGTTAATTTCCAAAATAAAAGTAGACCAAAGTTAAAAAAATACTTTATTTAAATGAAAATCCTCCATTTTAGAACTTTCATGATGATAAATTTCTGAGGACAAAGATGGGGGAAGTGTGGTAACCCTTGCAATTAAGACAAAACCCTTGATTCTGTTATTTTTCTCTAGTGAAACTAATTAGCAGAGTTGATTCAGTTTCAAAACCTGACACTCCTTCTTTTAAGAACTATTTTCTTAGTTTTGTGGAATTACTTGCATTTTCCTTTATTGGCACCCATCTCTCTTGTTTGGGTCTTGAGTCTTACCATCATCTGGCTGCTACTGCTGTAAGTCATAGATATCAGTTCAGTATATATTGGGATGTCAGTAAATTTAAGTTTGGGTTAACAACAATCCCATGTGTTTTCTATTTCAAGTCAAACTGGCATATTCAATTTTACAGTTTCCCTACAAACAATTTTACAAAATACTTGAAATACATTTCACTTAAAACATTCTGAGGTTTTACAATGATTGTGGGTCAGTATAACAAAATCTGATGGTGTTTAAGTTTTCAGAAACATAACAGCAATTAAGTGCATAACTGCAAAGCTCTGTGTTGGCAGCTCCAGGTACCAGCCTCTTAAGTGATTCATTGCAGCATATAATCTACAAGTTGAAAACAAGTGTTTTCCCTGGCTGTGATATCTATATATTCTTAGCTGCTGAAAGAATAATGTCTCAAGGAAAAGCTTTAAAGAAGAAACTTTTACTACTGAATTTCAAATCACACACACAAAGTAGATGAGAAATTCTTTTATCATATTTAGAATCAAAATATCCCTTAAAATATTTACATTTTACAGTAAAAAGGATAGCAAAACACAAGATCATGTACAAGCTTAAGTATTCAAGTTTCTGAAGAGCCAAAAAGGAAAAGGAAAGTGATGGCTCCCACGAATGCCGCCAAAGAGCACAGACAGCAAGCAGGCGCCCTGGGCTTGAAGGATGCTGGTCCAAAACTGCCCAACTAAATCATCAGTATATTCTGATTATGAAGCTGCTTGCCTTTTTCTGTTGCTCCTTTAGATTTTCTTTAAAAACAGTGCATTGAAAACAAATGTACAGAGCACACATTACTCTCAAATTAGTCATTATATAAAGGACATCCACTAGAGGCAGTAAATATATTCCATAGTCAACCATATTTACCAATTAAGGAATAAAACTAAAAATTTGAAGCCTTTATTGCATATTAATAAAACAAATCTTTGAATATACAGCATTGTAAAACTTTTTAAAAATATTAAATTCCTATACTAGGGACAGTGGTATGAAGAAGGGCTGAAGAAGGGCTGATGAGCACTGGTGCACGGCACGCTGCACCACCGCAGAATTTATTGTTCTGCAAACCACCAATAGTAAAAATTTAAAAGATGGTACAATCCTACCAGGCAATCTTATAAAGACACAACATGTAACAGTTAGCAAATGTAACGCTGAGGCAGCCTGCGAGTTTCACCTTTTGCTTTTCGCTCTGTCACTGTGGTCCCTGTCTCTATGGTACCTATCCCGGTCCTTCTCCCCATCTCTGTGTTTACTCTTCTCTCGTTCTTTCTCCTTTTCTTGGTCTTCACTTTTAGGTCTGTCTGGTTTCTTGTCTGCACTCCTATTATCTCTGTTTGCTTTCCCATCTGCTGCTCGATCACCATGTGACAACCGTGCCCTCTCTTTATCTTTGTGTCCTTCCTCTTTGTTTTTTCTGTCTCTGTCCTTGTCCTGACTTCTGTCTCTGGGTCTGTGCCTTTCAGGTTCGTGTTCCCATTCCTTTTCATGCCGTTCCCTTTTCAGGTGGTGTGAATCACTGTAAAATCGCTGTCTGTCCCCTTTACCCCTGTTAAATGGCCTATCCAGTTGTTGTTGGTCTTGCCTACGCCAAGGGTCACTATGGTGCCTTTCTGGTCTCCGGATGTCTTTAACCTGATAAAAATTTTGTGGGCCCATATACCTTGATGCTTGTGAAAGTGGACCCATCATACGTTGTGGTTGGCCTGGGAGATGAACAGGTGGCCAAGGAACCATGGGATTTTGAGCAAAGCCAAAGCCTGGAGGGGGGAGTAATGGAGGTGGCAAATGCGGTGGAAATCCAAATATGCCTTGAGGGGGGAAGTTAGGAGACCCTGGAAAATGGAATCCAGGAGGGCTAGACTTGAGGTGCTGAAGGTTGGGCTGCTGTGGCCTCATGGGCGAGAAGTTTGCACCTGCTCTGGGGCTCGTGCTCCTGGGAGTGAAGTTGATGTTTTTAGAAGGAAATTCTGACTGGCATGTATTGCCACCTTCAAAATGTGCTGCTGCTGCTGCTGCTGGGGGTGGGGGTGGTGGTGGTGGTGGTGGTGGGGGTGGTGGTGGTGGTGGTCCTCTTCTAAATGGGTGAATGGCTTCAATGCTTTGTGTTAAAATATCCTCCTGTAAAGGGTTTGCTTGATCTGTCTGGGAAGAATTTACTTTTTCTACTGGTGATAAGTCTTGTGTAATGTTTACATCATCACTCTGTTCAACACATGAGTTCTTCTCTCCAGAAGGCTTTTCTTCTACACTGATTTGCTCTGCTAAGTGCTCCTTGTGTGATGGCCCAGTCAGAGTATGCTTCTCCCCGTTTCGGCAGCTATCCCCATCTCTACTTTCTGAAGCTGTTATCTGCTGATTTCGTCCTGCTGCTTGCCTAGGATCCCTTTTCAGATTGATAAACTGTGGGGACCTCATGTTAGCAACAAGACTTTCACTACAACCCACATTACCATCCATGTTTCCTTTTCCTGTGTTAGACCGGCATGGAGAATTACCTGAAAGTCGATTATCCTTGCAAATGTATTCTCTTGTTCTTGGAGCAGCTGTCTTTTAAGTGTCTCTCTTATTCTCCATGGTTTCCTCTTGTTTTGATGGCATTGATAAATTTGTTAAGAATGCTTCTGTAGAAACATCTGGTGGTTTTCCTCTCAGACTAAGATTTGTTAAAGGCCCTGGAGAAATGGAAGAGGATCGCACTAATGAAGTTTCTTCTGTTCCTGAATTACCTGCAGATTCTGAAAGATTATCTATTTTAACTTTTACCTCCTTGGATTCGCCTTCAGTTACTTCCACTTTATCTATTTTTTCTGCTTTCAGGTTGGTCTGATCACTTATAAATGAATTGTCTTTAAGAGGTTTTGTTCTGCCATGGCTGAGCCTGGTTCATATACTTGACCAGTGGTGCCCAGAAGGCTTTGAAGTATATCATCCACAGGAAGAGGTTTATTTGCTAATTCCATAGTAGAAGGTTGATTTTCCCAGCCAATCAGTACTCCAGGCAGGAATCTTAAAGGCTTTGGTGGCTCCTGTTTGGTGACTTCCATTAAGGGTTCAACTGCTGTGGGAAGGTCTTCCTGAAGAAGCTGCTGAGGTTTGTTCCTCTGCTTGTGCAGTACAGTTGTGAAGGAATTAAAAAAGTCATTTTCTTCCTCAGGTGCTTCCTCTGAACGAGTTACATTTGTTTTGCTTTTTTTTCAGGGGGCAAGACTCATTGGGCACACACTGATTCAGAAGCCTCAACTGTGTGATCTGGACCAGCACTTGTGCTGCCGCTTCATCTTTTGGCGAATAATCAGGCCCAACAACAGATTAGGCCTATGCAGTTCAAGTCCTGCAGAAAATAAAGATCAAACAGTCATTTTCAATCCTTCCAGAAACAGGTATCCTTTCATAAGCAGTTCATGACAAGGTATTAAATGGGTGACAAACCCTTCCACACCATCTCGAGATCTGGCTCTTAAAACGGAAAGCAGTCATTCTTTCATTCTGAATTACCCCTCCCACTTCATTTCTATGCTACTCTATTATTAAAGCTTATACCTACCAGGTCCATCAAAAGGCACAAGAGGATGTGGATTTTGTCTGCACGCACCCAGAGGAATAAGGTTATACATGTTCACTTTACCTGCCTTTCCATGTTGTTAGCCTGCTACCCTCCAGTAGCTCTTTTGCTATCTTTCAAACTATGCTAAATTCAGCCAAAGTGTAAGAAATTGATCTTCTTCAGTACCCGGCGTAAAGCGACACCACAACAGATTTCCTATTCAAACGAGAGTAGACAAACAATTGTTTTAAAATAATCTAAACTTAGCTTGATTTTTAAAAACTCATTCAGTAACCATTACTATTTTATGATGGGTTATGAAACAACAGTTCATACTAGCTAGGTGTGTGACAATATACCTTTAAAACCCAGCACTCGCTCAGGAGGCAGAGGAATGGCAGATTTCTGGGGTTCCAAGCACAGATGTGGCTATGGGAACCCCGAATGTTTCAAAAAAGCGCACCCAACAAACGAAAAACCCTAAAACTTTTCTTCTCCCTCTCCAGAAAGAAAAACTTTTAACGACAAGCTCATTCCTGATTACAGGACACTTCATATAAACCATTACGGCCCCCACTTTCTATGATGAAATTGGGAGTGCTATATCAGAGATGATGACATACATCATGTAAACCAGCTACCTGGGAGACCTTGATGTTAGGTAGATCAAGTTAAACCGTAAGGCCTGCCTGGGCCACAGTAGTGAATTCAAAAGCCAGTCCTGGATCAACTTAGCAGACCCTGTCTCCACATAACAACACAAACGGCCTGTTGGAATAGCTCAGCCAATGACACCATTTGCCCCATCATGGGTAAGGCAGATAGAGCACAGTGGGAGAAGAAGGGAAGGATTCCAAGTATTCACATGAATTTATTCAAATGACATAACTGTCAGTGGCACACTAAGTAACTTAATAGATAACCCCAGACTGGGTCGTGGTTGGCACATACGACCCTTTAATCCGCACTTGGGCAGCAGAGGGAGGCGATCTCTGTGAGTTCAAGGCCGCATGGGCTAGAATTGAGTGGAGTTTCCAGGGTAAGCTGGGCTAAGATGTATGACCCTGTCTCAAAATATGACAAAAAAAAATTAAAAAAAAAAAAAAAAGAAATAGAAACTCAAAGTCTTGGCTAAGAGATGGGCCTAGCGGTTAAGAGCGCCGACCACTCTTAAGAGGACCCGGGTCTATGTACCCAGCACCCACCAGGCAGCCGAGAACCGTACTGAAACTCCAATTCCAGAGAAGAACTCCCCCCCCCTAGTCCAGGGGAATCCGGAACACCTTTTTGACCTCCGCGCATTTGCTTGCATGAATAGGGTGCACAAACCTGCATGCAGACATTACCATTAAACACATACAAGAATATAATAAAATAAAATTTAAAAAAAAAAAAAGAAGAAACCCAAGTCTTTTGATATCTGTAGTAATCCTGATTCATACATTCTGGGCAAAACTGAAACAAGTACTTCACAAACCAACCCATACTATTGACAGATGAAGAGGAAGAGAAATACGCTGATGGTAGTCTTTTAATTACCTCCTCCCAGTTTTAGTCTCTTCCTCCTGCTATAAACAGACCTTTATTTCTGGTTGGCATATGGTCATCCATTAGAGATTACATCCTAGCTTCCCTTGAAGTTATGTATGGTTCTTTGACTAAGCTCTTGCTAATGAAGTTAAATTAAGTAATGATGACAATTTCTGGGTCTTCCCATTAAAAATAACTTGACAAGCAGTCTTCATTTATTCCCAATTGATACTGATAAGCAAGCTCTGAATGTTTCCACCTGATGATGGCAATATTCTTGGAAACAATAACATAACAAGCCTGCTTCCCAAATGACTGCATAAACCCAGAGCCCCTAACAATCTCTAACAACCAGACTATCTAACAGCAGAAAAACAAACTTCTGCATTGTTTAAGCCAGATGGATTTAGAGTTTGGAACTCAGCTCTGCCCTAACGAAAACAAATGTCTACAATTGAAGCAAAGCTAAGCTGCAGGGTGAATCTCAATACTTCCTCTAAAACAATTCTTCCAGAGTGTTGATAAAGGCAAGTTTCATA
This sequence comes from Rhizomys pruinosus, assembly GCA_009823505.1. NCBI lineage: Eukaryota > Metazoa > Chordata > Mammalia > Rodentia > Spalacidae > Rhizomys > Rhizomys pruinosus. The sequence continues at coordinate 221,706 of VZQC01003364.1, forward strand.
CACCAGTCTGAGGCAGAACCAATACATCCCAAGGGAACATCACTGGCCCTGTCTGAGCAAAACTTCCACACTATATCTACTGAAGTTTCTGTGTGCTGCCTCGTGCGAGGGCACAAAGTGTCTGGGTTATAGGTCCACATGTTTAACATGGATATAAGTCCAAGTCAACTCAGTGTTTTCAAAGCTGCCCAATTTGGTTTAGAAAAGGTGATTTGATGTCCCCATTTATCAATCCATACATGGCATTAACTGTACAACCATTAACAATACACACGTGTCTCCTCTCTGAAATTAGACTCACTAATTAAGCTTGGTTGCTGCTGCCACTTATCTGTCTCTCCAATGTATGGATGAAAAGTTGCACTACCAATTCATCCTCACCTTTTTGATGTGGGTGCTAGGGATTAAATTCAGTTTCTCATGCTTGTCGTAAAGCACTCTTATTGACTACCCAACAACCTCACCTCCACCACCTTTACCTCATTTTTTTTTTTTATTAATTTAATGTGTATGAATGTTACCATATTGCATGTAGGTTTGTACACTGTGTGCGTGCCATGTAGCGGGAGGTCAGAAGCCAGGGTTTGGATTCCCCTGGAACTTGGAGTTCTCCCTAGAATTGGAGTACAGTCCGGTCTCTCAGCTGCCATGTGGCGGTTGCTGCCCGGGATCTTGAACCTGGGTCACCTCTGCTAAGAGCAGTTTGGTGTCCTTCACTGCACTAACCATCTCTCCAACCCCCACCTCAGTTCTTATTATACATATCAACTTGTTATTGACTCCCCCCCAAGAGACACCTGGATTGTTTGGTATAAGGACCACTGAGCTGGCATTGTGGTGCACACCTTTTAGTTTTTAGCCTAGGAGCCTGGGAAGGCAGATCTCGTGTGGAGTTTCAAGGCCCGCGGGGGTACAGGGAAACCCTGTGTTCAAAAATATTAAAAAAAAAAAAAAAAAAAAAAAAAAAAAAAAAAAACACAGAATAGTTTGATTTTGTATGTATTTTGCACACTGGCACTGTGGAAAGTTTCCTCACCTTGGTTCCTGATGCTTTTATTTTTTCCACATAATCCCAAACTGTCTGAGGTGATATCCTGCCACCTACTTGAATACTATCTGGTAGATCCTACAATTGGAAAAAAAAAAAAAAAGGTTATCACCAGATACAGATACATATCTTCAAAACAGTATTCATGATTCATACATACTTAGTTTTAGTTTTGAGAATAATTTTAATGATAACAAAAACAAGGAAATTTCCCTGGGAGTATAGCTCAGTGGTAGAACATGTGCTGAGGGTGTCAATCCCCAGCAGACAAAGTAAATAAACCACATGGGGAAAAAAATGAAATAGAAGATAGCAATTGAGTTCAAATAAGTAATACCAATACAGTTACCAAAGGAATTGACTTACATGCAAACACTGATACAGTGTCACCACTAAGAAAAAAATCTGAGCTCATGCCAGGTCTCAGTAGAGAGAGAGGCACACAACTGGGTACCCAGGAAAGTACAACATGCCTAGAAGTACTCAGGTAAGCTCTTTCCTCCCCAGGTAGTAGGCAAGGGTATATTCCTATATTATTAACACTTAATTTCAGACTTAATTAAATTTAATAAAGAATGTGGGTTTTTTTTCAAACAAACAAAAAAGAACCCCACTTGAACAGTGCAAAGCATTTTTTAAATGCACAAGCATATAACTATATAACAGTCTCTAGATAGACAGATAGCTATAAAATCAATCATGAACATTTATGGCTTTACTCAGTATATTCCTTTTTGCTTATGACTATTGAGGAAAATCGAAGTATAATTAATTCATACTAAATTTAGCTTAAAAGTTTATTTAACCCAATAGTTGCTTTCCATATTTTATTTGAGAGTTTAGCCTCAAACTAACTAGGAAGCAGAGGTAGAGTTCTGAAAATTAACCACATAAAAACTGTGGCTCTGGGCTGGAGAGATGGCTCAGTGCTCAGTGGTTAAGAGCACCAACTGGTCTTGCAGAAGACCTGGGTTTGATTCCAAGCACCCATATGGTGACTAAGAACTGTCTTTAACTCCAGTTCCAGGGGAATCTGATGCCCTCTTCTGACTTCCACAGCATTGCATGACATGGGTGCACCAACCTAAATGCAGACAGTACACTCAGACACATAAAAAAGTTTTAAAAAATTAAAAAAGAAAATTAAAAAAAAACTGTGGCTCTGAGAGGAAAAGAATAGTTTTATTCAAAATTAAAAGGGTCTTGGAGTAAATGATGTAATTATCCATTTAAAACAAGAATTAGAGTCAACATGACCTAAAGAAAGACTACAAATTCTAAAGAGATTTTTCCAAAAAAAAAAAAAAAAAAAAAAAATTCACCATTATTGACCCATTTAAAATTTTCTCTAACAACCTTAAAATATTATTAGTCAAGTATATTTAAGTAACAATCACACTGTTTATTCACTAAAACAAATGCTAAACAAACTGATCAATATGAAGAAGCAATTCACAGGCTGCTGATGTCACTCAGCAGGAGAATGTTTGTTGAGCATGTATGCAAGCATTAAACAACTTGCCTTTATGATCAGAAGACTAAAAATGAAAAGGTTAACACTACAAACCAACAAAAATTACAGTCTCAAAATATACATAAAGTACATGTGTACTGAATTCATTTCCTTCAAAACAGTTCTTTAAATGTCATACTTTGTCATTAATCACAATATTATGATGCCACTGCTAATTTATATTTCATTTTTCAAGAGTTTCTTCCTTTTTGTTTAGCTATAAAATCAAGCAAGGATATCACACTTCAGTGACTACGGTCAGTAGTCTCATGACACTGCCTATTAAGCTTTAACTCCCAGCCTCCGCAATGACAGAAACAAGCAGCTAAGAATTACAGTAAGCAATGGAGGAATTAGATTTATCAATGAGAAACCTTTCTTATAGGCTAACCTTGTCAATCTTTTATGTCAATCTTGGAAAGCCACACAACATACCAGTTTTTAATTCTCTGACTTAATGAAGTACATCTTGGAAAAAGTGTAAGATATGTGAATTTAAAACTTTCAGACTACAGTTTTCTACAATTCAGGAAACTCATTTTATAATTTGATAACTCCATTAACAGAAGAGTTTAAGGATTATTGTTAATTTATTTTTAAAACTTATTAACTGTATGTCTCCCTGCCTTCTCCATTCAGAAATACAGGCAAAATCCAATCAAGGAAAGGCAGAAGAGTTCAGATTACCTCTGTCAAGTACTCAGGTGAGCCAGACACAGGATAGGCTTTTGTAACAAATTTTGCCACAGAAGGCATATTGATAAAACCCTTCCAGATGAAGTTCAATCGAGCCAGGAAAGTAGACTCAACTTCAACCGTTCCAGGCATCTCTGGCCTAGAAAAAGATATTTAAAAGTTACCAACCAGGTCAGCCAAACAGCTTAGTAAGAAAAGATTCTTGACACTAAGCTCAATAACCTGAGTTCAACACACATGGTAGAGGAGAAAAGCCAACTCTAGTAAGCTGTCCTCTGACCTCCACATTCGTACCCATATGCATGCATGTACACACATGTACACATTCACACACATATGCATGCATGTACACACATATACACATTCACACACACACACAAATAAATGTAATAAAATATTCATCAATAAGATCATTTTCTACTTAGTCATTAAGAACAGCATGCTATTTTATGTCAATAAGGATATCAGTAAAAATAAGTATCAAGCTGGGCATCCTGAGGCATGCCTTCAATCAATCCCAGCACTTGGGAAGCAGAGGCAAGTAGATCTATCAATTCAAGGGCAGTAGATCTACATAGAGGATTTCAGAACAGCCAGGGCTACACAGTGAGACCTTGTCTCAAATACATATAATTTATATTACATATAAAATAATACAGATCAATAAAAATAAAAGCCATCATTAAAAGGTTAAAATTTTCAATTTATTAAAATTAAATTCACAGTGACAAGTCATCCTTCTGGCTAGCTTTAAGTGGACTAAAGTTCAAAGGATCAAGCATTTTTTAACAGGCTATCTCCTTCATCGGACCAGCATAATTGAAGAGTTTTAAAGTCATTTCTTCATAGTCACAAATCTCCGACTAAAAACTATTTAAAATAAACTTTGAGTCCATTTATCCTAATTGTCTTAGAGTATACAAAGTTTTTCTCCTCAAAATTCCCAAGAGATGTGACTTCTCTGTTTCTGCAGATTTGTAATTAATCAAAAATCTATAATGATTATTATAAAATTATGACCGCAAGAAAACTACCGCAGAGAAGGAGAGAGTGTGGATTTGGGAGACTCTTGTTTCTCATCTTCAAAGAACTCAGAAGCCAGGATATTTGTAGTTGAAGACAGTGCATCTGCTATGCGTTCAGCTTCATTGTCTGAATGCCTACGGGCCACCCCTACAACAACTTTCACTTTTTTGGGAGACAGATCATCTACAGGTGGTGCCATCCGACCTAAAAGCAAGAAGAAACCAAAATAAACTGTTCCTGAAATTTAAAAAATTTGATTCATTTTTTTTTTTCCTTTCTGAAGTGAGTTATTCTCTCTGGTTCAATTATTTAGTACACACACATTTCCTGGGGTAATATAACATATACTGATATGTCCTTCCTCACAGTGAGTTGTATTATACCTATACTAAGAACCAACCAAGATTTTACCACTGCTTTCTGAGCTGCCATCAGAGACCTAAGCTAACTGAGATACAATTCATTCAAGGCATGTTAGGAAGGGTTCTACCTGTACTATGCTTGACATCACTTTTGATCCTTTTATAAGTATTAACATATCTTAAATATAAAACATCATTTACAGCCAGGCATGGTGGCACATGCCTTTAATCCCAGCACTTGGGAGGCAGAGGCAGGTGGATTTCTATGAGTTCAAGGCCAGTCTCGTCTGCAGAGTGAGCTCCAGGCCAGATGGGACTAAAGAGAGACCATGTCTCAAAAATACCAAAAGAAAACAAAACAAAACCCATCATGATTTAATCATGACAGAAAAAGAATGTTAAAAGACAAACCAAAATGAAAATGTAATAAATTATTTTACTCCCTGGTGAGTTTTTATCTAAAATACTAAGAACTTAAAAGAACTAAGTAAAAAAAAATCTGTTTCTTTTATTTATTTATATTTTATGTGTCTGTTTTTGGTCTGCATGTATGTATGTATGTATGTATGTATGTATGTATGTATGTATGTATATAGTACACCATGTGTGTGTGCAATAACCACAGAGGCCAGAAGAGGGTATCACATCCTGTAGTACTGGAGTTATGGACAGCGGTCAGCCACTATGTATGTGCTGGGAACCAAACCAAGGTCCTCTGCAAGAGCAGCCAGTGCCCTTAACTGCTACTCCAGTAAAACAAATCTGTATCCTACCTATAGTAAAAGTTCATAACTTTAAGTGCAAAGTGTAATGTTAGTTACTAAACATGGAAAACATTAGGTGAGGTTTAGAAAATGACATCTAAAAGGAAAAATAACATTCTAAAAATAGGTCTGGTCTAGCAGTATTTAATGTTTTTGTGTGCTACTGTTAAAATTTACATACCTATGTACATGTAGACAAGTGTGTCTGCATGTTTTTGCATGTACAAACTGGACCTAATTCTATAAAATCAAAGTGGGTAGGTACTGCACCCCAAAACAGGGAAAACAAAGCCTAACTAAATTATAAACACTAGTACAGATATATATCCTAAACAATTAATGCAACACTATATCAACCAAAATTTCCAACCTATACAAATTTTGCAGTTAAGATCAAAAAGATGTTGTCTGTGTTGATTAGTGGTATCTTTGGACATGGAGTCAACCTCTTCTTTTTGTTTTTCGGATCCTTCTGGCTTCTCCAATGATTTACTGGCTGCAGATTCCTAACATAAGTGAGAGTAAAACTCAGTTTTAGCCAATAAAATCTACTTGTTATTTCATATTAATATTTTCCAAAATGACACTATCACATTCATAAAATTGTTTTCACTCTTTATTTTAAAATACAAGCTTTTGTACTTTGAGCAAAAAACTTAAAACTCTTAAAAACTTTTAGTAAGTCTTCAAGTTATTTTTTTCACTGGTATTTGAAAATAAGAAAACTTGCAATAGATGTCTCTACCTCAACTTTCTATTGTACAAGAGAAAATTATCTTAAAAGAAAAAAAAATTACAACAACCCTCAAAGTACACTACTTACAAAGCACCAGAAGAATCATTATACCAGTGACTCAGACTTCTACACTGTAACAAGTTCCTAACAGGGGCCTATAATGTAGAAAATGTGGACACTGGGAAATAATATCCTAAAAATTAAAGCTATAAAATAAACTACTTTAAAATATATAAGTTAAAAAATAATCTTTCTACTTTAAGACCATTAAATGACTAAAGCTTCTGCATCTTATTTTGTACTATAAATCGCATGTCTGTTATCCTTACCTGAATCTCCATGGCTGCTTCCTGTTCTTTCATTGGGGCATCACTCTCAATTTCTATTTCACCTTTGTGAGTTATTTTTGTGATTGGTCGTCTTTCTACTTCTCTTTGTTCTTTCTCAATCATCTCTATGGTCTAACAGGAAAGATTTTAAGGGAAATAACATATGTTCTTTCAAATATGTACTTTAATTAATGAGAACTTACCTAAAAATAAAAGAATCACCATTGATAATTTTTACCTTGTCTCTCATAAAACATATACAGACTATTGTAATTGCTAAGAAATCTTAAAAATTTGACTCCATGCCTCATCCAGGAGAGGCTCCCATTAACATTCTAAAAGGAGGAAGGTAAAATGCAGTGCAATTTGCGAAGTAAGGAAACACTGTGCTTGTACTCCAAATCTGCTTGTAATTTTTGAGACTGCTACAGGGGAAGCAAAAACTATCTTAACTGTTAGATTCCTAATTTGATGTGCTAATATCCCCCTCAATACCAATTTATCCAAAGATTAAAAATAACCTGGTAGATCCTTCTAGTCTCCTGAGCCCACTTACTAACACTGTTAACTCACAGCTGAAAAAAAACCTAGCAATAACACATAAAAATGTGTCAAGTACATAAAGAATAAGCTAGCTGTGGGAAGTATGGAGTAACAAAGGTAAAGTTCTGCTCACTCACCTGGCCTTTGTTAACCATAACTCATATGTAAAAGAAGAGCTAGCAAAGTGGGTCACTGGGTAAAGGCCCTGCCACACAAATCAGCTTCACCTCCAGAACTCACGAAGGTGGAAGGAAAGAACTACTTGGTGGTTTCAATGAGAAATGTCGTCCATAGCTCAAGTATGAGTGCCCCTGTTTAAGGAAGGTCATGGAAATGTTAGGAGGCGTGACCTCAATGTTCAAGGAAACATTCGTCTACCTGGGAAGGAAACATTCCTCTACCTGGGAGTGGGCTCCGGGAGTTCAAAGCTTTGCCCTACTTCCAGTTTGTCATCACTCTGCTTCCTGTTTGCCCTTGAAGATGTGATTTCTCAGCTTTCTGCTCTAGCTGCCTCCTGCCATGCTTCTCCACCAGGATGGAGTCTCCCTCTGGAACTGTTAGCCCAAATAAACTCTTTTTCTATAAGCTGCCTTGGTCTCAGTATTTTATTACTGCAGCTAAGCAACTAAGTAACTAATACAACTGCCCACAAAATTATATACTGACCTCTAAACTGGTGCCACACACACCCCTCCCCTCCCCTCCCATACATACACAAATTTAAACATCAGATAGATGGCAGAAGAAAAGAACAACGTGGTTTCCAAGGCAAATGATACTGGCTATTGGCAGCCAACTTTAAAACATAAGCAAGGGGAAGTGATTATTTGGGATATAAGGAAAAGATGAAGAGGTTGATACTATTTGCAAAATAAAGAGAAGAAATTATGTAAGGCAAAAGTGAAGTAATGTTTGAGTAATTATGATACTATCAAACTGAGACTTCTTGATCTGATCTGGCAAGATCTTGTAATGCCTAAGATACTGGCAGAAGTTGCAGACAACCCATTCAGGTGAATCCTGCAGGGTTAATACAAACTGTGAGCAACAATTATTTCCTAAAATAAGTAGCTAATATTAGGCAATATGGTTACGTCCAGCAACAAAAGCTCAAAGTCACACATTCCCTGAATCTTGCTAGGCATAATGACATAGGCTTGTAAACCCAACACTCAATAGAGTACTGAGGAAAGGGGACAAAAGTTCAAGACCAGTTTAGGTTGAATTGAGAAATGCTTTCAATAAATAAATAAATAAATAAATAAATAAATAAGTAAGTAAATAAATAGTAAAGTTGAGTTAATCTTTAAAGTATTAAAGTTCAAATCCTCAGCTGAAAATTCTTGGCACCTGTGACTTGGAGAAATTTTTGTTTAAAAAATGTGATATGGTGCACATATGTTATACTCCAGTTAGATCTGAGACAGCACCAACTTCCACATGGAGAATATCAAGAAAGACTGAGAAAGAGATGAAAAGCATGTTTGGCAGAATACATGAGCTCTGGTGGGGTGGGGGGATAGGCTGGGGGACATGGGTCTAGATTTGATAATCTTGTATAAAATATATATATATATATTTCGAGATAGAGTCTCCCTGAAGCCCCAGCTGTCCTGGAACTCACTTTGTAGACCAGGCTGGCCTTGAACTCACAAAGATCCGCCTGCCTCTGCCTCCCAAGTACTAGGATTAAAGGCATGCACCACCACGCCCAGCGTACAAAATATATATTAAAAAAGATTAAAAAAAAAAAAGATCTGAGACAGCACAAGACAAACAAAATAGTTCTGTGAATATAAACATTTAAACATGGCAACTTAGGTTATATCTTATCAACCAACTGATACTAGAAAAAGATCTTCAGCAATTTTGCCACTGAAACTTTAAAAAATAAAAGACTCTAGATGTGTACAAAGCTTTATTTGGATGTAAATCATCTGGTTCTACAAGCTGTCAGAATATTTAATTATATTCCCTCTTGGTCCATGTACAATGTAGCATATCCTTTAGCAGCTGTTAGTACACTTGAAAATACTTCAAGTCAGATATAGTCCCCCCTAAGTATCCATAAGGAGCTTGGTTCCAGAAATTCCCCCAAATACCAGACCTTCAGGTGTTTAAATCCCAACTAAGAATGATATACTATTTGCATATAACTTATATACATGGTCTAATACACAGCCGTGTGTGTTGCAAACATTTTGGTCAATGCTGGATGGATTTAAACTGGATATGGAAAGTATAAATATGCTTAAGACTTATTTTCCAATCTTTTAATTTTGAAAAATACCAAATCACAAAATAATTCTATAATCCAGCGATTAGAAAAAAATGAAAAAATCTGTAGAGTTGAGGAAAAACAATACAACTGAAGGACTTTAAAAACAGAGGAAAATAGGCGTGGTGACATGTTATTACTAGTGTCAAGGACTTAGGAGCCTGAGGGTAGGAAGATAACTTGCTGCCAGGAGTATAGGGTCACCCTGGGCAACTGGGTAATTCAAGACCCACTCCAACAAGAAGGGGGAGAGGAAGGAGTTATGTTTTCCTGGCACTATGCATCCACTCATTCATCTTTGTACAATTTGTCCCACGTAGGTGAAAAATAGGTTTTGACAGCCAAGCCAAACACATATTTACAAGATATCCTTACATGTCTGTTTTCCCTCCGTCTCCATGCAGCTAATTCTTTAGAAGCTAGTTCTTCTGGACTCATTCTTATAAGATGATCAGGTGTTACTTCTCCTTTCAATACTTTTTTAAACAATATCTATAGGATTTTAAAATAAGAGAAAAGGAGACACAAACATTTAGAAGTAAAAGAGACATTGCTGTATGTGAACTTGTAATAAATAAAGCCATAACTATGAAGCCTAGTGTACAAGTATTTAATTATATTCCCTCTTGGTCCATGTACAATGTAGCATATCCTTTAGCAGCTGTTAGTACACTTGAAAATACTTCAAGTCAGATATAGTCCCCCCTAAGTATCCATAAGGAGCTTGGTTCCAGAAATTCCCCCAAATACCAGACCTTCAGGTGTTTAAATCCCAACTAAGAATGATATATATTTGCATATAACTTATATACATGGTCTAATACACAGCTGTGTGTTGCAAACATTTTGGTCAATGCTGGATGGACCACAATGATACCTCATAAGAGTTTAGTGCTTTACACCAATTACCTATTGTGGGCAAACTGAGCAACGTCAATGTTGATCTGAAAACAACTGGTGCTCTTTATATGTGAATCCCTTAAAAAGAGTTTAGTCTTTATAATAGAGAACATAATTTAGCTACTTTTGTTTATGCAAATATGCTTTGATATTTGCACAATGACAAAATTGCCTAATAATGAATTAAATGAACCTGTACATGGTCAGTACAGGTCCTTTCTCTTCCCAGTGTTTTTGATCTGCTATTGGTTGAAATCACCATGCAGAATGTATGGATACTGGTGGCTAACTGCACTGTAGCAAATATTGTTATGCAAACTTACATTACCAATGTGAAAACTCTTACACAAGGAGATTGGATTTAATTCTCTTACTTAAGATTCATATCTAACAAAAATCCCAAGTAAATATAACACCCAAAAGTGATCATATTTGAAACTCTGAAATGTTCAATGGCACCCGCCACGCACGCCGCGCGCACGCGCTCACGCTAAACTTTTGGATTTTTTCTTCTAAATCTCAAAATAAGAAACCCAAGAGTATGGTTAGGAGTTTAATGTTTACTCCACTGCTAAAAATACTTAGAAATGAAGTTTTTTAATTTATTAAAAATATTTTAAATTTAANAGACAACCCATTCAGGTGAATCCTGCAGGGTTAATACAAACTGTGAGCAACAATTATTTCCTAAAATAAGTAGCTAATATTAGGCAATATGGTTACGTCCAGCAACAAAAGCTCAAAGTCACACATTCCCTGAATCTTGCTAGGCATAATGACATAGGCTTGTAAACCCAACACTCAATAGAGTACTGAGGAAAGGGGACAAAAGTTCAAGACCAGTTTAGGTTGAATTGAGAAATGCTTTCAATAAATAAATAAATAAATAAATAAATAAATAAGTAAGTAAATAAATAGTAAAGTTGAGTTAATCTTTAAAGTATTAAAGTTCAAATCCTCAGCTGAAAATTCTTGGCACCTGTGACTTGGAGAAATTTTTGTTTAAAAAATGTGATATGGTGCACATATGTTATACTCCAGTTAGATCTGAGACAGCACCAACTTCCACATGGAGAATATCAAGAAAGACTGAGAAAGAGATGAAAAGCATGTTTGGCAGAATACATGAGCTCTGGTGGGGTGGGGGGATAGGCTGGGGGACATGGGTCTAGATTTGATAATCTTGTATAAAATATATATATATATATTTCGAGATAGAGTCTCCCTGAAGCCCCAGCTGTCCTGGAACTCACTTTGTAGACCAGGCTGGCCTTGAACTCACAAAGATCCGCCTGCCTCTGCCTCCCAAGTACTAGGATTAAAGGCATGCACCACCACGCCCAGCGTACAAAATATATATTAAAAAAGATTAAAAAAAAAAAAGATCTGAGACAGCACAAGACAAACAAAATAGTTCTGTGAATATAAACATTTAAACATGGCAACTTAGGTTATATCTTATCAACCAACTGATACTAGAAAAAGATCTTCAGCAATTTTGCCACTGAAACTTTAAAAAATAAAAGACTCTAGATGTGTACAAAGCTTTATTTGGATGTAAATCATCTGGTTCTACAAGCTGTCAGAATATTTAATTATATTCCCTCTTGGTCCATGTACAATGTAGCATATCCTTTAGCAGCTGTTAGTACACTTGAAAATACTTCAAGTCAGATATAGTCCCCCCTAAGTATCCATAAGGAGCTTGGTTCCAGAAATTCCCCCAAATACCAGACCTTCAGGTGTTTAAATCCCAACTAAGAATGATATACTATTTGCATATAACTTATATACATGGTCTAATACACAGCTGTGTGTTGCAAACATTTTGGTCAATGCTGGATGGACCACAATGATACCTCATAAGAGTTTAGTGCTTTACACCAATTACCTAATTGTATGGCAAACTGAGCAACGTCAATGTGATCTGAAAACAACTGTGCTCTTATATTGTGAATCCCTTAAAAAGAGTTTAGTGCTTTATAATAGAGAACATAATTTAGCTACTTTTGTTTATGCAAATATGCTTTGATATTTGCACAATGACAAAATTGCCTAATAATGAATTAAATGAACCTGTACATGGTCAGTACAGGTCCTTTCTCTTCCCAGTGTTTTTGATCTGCTATTGGTTGAAATCACCATGCAGAATGTATGGATACTGGTGGCTAACTGCACTGTAGCAAATATTGTTATGCAAACTTACATTACCAATGTGAAAACTCTTACACAAGGAGATTGGATTTAATTCTCTTACTTAAGATTCATATCTAACAAAAATCCCAAGTAAATATAACACCCAAAAGTGATCATATTTGAAACTCTGAAAATGTTCAATGGCACCCACGCACGCACGCGCGCACGCGCTCACGCTAAACTTTTGGATTTTTCTCTAAATCTCAAATAAGAAATCCCAAGAGATGGTTAGGAGTTTAATGTTTACTCCACTGCTAAAAATACTTAGAAATGAAGTTTAGTTTAATTTATTAAAAATATTTTAAAATTACCTTTTTTTTCGGGGGGGGGTACTAAAGCATAGTCTCACTGTGTTGCTCAGGTTTAGGTGATCATCCTGCCTCCCAAATAGTTGGTGTGTCAGACACATGCTGCCATATGTGGCTGCCATTTTTGTTTTAAACTAAATATGACTTATGTTCTATTTGAGGTATAAATTAAATGTTTAGAATAGAGATTTTTATTAAACTGTATTAAACCAGGGATAATAAAGAAAAGCCATATAAATCTAGTCATGTGATTTGATAGACTTGTAACTAATGTGCACAATTCATAAATCAGTAGCAAAAAGACCTTACTAAAATTACATGTTCTGGGTCTGGAGATACAGTTCCGTTGGTAAAGTGCTTTCCCAGCATGCATGAAAGTTTGGTCCCCAGCACCAGATTAACTGAGCAAGATGGCATGCCTACAATCCCAGCTTAAGAGTTGGAGGTAGGCAAATCTGAAGTTTTAAGGTCATCCACAAAGCTACACAGTAAGTTCAAGATCCTGTTTCCCTTCCCTGCCTCTGTAAAATATTCAATGTTTTGAGTAAAGGAAGGAGTTCAGTGGTTGAGAACATACTTTGTGTGACATGAGTCTCTGGGTTTAATCCCTGGCAACACACACACAATCATGTACCCCAAAAATTAAAAAAAAAAAAAAATGAAAAATGTATGCTTTAACTAGAGAATGTGGTCAATATTTTAACAGTGCACATGACATCATTCACCAACATACTGGATCACATTCACAGCTACTCTTCAGATGCACTCAGCCTATGGTCCTTATGCTGTACACATTTGTCAAGTCTAAACCAAGAGGCAATTCTATAATCTTACTCCGATTAATAAACCAGAGAACTTCTGTATTATAATCTTTTGTTTTGTTTTGTTCTTTTTGAAACAGGGTCTCCCTTTAGTCCCAGCTGGCCTGGAGCTCACTCTGTAGACCAGGCTGGCCTTGAACTCACAGAGATCTGCCTGCCTCTGTCTTCGGATTAAAGGCATGCGACACCACGCCCAGCTATAATAATCTTAGATCAGTGGGCAAAGGCACTTCCTGCCAAGCCTGACAACCTGATGAGTTCAATTCCCTGGACCCATATGGTAGAAGGAGAAAACTAATTCCCTAAAGTTGTCCACTGACCTACACACAAGAGCCAATTAAGTAAATTATTTTACAATTTTACAATTAAGTGAATTATTTTACAAACAAAACAAATACTTACATTATTCTTAGGATCTTTCAGATTGAACATCAAGCTTCTATATTTATTCTTATACTTAGCATCTGTGTCCCGAAAAAAAGAGAAAAGTTCTTTTTCAATTTTTGTGGCAACCTTTGCTGCCTTTTCCTCTGGTACCTTCAAATTTGAGTCTGTAAGTCTTAAAATTAGAACAATTCAATTAGTTTCCAAACACTGCAAGCACATGCCATTCAACTTCTGAAATAACAAGGTGCGTTACCTCTTCATGAGGATGTCCTTAAGAGACTGCCGGACACTCTGTCGGATCTGCCCTGCAGACGGCTTGGAGGCGGCAGCGGCAGGGTGTGCATTAGGGCCTCCTTTCTCAGCTTTCTTTTTTTTACTCTCTTGCTTCTCATGAGTTCCTAATTTGAATAAATATCAAAATTCATTAAACTGTTTCTAAAAAGACACTTTCTTTTATAAGACATAATGTGAGTTTATAATCAGAACTAAGTCAGTATTGAAAAATAAGATGAGAACCTACAGTCCATAACAAAATAGTTCTGGTGTTAAAAGTCCTAACTAAAATCCCCAATGAACAAAAAGTATCCCTAAAATCATAAACTGTATATAAGCTTTTCCCAATTTCAATAGCTTTTTTGCAGAGCTAGTTACTTCTCACATGTACATTATTTTAAAAACTACTTAGAAAATCTGACCTCAATTTACTAGGTAACCCAATAATTTGATGACCTTACCAAAGTCACAGAACTGACCAATCTTTTTTCTTGTGTTTGACATTTACTTGTTAATCCTTTCCACTGGTTCTGCTTTCTACCATTATTACTTCTCACACATTTCCAAATTCTCAATGTCAAACAGTCCACTACTCATACTAGCTTATTTATTCTAGAAACTTCTTGTTCCTGTTTCTTGGCATTGAAAAAAAAAATCATTTGCTGGGCTGGAGAGATGGCTCAGTGGTTAATAGAACTGGCTGCTCTTGTAAAGGACCTGAGTTTGATTCCCAGCACCCACATGGCAGCTAACAAACATCTGAAACTGCAGTTTCAAGGGATCTGACACCCTCTTTGGCCTATGTGGGAGCCACAGGCACATGATATGCTTTCATACATGCAAGCAAAACATTCCTCCACATAAAAAAATTAATTTGCAGGGGCTAGAGAGGTAGCTGCTCAATGGTTAAGAACACACACTGCTCCTCCAGAGTAGTTAAGTTTGGTTCTCAGCACTGTATCTGGCAGCTTATAGCTGCCTATAACTCCAGCATCATGGGGATCTAAGGCCCCTAGCCTCCACAGAGACCTGTGCACACATGCACATAGCCACACCCAAATCCCCCCACATACACAGTTTTAAAAGAAAACCACAAAAGTAAATCTTTAAAAATTCATTTGATACATAAAAAGCATAAAACTGTCCTTATTAATAGAGTGTCACATGCTGTAGTACATGAACACACTAATCAGCTTAAATAAATTTATCTCATTTATCATTTTCTTAAAACACAATTAAAATCCTTCTAAATTTCTGAAACACACATTATTAGTATCTGTAGTCACCTTGCTGTGTAAAAATATACCAGGTGTTCTTGCTCTTAACTTAGTATTTATTTTGTAAATTTTCCCTGTCCAATCCTCTACTCTAAACCTCTCTTACCAACCTATGTCATCATCTGCTTCCTTTCAACTTCTATTAAATCAACTTTTTAGATTGCATGTATAAGAACAGAATTGCACTGTATGTACATAGCACTCATCAGGTGGTATACACAGGCTAGATCACTTATCTTCAGTCCTTCTGTAGTAGCCATTCCTAAAGAGGTAACCTGATATCGCAGAGATTTTGAGCTGCACTTTGCTAATGACTAGTGATAGTATTTTTCCCATATCTAATACTCCAACAATCCTTTAGTCTATTAGTTTTACTATCTCAAAGCCTAACTTTCCAGCAAAAAGCAAATGAGACAGTATACCACTTTCCTGCACACTAAGTATCTTTACCTCTCCTTCACACAAGTCATTAGTTCAACTTTTTGTCCACCCTATTTTCCCAAGAACTCTGATAAACCCACTTATGACATTACACTTTCTCTTCTCTTCTCAAAACACTTCTTTCTCACCTTCTATCTCATTTGATTTGCTTGCTTCACATTTCATTAAGAAAATAGAATGTCAGCTAATAAATACCTCACCAAGTCAAACCTATTTTCATTGGGTTTTCCGCTACTGCATACAGTATTCTCTACTACAGACAGAACACCCTTAATTTAAAAATGGCCCTAAACTGATGACTAGATAACAAAAATGTGGTACATCTACACAATGGAGTTCTATGCAGCGGTAAAGAAAGATGATACTGTGAGCTTTGCTGGTAAATGGATGGAAGAAGCCTTTATGCTAAGTGAAGTAACACAGTCCCAGGGGAAAGAAAAAAAAAAAAAAAAAAGGCGAATGGTTTCCCTCATTTGTGGATGCTAACACCAAATCCCCAGTTGACAGGCAGCAACTTTATTATTATATTTCATTGTATCTGAAAGCAACTGTGCTATTCCAATGTGAATCTCTTAATGGGCTCTACAATCGTCCTACCACTTGTATTCACACATTGTAATTACCATATATGAATGGAAGATATGTATTCATATTCTTTTTACTTGCATGCAACTTCACTGTTAAAATGTGAATGTCTAAATGTGTTTAGGAATTAACCTATAGTTTATTTTCAGAATTTGTAATTTTGATTTATGTGTGGAGTGTATATATGCATATTTTGGAATAATATAAAATTAAAGGGAACAAAAAAGAGAAAAATATAATAAAAAATTGAACAAAACAGTAAACTTGTGCATCGACAAGGTTATAAAAGACTGATAAAAAGATGTAAGACAGGACTTAATATGTGTGACAGAGTCCATGAGCTCTGGTGGGGGGCAGGGGGACATTAGGGGTGGGCATGGATGGGGAAAAGACTCTCTCAGGTGGTACACACAGGCTAGATCACTTATCTTCAGTCCTTCTGTAGTAGCCATTCCTAAAGAGGTAACCTGATATCGCACTGAGATTTTGAGCTGCACTTTACTAATGACTAGTGATAGTACTTTTCCCATATCTAATACTCCAACAATCCTTTAGTCTATTAGAAATGCACTCAATAAAATGTTGTGTGAAATGCACTCAATAAAAATTAACTTCAAAGCTGGGTGTGGTGGCGCACACCTTTAATCCTAGCACTTGGGAGGCAGAGGCAGGAGGATCTCTGTGAGTTCAAGACCAGCCTGGTCTACAGAGCAAGTTCCAGGACAGCTGGAGCCACAGGGAGACTNACCAAAAAAAAAAAAATAAAATAAGATATAAAGAAGAACATAAAATCTGATGGAGGATTAGGAGAAAGGAGTGTGCAGATGGGGAGTGTGCAGATGGGGAGTGTGTGGGTGGGGAGTGGTTCTGAATTTGACCAAAATACATCGTATTAATGTCTCAAAAACTCAGCCAGGCATGGTTACACACACTTTTAATCCTAGCACTTGGTAAGCTGAGGCAGGCAGATCTCTGTGAGTTCAAAGCCAGCCTGGTCTATAGAGCAAGTTCCAGGACAGCTGGAGCCACAGGGACACTCTGTTTCAAAAAGATAAAAAAAAAAAAAAACAACAAACAAACAAACAAAAAAAACCTTTAAAATAATAATAGTAATAATAAAAAGGCTCTATGATCACAAAAAAATTCAAATCTGAAAATGTTTAGTATGAACATTATACTAAAAAAACTTTCAGATTTTTGGCTATAGTAGTAAGACAAGAGAAAGAAATGAAAGGCATCTACATAGGAAAGGGGGGAGGCCAATCATCCCTTTGTAAATGACATGATTTTATACACAAGAGAACATAAGCACCACACACATGACCACCATGACCACCACCACCAACAACAAAACAAAAACTCTCTTAGGATTAAATTTAGGAATATTTAAAATCGGATATAAAAATCAATATGCAAAGAGAAGCTTTTCAATATACCAATAATGAAATTCCTGAGGAAAAAACTTCCTTATTAAGAGCTAGCTACAATAGAATATCTAAGTTAAAGGAACTGACTGCCACATGTAAACTTTTAACCCCAATAGAAGAAACTGAACACTACAGTAAAAGTATCCCTTGTTTACAAACTCAAGAATTATTATTAGAATATCTATCTTACCCAAAGCAATCAATCTACAGACTCAATGCAATTACTCTCAAATATCAATAATATTGTCACCGCAAGAATAGGAGAAACTAAAATTTGCAGTAAACCACAAAAGATCCCCACACAAATTCTGAAAAACAAAGAAAAAAGCTGAAATCATTACAATACTTGACTCCAAAACTTTAGTGCTATATTAGCCAAACAGCACAGTGCAGAAAAACAGATGAATGAAACAAACAAGAGATCCCAGAAATCTGCAAATTTACAACTGATTTTCAATAATGAAACATCAAGAACTTACATTTTGAAAGTCTCTTCAATAAACAGTGCTGGATGAAGTAGAAAACAAGCATGCTGTATTTCAAGTAAAATTCCTTGACCTTATAGTCACATCTGTTCCTCTAATCAGCAGTCTTTGAAAGTTACTGTAATGAACCCCTTCACTCTTTATAGTCACCTCTGTTCCCTTAACCAGCAAAGTCTTTGAAAGAGTTTCTGTAATGAATCCCTTCACTCCTTACATTTTTTCATGAGCCCTAGGTTTCTGTCCCAACTATTCTCTGAAAAGATTCTAGCCAAGATCACCTGTGATATGTACTTTGCTAAATCAGATTTAATTCTGTGAATTCATTTGTTGGCACCCAAGTGGCATTTGACAACAGTCCACCTTTTCCTTCCTCTGCTAACTTCACTGGGTGTCTCAGCATCATAGCACCACTTCTCCCCATCCTTACAGGCCACCACCTTTTTGCTGGATCCTTTCCTCTTCCCAACTTTTAAAAATAATGCTGTTTTAAGGGCTCTGCTTTTCTACCTATTCACTATGGAATTCTCTTCAGCTGTTTTTTCTTTTTTAATTTTTAATTTTTTTTTATTTTTGTAGGTGTATGAGTGTACTGTCTGCATGTAGGTTTGTGTACCCGTGTCGTGCAATGCCACGGAGGTCAGAAGAGGGTCTCAGATTCCCCTGGAACTGGAGTTCTCCTGGAATTGTAGTTACAGACGGTTCTTAGCCACCATGTGGGTGCTGGGGATCGAACCCCAGTCCTCTGCAAGAGCAGTCGGTGCTCTTAACCGCTAGGCTATCTCTCCAGCCCCCTTTTCGGCTGTTTTCATCTAGATCTTTTTGTTGGTCTTTTTGAGACATGGTCTCCCTGTAGCCCCAGCTGTCCTGGAACTCACTCTGTAGACCAGGCTGATCTTGAACTCACAGAGCCCCGCCTGCCTTTGCCACCAGAGTGCAGTGATTAAAGGCGTGTGCCACCACGCCCAGCCTTATCTAGGTCTAATATAAAATTCTACAACAGACCCATAGTCTTCAGCTTCATAATCATCAGCCAGGGGTATACTCACCTATCTCTTCCTGGATCCCTAACAGGAATTTCAAAGTTCTAATGACCAAAACATAATTTCCCACTATACCCTCACAAACCCTTTTCTCTTTGTTATCTCATTAAGTGAAACAAAAAATTCTATCCAGTCATCCAGTAATACTCTTTCCTTCATCTGCCTCTATCTGATCCATTATCAAGTTCTGACAGCTACTATAAAATCCATCTTAATGTGACCACTTTTTACTATGTCCACTGTACCTATGTAACAAGACATTATCATTCTTTCACAGGACACTGCTACACATCCTAATGAGTGCTCTTTCTTCTATCCAACAAGGTGATCTATCACTCCCGTGTGCAAAATCCTCTCCTAACAATAAATTACAAAATCTTATCATTTTCTCTGACCTCATCCTCCAATACTGCTCTATTCCCTAAACTCATAATGTCAGTCTACCCCTCAGGCCTTACCTTCTAGTCATGGCCCACTAATTTTCTTACTCCTCAAACAGCACGCTTGTTTCCACCTGAAATACTGTATCCATGCTCCTTACCCATGTCTACCTCAAGAAACTTATATCTTACAAATCTCACAGGTCAGCCTCCTTCACTCTGTAACAGCCTCCCTGTCGCTAGATGTTGCTCTTTACCTCACTTCTACGCTTTTTCTTAGTTTCTAAAATAATTTATTTCCTTGCTTGTCAACTAATCGTTTGTCTTCTTCCATAAATATTTAAGCCCCAGGAAGGCAGGGTTAAGATCTAACTTAACTAAATTCACAAGTATTCCTTAGAATTCAGAGCAATAGTTTTTTTAAAAAAATATTCTTATTTATGTGTATGAGTGTACTGCCTGCATGTGTGTAAGAGCATTCATGTCGTGCAATGCCTGCAGGTCAGAAGTGGGTGTCAGATCTTCTGGAACTGCAGTTACAAACAGGTGTTAGCTGCCGTGTGGGTGCTGGGTATCAAACCCCAGTCCTCTCCAAGAGCAGGCAGTGCTCTTAACTGCTGAGCCATCTCTCTGGGCCCAGAGCAGTAGTTTTTAACTAAAAATACGGCCAATAATCCAAACTATTTTAACTACAATTCAATTTTCCAATTTTTAAGTTTCTAGGATATGCTAAGTTTGTATGAAATAAATAATATTTAATTTCTAGTAATCTCACTACCTGGTTTTGATGTTTTTTCTCCTGTGCAAGTGACAGTCATGGGCTCTTTGGGTGTTTTTTCACTTTTTTCTTCTGAAGACCTCCGAGGTAAAACTGGTGGTCCCATCTTTCGAAGAGGAGCTAACTGCCACTTTTTAACTTCATTATCTCTACAGTCAGATGAAGTTTTGCCTTCTCCAGACTCCTGGAAAATAGAATTTCATTCAATAAAATGAAAACTACTAAATAAGACAAACCTCAGTAATTTGTAGAGCTGTGCCTGGTGACACAGGCCTTGAATCCCAGCACTCGGGAGGCAAAGGGAGAAGGATCTCTGTACAATCAAGGCCAGTCTGGTCTCTCTAGCAAGTTCCAGGACAGCTATAGCTACAAAAAAGACAAATAAGTAAATCAAAAAATTAAGCCTAACATTACAATCTATTAAGACATCAAACATTTTTAAATCCATCCATAATTTACACACCTTAAGATAAAAATAAATCTTTATTATGAAAAAAATAAAAGATTCTGCCAGAGGTTGTGAGTGTGCTTTTATTTTCAACCCTCAGAAGGCAGAGACAAACAGAACAATGAGTTAGAGACTAGTCCATTATACACAGTGAGTCCTAGGCTGGCCAGGGCTACACAATCGAGAGCCCATCTCACTGTTTCATTTAAAATCTATTAAGGCTATTTTAGGATATTATAAAACATATAATATCCTATAAGGGAGGAAAACAGGATCAGAGACCATGTTCCCATTAACATTAGTAGAAGGAGTATCATATATAAGGTAGTAAAAGTTGTTAGCTAGCTGTACATATGGAAAAGGAGATGAAGAAATAAGCATCTGTATTTTTCACTATAATTCTAAAGCAAAGGAGTCTCATTTAACTATAGTAAAAGTATCAAATATGCTCTCAGTGTGTCAAACTGTGATTTTAACTACCTTGGATACCTTCAATGTAGTTGCTACTTTGTTCCTAATTGTAACCTATGAAGAATTACTAGTGAAACTAGAATTCTGCTTGAGAGAAATTAATTACATCATACTGATCCTGAAAATCAGGGAGAATAACCATATACAGATATATAATCAGTGTGTGTATATATACTATATATACTAAATATATGTAAACTATTTTCGCTAAAGAATTTTCTAACTTTTCAGGTCTATAACATCCTTCAGAGTAGGTTTTTGTTTTTTTTTTTTTTTTGAGACAGTCTCCCTGTACCTCATCTAGCTTGTAACTCACTATGCAGACCAGGCTGGCTTTGATCTCATAGATATAAGCCTGTCTCTGCCTCCTGAGTGCTGGGATTAAAGGCATGTGTGTCACCATGCCCAGCTTTTGAGAGTAGGAATGTATTCTAATGTCTCATCTCTAAGTGTGGTGGTAGCATTCCTAGCACACAACAGAAACTCAATAAATGTTTCAACATAAAAATCTAGGGATGAGAAGTGGCTTTTGAAAAGCAGACACTACAAACCACCACTAAATTGATTCAAAGAATCAAGGATTCATGATCAAAAAGGAAGCAAAGATCACTTCAACGTTGCATGAATCTATAAAAAAACACTAACTTCTGGTAATTTCTCCAAACACTGTTAAGGTTTTATAATGTCTTTTTGGTGTGATAGACACAATTCAACTAAATGGTAATACATTACCAAATAACCAAGAAATTGTACATAAAATGTATTAATAGTTGATAACATCTAGAAACTTTCTAAAGGCATAGTATAAAAAGTTCTTAATGGAGCTCCTATTAATGAATTTTATGCTAATCCAATCAATGAACAGCAAATTATCAGGACAAAATTTTTTTCTCCAAAAATATTAGACAGAAAATGTTGAATGTCAAGATTTGTCACAAAAGGGGTGTATGAAAGAACTGGGTCTGTAAATAATGGAGACAGTGCTCAAAGGTATAAACTCAGGTTCTTCAGTGAGTTACCTTCCTGATCATACTGGGAAAAACCTAGCACCAGAGGCTGGAGAGATGGCCCTGCAGTTAAAAGCACTGGCTGCTCTTGCAGAGGGCCTGGTTTAGGCTCCCTGCACCCATTTGGTAGCTGACAGCCATCTGTAACTCCAGTTCTAGGAGATCCAATGCCCTCTTCTGACCTCTGAGGGCATTCCACAACACAGGTGTACTTACACTCATGCAGGCAATACACTCATATACATAAAATAAAAAATAGCCAGGCATGATAGCACACACCTTTAATCCCAGCACTCAGAAAGCAGAGATAGGCAGATCTTTTTGAGTTCAATGTCAGCCTGGTCTACACAGTGAGTTCCAGGCCAGCTGGGGCTACAAGGAGACCCTGTCTCAAAAGACTAAAATCAATCAATCAATCAATCAATCACATAGCACCAATAAGGCTTCAGAGAACTGAAATATTTCTGTGGGGCTAAATTCCAGTTCAAACTGAGGAACTTTCTAACCAGAGCTGCTTAGAAATAAAGACATAGGCCCCTGTGATCCCTTCAAAAGACGGCTGGATAGACCTCTTCCTAGAAATGCAATTTGGCTCATTAACACCAAAATGGCTGGACTCAAAAGAGGGCCAAAATTTCTTTCAACTTCCAAAATTAGTGCATTTCTTTGCCTTTTGGATAATTACACTGGCTTATTCTTACTCATTATTCTTATTCTTACATATTTACTGCCACTTCAGGATCTTACAACAAATAATGAGAAAAATGACAGGTAAGAACACTTAATCAGATACAGTACTGCATCCTGTTCCTTTTTTTTTTTTTAAGGAAAAACACATTTATTAAGATAGGATAGGTATTGTGGGAGGCCATCCCTAAATGGTAGCAGCTTAGCATAATAAAAGTTAAGAGTTCATTCACTGAATAGATAAACATGTTGATTCTTGCTCAAATGGCTCTCCTAGGAGTCTTTGCCAGATACAGAGTCAAGAACTCAGGCTCCTGCCATGTTGTGGCTCCATCTTCCTCTAAGTTGCTGGAGTCCTCTCTATTCAACCATAACTAGGCAATTGGCACTAGCAACCACAGATGAGGGATACCACTGTTTCTCCTTTTAAAGAAAACATTTTTTGAAATCTCTATTTAGAAGATAGGGGAGTCTGACTCCCTCTTCTGACCTCTGTGGGCACTGCACAACACTGGTGCACTTACATGCATGCAGGCACTATCTCATACATATAAAATAAAAATAATATATTTCTTTAGCTGGGCGTGGTGGCGCACGCCTTTAATCCTAGCACTAGGGAGGCAGAGGCAGGCAGATCTCTGTGAATTCAAGGCCAACCTGGTCTACAGAGTGAGCTCCAGGACAGCTGGGACTAAAGGGAGTCACTGTCTCAAAAAGACCAATAATAATAATAATAATAATGATAATAAATTTTTTAATGTCCACATTTTAGGAGAAAAGATAGGGGGTGTGAGTTCCAAGCAAATACAAAAGCAAACACTAACAAAAAATTTTTCCTTACAGAAAAATAACACTTCCAACTTGAAAATGACAGAAAATGGTTAAGAATTAGCAAATATTCAGTACAAAAAGCACTTAAAACCTCAGAAAATATAATTTATACTTAGACCACATAGCTACATTCTACAAAAATTAAGATTTTAAGGAAAAGTTGCATATTCTAAAGATGTCATTACCTGCTTTTAGCAAAATTCAACTCGTGAAAAAAGAATACATACAATAACATTGAAACCCAAAAGGAAAATCTCTAAATCTAAGTTAGGTACACACAAAGTTCTTGACATTAACACATGTACTAACAAAAAGCTTACCCGTTTTAAAATTTTGACTTTGTGCTTTCCTGTATCATCCAAGTATTTATTTTTGTCATTTGCTATCATGTGCTTAGACAACCCGAGCTTTTCACACTCCACTGTTTTATCTTCATTCTGGACTTCAACTGCAGTTTGACTTTCCAAAATATCTGTGTCTAATATTTCAGTCTTTTTATCTTCTTCAGCACAACATTTTACACAGACATACTCTTTGTCTTCCTCTCCCATCTGCTGTGCTTGAGAAAGACTTAACCCAACACAATCACCATGAAACCAGTCATCACATCTCCCACAGCCAACCATAAACCTGGAAGGAGGGGAGGAAAAAAAAACTGTGATTTCCTGTATCAAATGAAATTGAATTGTATTTAATATTCAAATATTTTTCCATTTATTCAGTTCAACATGAGCAAGTTGTCAAGCAATATCCCACGAAAATGTAACTTAATCAAGTACAAGCCTTCCTCTCTAGAAGAAATGATGGAAAACAGTAAGTATAGGAATAAGGACACAAAACAGCATCAGATGAAAACTGGTCCCAACCCCCCTACAGAATATCAAAATGTGCAGAACAGGGAGTCTCCACTTAGAGAAGAGGTGTGTGACATCTGATCACATTTCATGTAAGTTAGAGCTACATTACCAAAACATCTGAACTCAATACAGAAAAGTGAAGGATTTATCAAAAAGAAAAATTGGCCAGGCTTAAGTAGGCACATGCCTTTAGTTCCAGCACTCTGGAGGCAGAGGCAGGCAATCTCTGTGAAATGGAGGCCAGCCTGGTCTCCATAGCAAGTTCCAGGCCAGCTGGAGCTACTTGGAAACCCTGTTTCAAAAGGACCAAAAACTTGTTTCAAAAGGAAAAAAAAAAAAAAAAAAGTAAGGAAAAAACTAACATTGGAGTCTCTCAAACTCTATTACAGTCTATGACTTGAACTATTATAACCCAAGGTGCCATGAATCAACCAAGTTTTATGTACTTTGGGGTATGAAAGACATTTTTAGTTAATATATAAGCTTTAGGTAATCAACTAACTTTCCCAAAGAAACATCAAAACAAACTTATTGGGATTAGACTCTAAATCTCTGATCAAGTTTTCTGATCAAGTTTTGCTTTTTTTTTTTTTTAAGCTAAGTAATAACTTCTCTAACTAGGAATCAAGTCCAGGGTTGTTAAGTTTTATTCAAGAACTGTCATTTTCCTAAAAGTATTTGCAAATACTTTTGAATACAATGGCAAATCAGACATGATCAGCAACTCCATTGTTAGGAAAATACAAAGCTCACTTCAAATACTCAATATCCCCTTTTTTCGTCTTCAGGGCAATTCATGGTGTTTGTATTGTTTTTGTTTTTACTGTCAATTTGTATATGAACAAAGTAGGAAAAGATACAAATGAGTAGTGCTTCATTTTTCCAGTTAATGGATTTGGTGGAGTTTATACAGCATTGGTTTTAGGTTTTTGTTTTTTTTTTACATGTATGCTCTAGTATTTCTTTAAAGAAATGTCTCCCTGTGTTAATCAGAAATTTGTGGGGTGCTAATCCCAGCACTTGGGAGGCAGAGGCAGGCAGATCTCTGTGAGTTCAAGGCCAGCCTGATCTAGAGAGCTTCAGGCTAGCTAGGACTAAAGGGAAACCCTGTCTAAAAAGACACCCCCCCACCGCCCGAAAAAAAAACAACAGGAATCGCTGGCTAATTCCACTTAATTTCTTCCCCTCTGGTTGCAAAGTCTAAACAGTGCTATTTCTAGAAGCCACCCATCTAGTATGAATAGCTTTGGAAAGAAAGCTAGGGGGGATGTCCCTAAGCACAGCTGTATTATGATTTCTTCAAAGCAGGCAGGGATTGCTTTCAGCAGTAAATGCCAAGCTATAGAGGGCTACAAAGTGTTTCCCACCTTTCATGTGACTACTCCAAGGAGTCATACCCTGCTCTGTGATCATAAAGTCTTTATCAAGTAATTATTTCACCCTGCCTGATTTCAAGGTCACTTTGGAAATGCCTACAATCAAACATGAGACTAAGCTCTGAAAAATAAATCTCTTGGTGTCACCTAAAGATGTTGTCTTAGTAGTTTGTTTTAAAAGCAAGTGTTTAAATAAAACTTTCTATGATATCAAGAAAAACAAGAATGATAGAAAATTCTCTAAGTGTATTAGGGAAAAATTAAATATAATATAAGTCAATTACTCAAAACTGTAAATATCAATTTCAATTTAGATCAAAACTCAGATGTGCCATGAACTTTTAAAATGATGTATTTTTTCAAAGACACCAAGACAGAGAAACAGGAGGAAAAGAAGAAACGGAGAGAGGGACTATCCCCCTCCTCCCCATCCCTTTTCAGGCTAGTGCACTATTTGAAAAGTATGAGGAATGAAAAGAGTGGAATTAGCCAGCGATTCCTGTTCTTTTTTTTTTTTTTTTTTTTGGGGGGGGGTGTCTTTTTGAGACAGGGTTTCCCTTTAGTCCTAGCTGGCCTGGAGCTCTCTCTATAGATCAGGCTGGCCTTGAACTCACAGAGATCTGCCTGCCTCTGCCTCCCAAGTGCTGGGATTAGAGGCGTGGGCTACCACGCCCCACAAATTTCTGATTAACACAAGGAGACATTTCTTTAAAGAAATACTAGAGCATACATAAAAAAATAAAATAAAAAAAAAAATTAAAAACCCAAAACCAATGCTGTATAAACTCCACCAAATTCATTAACTGGAAAAATGAAGCACTATTCATTTGTATCTTTTCCTACTTTGTTCATATACAAATTGACAGTAAAAACAAAAACTAAATCAAAGCTACAATAAAGGAATGGAAACTTAATTTTTAAATATTTATTCTTTTGGCATGATTCAGAAAACATTCTTGAAGATCCAGTTGTCAAAGTAAACTAGTCACCTCTGGGAACATCTGCGCTTCACAAACACGGGTCATAAACTCATTAACATTGAAGGCATTATAAGATGCGCCTTTTGATCTGCTGAATTGTGCTGTTCTTTTATTTTTAGACAGGGTCTCACTTACATAGCCCTGCAGGCCTGAATTCCCAGGGATCTGCCTGCCTCTGCTGGGATTAAAGGCGTGCATCAGCATGCCCAGCTTCACATCTGCTAAGTGTTTTATGTGAAAGCCTAGAACTCATTGTGACTACATACTCACACTTCTAAAATGAATGGATTCAATCTCACATAACAACATAAGCTGCAGAGAAAAACACCAGTATAAAACATAAAATCCCAAGAAAACCAAAAATTTATTCTGAAAAAGAAGGTCCTTATTAGAATTAACTTTTCTTGTCTGAATATAAAACTATTAATCCATTTTGCTAAGGACATTTTTTTTTTGAGGGGGAAACTTTATCCAGTATGATTGGGGCAAAGAAAGTAAGATCAAAGATGCAAGCTCTTCTAGAAAAAAGTGAAAAGAGAAATGCAAGATAAACAGTAAGGGCTAAGATACCTCTCACTTCAATTCACCTATCAGCTCATAATAAAAAGGCATTCAAAATCAAATTTAAAAATAAATGTCACAAGTGTCATTTTTTAAGTATATTAAACACTTTTTGATATATGGCTGTACTGGGACAATAAATTGAAGAAAAAATACACACACCATGTTAAAAAGAGATCAACTGTCTTCAGGATAATGACGGAGTTGCTTATGGTAAAACACATTATGCCATGAAGATCGTTAATACAAAACAGTATCTAAATGGACACATGTACAAAGAAGCTTACTCCTGCTGCAACATGTATAAAAGGCTGAAAAATTAAGCCTTCACTGCCACAAAGTGCTATTATCAAATGGCTTTCAGTGAGACCAAATCATTAAAATCATTTCCATGTATTTCCCTAATAAATTCATATTTTACATGTAGATTAAAACTGGAACATTAGACTCTGAAAAGTACTTCTGAAGTATTCAATATAGACAAGGACAATGTAACAAAGTATCAGTAAAGATAATTATATAAGAAAAAAAAAAAACCTACTTAGTCTTCTTTATTCACAGGACTGAAAGATTACTGAAGGGTCTGAAAGCTACTTCAGAAACAAATTGTTTGCAATGTCATTACATATTACTGAATTTAGTTATAAAGGGTGAACACCCAAGTCCTAGTATAGCTACCATCCTAAGTTATTTCCCAGTGTGAAGCAAACAAACCAAAACAAAACCACCTCCAGATTTTATACAGTAGGCCCCTCAAAAATATTTTTTAATGGAATACTTGATCTTCTTCTTACAAAAATAAATGTTGATACTAATGAAGTAATACCTATCATTAAAGGGTCTGGACAAATCTGAAGACTGGACTTTACAACAAAATTTACCTACTAAACACTACACTATAATATACTGAACATACTCAAGGTTTTCAACTCTATGCCAGTGTTGTACTTAAGGTTCTTATTTCATGTTTCTAGGTACGTGCCAGTGTTATTATTTTCAGAAGACTCTAAGACATAAAAGGCCTGAGGACTAGTAAATGGACACTTAGAAGCAACTAAACCCCTAAGTGCCTTAAGTCTGAAAGAGAGTATCTGAATGTGCTATAAAAATAAAACCATATAAAGCATGCAGCTAAGGAATCTTGTACAATCAAACCAGTCACAACATTTAAAACATTTAAAAACTGGAATATACTGTTACAAAATATTTTTTTTCCCTTTTCCTTTTCCTTTTTTTTTTTTTTTAGTCTTTTTGAGACANGGGAAGGAGGTATTTTCTTTTTTTTTTTTTTTTTTTTTTTTTTTTTTGGTCTTTTCGAGACAGGGTCTCCCTGTAGCCCCAGCTGTCCTGGAAACTCACTCTGTAACCAGCTGGCCTTGAACTCACAAAGACCCGCCTGCCTCTCCCGGGAGTGCTAGGATTAAGGCGTGCGCCACCACGCCCGGCTTTTTTTTTTTTTTGTTTTTTTTTTTGGTCAGTATTTTCAAGCTATATATTGAATTCCAACAGATATAGGATAGATGGTTTTACTTGTGAAAGATTTTACTGACATTATAGGACTTACTTGTTTTTAATAATTAGAAATATTTAATGTTTAGAAATGTATATGATCTTTACAGTATTATTAATGGTAAAGGAAGTTTATTTTGTACTTAAATTTCCATCTCTTATGGAAAAGAGACTTGTTGAAAATATTACTTGTAAAGTAAATATATCAGCCTGAATTTTATAGAGGTTTCCCTTTTCAGAATTAAATTTGAAGTTATCAGATAAGTTTCACAGCTTCGAATAAGGAAGTGATATATTCCAAACTCTTCTGAAATATAAGCTCAAAGCTAATTATTTTTATTTTGTTTTCCCTATGATAGAACAAGTAAGAAGCTTGCGACAAAGTACTATTGCCAAGCGTTCAAATGCAGCACCTGTGAGTAGCACAAAAAAAGCATCTGCGAAGACTGTGTCTGCCCCAAAGGCAGGGGTGAAACCACCAGAAAGATGTCAGGTTAAAGAAGAAGTTTATACATCATTGAAATCCGAGTACCCTAAGGAGACCAGAAGGAGCGGCCGACACTCTGAACACAGTGAGGTGGTCCCAGAAGTTTCTGTATCTTCAAGCAATTCCTCACTATCATCTTGTGTGGAAACGAAGGAGGAAGCTGGCTTAGATCCCACGCGTGAGTGTAATAACCAGGGTGAAGCAAACGTGCCATCTCATGAATTAGATTGCCCGCTTCTTTCAGAGACCTGTACTACTGTTGAAGAGAAGAGTGAAGCCCTGATGGAGTGTGAGATTAAGACTGTCAGTGCTCCATTGTTCAAGTTTTCAGATAAAGAAGATGAACAGAATGATCCTGTTTCAGGTAAAATGGATGAAACTATTGAAGAAAGGAGGGCAAAGGGAAAAATTGAACAAGAATCAAATGAGATAAAATTACCCCATGAAGGTGCCCAAATGATTGAGGAACCTGAATCTTCTGAAACATCTGGCAGTTCTGCTTGTACAGATACAAATAAGACAGAAGAGAACCTGGTAGGTTTGTCTAGTTCAGTGGACGAAGTGGCTGAATGTAATTTGGAAATGAAGAACGCCATGGATATTGCCGATAAAGCCGAGAATTCCCTTCAGAGAAACCAGATGGAAACACTGGGGTATTGTGAAGACCTGGAGTCTAACGATGCTCAGTTACAGAGCACAGAGTTTGGTAAATCAGATTTGAAGGTGGATGATACTTGTGCTTTTGAACCAGCAACTGGTACTTTAGAAAATAGCACTTGTGATGTGCCTGACCAAAATTCCAAACAGTTGAATATTATTCAAAGTATTAAAGTGGAATCTTTTGAAACAGTAGATCTTCAGGATGATAGAAGCAGTTTGGAGCCCCCAAACATAAAACCTAAACACACAAAATCCGTAACTCATTCTAAACAAAGCATGACTACAGAGACTCCAAGGAGGACTATTGCAGAGAAACATGAAGTAGTTCATAACAAAACTAAAGCTAATGTCAAAAGTGTAAAACGAAATGTTGATGAACCGGAATCCCAGCATGATTTTCACAGGCCAGTCAAAGTGAGAAAAAAACAAGTTGATAAGTATTCAAAGAATCAGAGTTGTAATTCTGGGGTTAAATCTGTGAAAAACCAAGCTCATTCTATATTGAAAAAAACATCACAGGATCAAAATTTAGTGCAAATTTCTAAACCTTTAACTTGTTCTTTTAGTGATAAGCTTCATGTTCACCCTAGCTGCTCTAAGGAGCCTGCGCATCCTGCACAAAGTGGACACTTACTACATTCTAGCCAGAAACAGTGCCATAAGCCTCAGCAACAGGTACCAGTAGTGAAAATCACTGGTCATGTGAAGGATGAACAGGAACATCCAGGCAGTGAGCATCTTAAGGAGGAGGATAAACTAAAACTAAAAAAACCCGAGAAGAATGTACAGCCTCGTCAGAGGAGAAGCAGCCGGAGTTTTTCTTTGGATGAGCCACCGTTGTTTATTCCAGACAACATAGCGACTGTAAAAAAAGAAGGCTCAGATCATGGCTCCTCATTTGAAAGCAAATATATGTGGACCCCCAGCAAGCAGTGTGGGTTTTGCAAAAAACAACATGCAACAGGTGGTGTGGGTGTGTGTGTCTACATGTGTGTGGGTTGTGTGTGTGTGTGTACATCAAGAAACTTGTAGAATGGGGGATGAGATCAGTATGAGAACTTTCTAATTTTCTTTTAAAAAAAAATATTTAGCACATAGAGACTTCTAAAAACCCTGCATCAGTCCTGGATGAATGAATTTACAACTAGATCATCCTAGAATCTCTAAAACAGCATAGTCTAACCAGTCAGTAGGAAATGTTTTGTCACTGTAATCAGTTAGAATGTAATGTAGTCATTTCATCTGATAAAAACACAAACCCTTTTGCTGATCAGGAAATTGTTATGCCGCCTTGGATCTCGAGGTTGTCATTTTATCTGGCTGGAAAAGAACTAGTAATAAAGTATGAAGGTCTTAATTGAATTGCTACTTTTCTTTGGAAGCTGTTACTTAAATGATGTAGGATAAACATCCAATGACTATTTCAAAACCACCAGACTTGACCTTGAAGTGAAAGTTTATAGTAAAAGCAACTTAGATTACCTAGTTGAATTTTGTATGTAATATGGAATAGAGTGAAAAAATATATATTGGGGGAATGTTTTGGTAGTTTGAAGAATTTCTTTGAGTTCTAATATGTCAGCATTTTAGAATTGATTCTACCACTACTTCACATTACAGAGTTATTTTGGATTCTGTTTTTTATAGTTTATATTGTTTCCCCACCTGCAATGCATTTTCACTTGCTAGCTTTTTTTAGGATAGGAAAGAAGAGAGGAAGTGGAGTGTGCAGTTACAAGATGGTGCTGAGTGTGCAGTTACAAGATGGTGCTGAAGTGTTGGCATTGCTGTTGGAACTTCTAGCAACACATACGTGATAAAAAGAAATCATAACTTGTACACTATATTATCTTTGCCTGTGAAAGTGAAATGTTAGTGACTATTCCCAGCTCTATCAGATTGTATAAAAATGAAACCAGATTTAGAAAGGGTCAGTCCAGACAGTGGTGTTGTATACATCATTTTAATGGGAAGAGTGGGAGGGAGATTTGGGGATTGTTAAAGAAAATTTTATGATATGGAGTTTTTTGTTTTTGCTTTTAGCTGCTTTTCATTTTGAGACAGAGACTATGTAGCATGGCTGTCCTTGACATTGGAGTTCTCTTGCCTTTATTGTACTGAGATCTTTCTGATTTATACTCTAGCTTATTTTTAATATCAAGAATTATTTTCTGCTGGGTAATCCCAGCACTTGGGATGCAGAGGCAGGTGGGCTCTCTTGTGAGTTCAAGGCCAGCCTGGTCTACATAGCAAGTCCAAGACAGCTCAGCTACAGGGAGAAACCAAAAAAAAAAAAAAAAAAAAAAAAAAAGAAAATACCTCCTTTCCCCCCCCCCTCTCCTTCTCTACCTACCCTCTCCCTTTCTGTCTTTCTTAGTGAGACAGTTTCATGTAGCCCAGGCTGGCCTTGATCTCCAAGGACACCGTCAATATCTGATCCTCTTTTTCCACCTTCCAGTGCTGTATTATAGGCTGCTGCCACCATATCTGATTTATGAGGTATTGAGGATCGAGCCCAGAGCTTTGCATGGTGGGCAATCACTCTTAACTGAGCTACATCTCCAGTCCCTAAGCTTTTCCTGAGGAAAGTTTGCCAAATAAATAATTGAACAACTTAAACCAAGAAACTGTGTAAGGAAAAGCAGGAAGAATTGTAAAAGGGCAATGTTCGTAACAAAATCTATTACATAAATTTTCTCATTTTTCCTATCCTGACAAGTGTTCCAGAGGAAAAAGAAACACCAAGTAAAATAAACTTTAAAAAAAAAAAAGAGAACTAAAAATACTCATTAAAAACAAAATACAACTACAAAATTTGCCTAGCACATCTAAATCAACTTTACATGAGCACATCAATTTCTTTTAAAGTTGTCCATTCAAAATAAAATTCTATTATGCTACTACTTTGAACACTTCCCTAATCTGTCACTTATCATTGGGCAGTGACTGTTTTTCTGTTTTTTGCTGTTTTCTGTTGTTTGAGATAGGGTATCCCTATAGCCCCAGATGGGCTAGAACGTGCGATGTAGAACAAACTGGCTTTGACCTCACAGACATATGCCTGCTTCTGCCTACCAAGTGCTAGGATCAATGGTGTGCACCACCTACACCCAGCAATTTAGGGATTTATTTTTTGAGACAAGGTCTCACTCACTACATAGCTCTACCTGGCCTAGAACTTTCTAGCAAACAAGACTGGCCTCAGGCTCACAAAAGATCAGGCTGCCTATGCCCTCCGTGTGCCACAATTAAGGCATTAAAGGACTAAAGAAGGAATATGTCCTCTTTTAACTGAAAACAATCCTAGCTCTTCAGGTCCTAATATAAGGAATAGCAGTGCTCTTTTGCTCTTCAGTGTCCCTGTGGATAATAAATTATATAGTAATCCTATTCTTTAGGAGCTACTAGTAACAATCTCTGGACATGTGGGAAGCACTCAACAACTTTTAAAAGTATGAGCTGGGAAGATGGCTCGGTCAATAACATGCCTGCTATGCAAGAATAAGGAACTGAGTCAGACGACCGATAAGTCATGTAAAAGCTGGACAGGGCAGCACGTATCTGGAACCCCCAGGAACCCCCAATGCAGGAATGACAAGAGGATTCCTGGAGCTCACTGACCAACCAGCCTATTTGAATCAATGAGTTTCAGGTTCAGTGAGAGACACTGACTCAAAAACTAAGGTAGAAAGTGGAGAATACACCTAACACCTGACATTGACCTCTGGCGCGTCTCACACACACACACACACACACACACACATACTCTCTCTCTCTCTCTCTCTCTCTCTCTCTCTCTCTCTCTCTCTCTCTCAGGAGCCCACAAGGATACACATACAACACACACAAAAATAAAACTTGATGATCTTAATAAAGATAAAAGGCATTAATATCTTAATAACAAAAGCTATGATATAGATAAAAAGAATGTTACCTAAAAGGTCATCTCCAGAACAAAACAAAGGAACATTTGAGAATTAGAAACTACAAAACTTGATAGACCAGTGTGAGGAAAAGAGTAGGCATTTTCAGCAAGTTAAGGGAAAGAGAGAGAGAGAGAGAGAGAACACAAAATAAAAAAAAAAAAAAAAACAGAAGGGCTAATATATAACAAATGTTTCGGAAAGCAAAGTTGACAAAATCATGTAAATAAATGAAAAAGTAATTCAAGAAACATTCTCAGAATTGAACAACAGTTTTCAGACTTATCTAATTAATGTCACCAAGCTTAATGCATAAAATACAGAAAACACCAAAAATGTCATGAAATACTTTAAAAAATAGAGCTGAAAAGATTCTACAAGCTTCCAGCACACAGGAATGCAATATCTCCAAAAATAAGAAAAACCTTTTCAATAACTGAGTCATACTTTCAAACTTCCAAAAGTACATAATCCCCCACACCACAGGGGACACTGAAGAGGGAACAAGTCCTGTCCAGTATGCAACCTTAATTAAATGTAGTAGGACATCCCCCACAAAAGATGAAAGTACAAGGTGTACATGTTAGAAAAAAAAGGAGTATTTTCAGCATTAAGGGACAGGAAAGAGAGGGAAATGAATGGGGGGGGGAGATATGATCAAAGCATGTTATATATATGTATGAAACTGTGGAAAAATAAAAAATTTTAATTAAAAAAAGACTTCAAACATTGAATTTTATATATACCCAACCACACCATATTTCTTTAGTTTGAGAATAAACTCAACACATGTAAAACAAGACTTAAAAATATTGGTTAAAAAAAATATATATTGGTTCATCTTTCCTTTTCTCATAAAACTACAGAAGGAAGTATATTAAAACAGTGAAGAAATTCAGCCAAAACAGAGAGCCAAAGCACAGACTCCTCAGAAAAACAGAAAGAGATCCCTGGCTAGAAGCCTCCCAGGGTAACACAGCAGTTCACCCAAAGTGGATCAAAGGACACTGATGAAAGTCATCTTTCATCAACTTCTTGAGTAAAAAATTCAGTCAACTGACATAATAGTTAAGCTGTCATGTCCAAAGCAAATGAAAATTAAAAAGAAATCTAAGAGTCAAACACTCATACAAAAAAGTAATCCATTTATTAATCTCCAGTAGCATATAGTCATAACAATATAATTAGTATTGCTCAAATAAATGATATATTAGAAAGATAAGAAAATGTATTTTGTGTTCTAGAGACAAAAATGCAGAAAGAAAATCTAAACTGGATGTGGTGGTGTATGTCTTTAATCCCAGCACTCAGGAGGCAGAGGCAGGCAGATTGCACAGATAAGGCCAATCTGGTCTACACAGTGAGTGCCAGGCCAGTTGGGGCTACAGGGAGACACTGTCTCCAAAAAAAAAAAAATATTATCCAGAGTGTCCAGGGTTGTTAGTCATAAATCAGAATAGTTAGCAGGTAACAATGTATGTGCATATAACTTAGAGATATAAAGATAAAAACAAAAGAGATAAGTAAAAACCATAAAAAGAGTTAACAGTGGCTTCCTTGAGATGCAGAAAGGAGTAGTAGAAGTTGTTATGGTCTCAAATTTGATTATCAAAATGCTTACAACTACAAAGTATGCATTCCTAAAAAAAAAAAATCTCTCAAGCCAGGCATGGTAGGGTACTCCTAAAATCCTAACACTTGGGAAGGAGAGGTAGGAAGATCAAGAGCTCAAAGCCAGCATGTCTGAGACTAGACTGGGCTATTTGAGATTCTAAAGAGAGAAACAATAGGTAAGATAGCTCTGCTCAGCAAGGTCGTGACCTAGCACACCTGTTTCTATGCCTGTTTCTAGCTGGACCTCTTTGGAAGGATTACCTTGTGCCATTAATCGAGGTGATTTTCTTGGTGATCTCACTGAATTGTCTTCTACTCTGTCCCTCAAATTCCTGTTAGGTAAAATCAATTCTTCTTCATCAATGGTATCATTACCACTTTCTTTAACAACTCCTTCATCCATAATATCTTCAAGACCAACAACTAGAAAGAGACAAAAACAAAAAATTATTTAAAAAATATTGGGTGTGTTAAGTATTTAAAAGCAGTACAGAAAAATCTAAATGTTTTAATGTGATACTTGATAGTCATAAAAGTCTAGGTCTAGTGCTAACATGTGACACTGTTACTACTAAGCACCCGTATCAATTCGGTGTTACAAACATCTACCTTGTGAGGTAACTGCTCTGAGAGAATTACACAACCCTTCCTGATCTGACCTCAACTATTGCTTTTTTATCATTTCCTATCCCTCTGAGAATGTCATAGGCAACTATATTTGAAATATCTAATTCTGAGTAAGGTAGTACAAAAGACTTCCATCTTGTAAAAAGAACCAAATATTCTAATTCTAGCTGTGATACTACTAACTAGAGACTTTATATTGCATGTATGGGAATGATACAAGTAACTTTTAAATGATAAAATAAATAAATCAAAAGAGAAAGAGAGAAAAGAAAAATGAAAACCATAACTTCGTCCCCTAAGTGATGAAAAAATAGCTATATATTTAAACCAGTTTCTCCTTATCAATAGGAGGAGATGTTAGAAAAGGACTGGGGGACAGGGAAGGAAATGTTAACAATGCAGTCACACTGTTACTAAGTTTATTTCTACATAGGATAAATGCCACCTTAGAAGTCAACCTGTATAAGTAATTCTAAATGCATATTTGTTTAAATCTTGTACAAAGAATGCTTTTATTTAGATCAGAAAGTATGGATTCAAATCCCTGCCAGAACACTTAAACTTGATTAAGTCATTTAGACTCTCTATCAGTTTCTTCTACCTCTGAAATGAGAATAACAGTACCTGTCCTACCTACCTCACAGAGTTGTTGTGAGGATCAAGTGGGATGATGTATGGAAACTCACTTTGTGAACTTTAGAGCACTACACAAATGTTAGTTATTATCTTCATCCTAGTGGTTAGAAGGAAACTCAAGAAGTTATCTAGTCCTCATCTTTGTATCCAAGTAGAACTTCACTTAAAAGAGCTCAACAAGATAGTGGTCTATCCTAAAATTTAAAGAAAACAAAATTCTTCATAAGCATACTTTCATATGATACCATCTTTTTGAAGAGCAATTCAGCAACAAATAGAATCACAAAACTCCTCAAACCCTTTGCCCAAGATAAAGCATAAGAACAGAGGAGAGAATGAACTGTGAAGAAAATGTTGGCCAGAAAACAGTCTGATCCTTCTTAGAAATAATTAAACAAATGAAATTCATATCCATTTACATTTACACAGGGAAAAAAAGACTTGCAGGAAATAGATAAAAATATAGCATTAATTATAAGTAGTAAACCTTACCCAAAAGATAAGAATTTACCTTTCTTCTATTTTCCAAATAAATTTCCTACCATAAAGTATGCCTTAATCTCAAAAAGTAGAGTCTATGGTCTTTACTACACTATGCACTAAAAACTCACAGAACAAACACGCTTCAGGAAATTTAATCAAGACTCTCCTAAGATAAATTAGGATAGGAAAAAAATAGGAAGTCCAATTAGTCTATTCTATCATTTATATTGCAACAGAATCACATTCTCAAAAAAAATTTTATATTAAGAAGAGTAGCCGTGCGTGGTGGTGCACGCCTTTAATCCTAGCACCTGGGAAGCAGAGGCAGGCGGATCTTTGTGTGTTCAAGGCCTGCCTGGACTACAGAGTGAGTTCCAGGCCAGCCAGGACTACAGAGAGACCCAGTCTCAAAAAGATCCTCCTCCCCCGCTCCAAAAAAAAAGAGTCATTACATTCACTTAAAAAAAAGCAAATTAAGACTACTTTTTAATCTCAAGTCTCTATAAAAGCACACAAATAATATACTCATTGCAAAGATCCATAAAATGTACAAAAATATAATAGGCTGTTAGCACCAATTATCTCTAGTAGTAATGAGGATAAAAATATTGTTATTACTGGTATTCTAATTCTAGATTAGTTTTCCTTATGCTTTCTCTGTACCAAATTTTCTACAATGACCATGTGTCATATTATAATCAAAAGAAAAGGGAACAATCCAAAAGAGTAAAATAGACCAAAAGAAAACACTAACACTGATTTGGGGAGGAAGTAAAAAGGTAGGTATATAATTTATTTGTACTGCAAAGTAGAATCAACAGTGTTTGGCAAATTAAATCCAATGGTCAAAAATGTTTTAAATAGTTCCATTTCCTGGCAGTATCTGACACAGCTAATCCCTCTCTCCTCTTCATCGCTTTCTCCTCATTTAGATGCTGGGACATCACACCCTACCTATTCTCATGAGGCACTTGTTTTCAATATCTTTGAAAGACACCCCCCCCCTTTGCTTGCAGGTGTCTACACTGAAAGACCCAACAGTTGAGTCCTCTCACCCCTTTTCTTACTCACATATTCACAGTCTTCCCATCCAGACCCAATTACATGCTCCTGACTCCCACAGATGTATTCTTCAGCTTCACACTCACAATGGACATACAAGAATGTCATTTGGCCTCCATTAGGTTGTCTAATGGGTATCTCAAAGCTTTGCAAGTAAACAATTTCATCCATTATCTATGACCTCCCCTCAAAAAGCTACTCTCCAAGTACTCCTCAAACACAGGCCTTCTCGTTGCTCAAGTTAAAGCTCTACAGCCATCTTTACCTCCTGGTCTCATTATCTCTCCCTACCTATATGACCAACACATTTCAAACATATCCAGCCATTACCGTGTTCATGGCTAACACTTTTCTCCAAATCCCCATCGGGTCTCATTAAGGCAACATTATTATGGTCCTGAAGTCTCAGGTTCTTCTATGATGAACCCTCCATGTACATACATAGTTGCTCCTCCACACACATAGTTATCACTACAATCCTTTTAAAAAATATTAAGTCAGGGGCTAAAGAGATGGCTCAGCAGTTAAAAACACTGGCTGCTCTTGAACAAGACCCAGGTTCAATGCCCAGCACCCACACGGCAGCTAACAACCATCCTAACTCTAGTTCCAGGGGATCCAATGCCCTCTTCTGAACTCTTGCAGGCATTACATGGCACAGGTGCACTTAACATACATTTAGGCAATAAACTCATACGCATAAAATAAAAAACAATAAATACAAAATATTTTAAAAATATTAAGTGTTAGAATTTGATATTAAGGAAAACACTAGCCCGAATTCCTGGCATCGCCAGCCATTCTGACTCCCTCTACTGCATTCACACGGGCCTTCCCTAACACAAGCAAGCACAGGCCCATCTCACAGCCCTTGCATCTGCTATTCCCTCTGTACACAGAACTCTTCTGACATAACCCATGTATTTAGTTTAGTACTCTCTCACTTCAGGCTGGTTTAACTCCAATATCACCTCTGCAGAGAACTCTTCTGTAGTCATCTTATGCAAGACTACATACTTCCCTGGCAACCCTTAACATACAAACCTTTAAAACAGGTTTAACCATCTGACATTACCTGTTAACTGACTGCCTTTGCCAACTTGAATGTAAGCTCCACAAGCCAACATAGAACAATCAGGTATACAGTAGGTACTCCTGAAAAATTCACTGCACAAAATAGTTTAAAAAATCATAGACCAGGGGAAAAAAAAAAAAAGAAATCTTAATGAGAGAAAACTGTTTTCATTAACCCCAAGGGGCACAAGTTCAGACTCTGGGACAATGAGAAGCTGGAAGAACAAACTGACAAGTTAATGATTTGACATCGAAAAAAGAATAGGCCTAAGTGTCAAGATAATTCAACATCACAAAAATGGAGCAAAGAGAAATTCAAGGAAATGGGGACCAGGAAGGTTAACTACGAAAGTAAATAAAGGAGAAAATTTTACCAGTTTGGCATAAAAAGAGGTGGGGAGGAGAAGCATACTGATCAGATGACAAAGTGAAGAATGACAGTAACCATAACCTTTTTATAATAGAAGTTTAATAGTAAAAGAGACAACTGAAAGAGATTAAAGGACAAAAGACAGGTTCCTTATATAAGTGACAGAGAATGAAGAAGAGAAATAGGTAAGACAAGGAGGGTATTCTTTACAAAAGAGGAGATGGCCAGGGAATGGGAGCGAGAACAGTACAGAAGGACAGACATGGACAGAGCAAAGGAAGAGGAGAAATCAAGAGCCTCTCAGCATCTTTGTATTCTTAGGGAAGTTAAGTGAGGACTTCTGGTGCTATAGTGTGACATGAATGTCCCCTAAAGTTGAAGCAATGAAAATAATGGTATCTAGAGATAGAACCTTGAAAGCTAATTTTAGTCAAGATCCTAAGGGTGGGCCCCGAGATGGATGGCATTAATGGTTTGGAAGAGAGGCCCAAGCTAGCGCACTAGTCTAGCATACTTCACCTCTCTCACCATACAATGCCTGTGCCAAGAGCACTCAGGAGACAAAGGCAGAAAGATCACCTTGAAGTTTGAGGCCAGCCAGGGCTACCTAGCTAGACCTTAGCTAACTCCACCCCTACCCTAACAATAAAGAAGCAAAAAAAACAAACAAAAAAAAATTAAAAATGTCTGAATGAGAAATGTAAGTGAGCTATTATTCAGAGTTAACCTGAAGTTTTGTGGGTTTAAATCTTATTTATGTGTGTGTGACATGTGCGTTATGGTTAGAGTACAACAGGCAGGAATCAGGTCTCTCCTACCATGTGAACCCAAAGTCAGAGTTCAGGTCATCAAATGTGGCAGCAAGTATCTTCACCTGCTGAACCATCTTCCAGCCTTAATCTGAAGTTTTCTGAAATAGTCTTTTTATTTTTTAAATAATCTTTTTGAAAGGCCATTTAATAGTATCTCCCCAACTACCTATTTACCTACCTATTAATACTAAAATAAATATATTTCCTTTACTTGACTAAGCAAAACTATACTTTAAAGTTAACTGTAACGATTAATTCAAATGAGCATAAAAAGATGTGTGTACGGAGGCGTGGTGGCGCACACCTTTAATCCCAGCACTTGGGAGGCAGAGGCAGACAGATCTCTGTGAGTTCAAGGCAGGCCGGGTCTACAGAGTGTGTTCCAGGACAGCTGGGGCTACAGGGAGACCCTGTCTCAAAAAAGACCAAAAAAAAAAAAAAAGTTATGTGTATGATAAAAAGATTTCTCTGTGTATAGACTGATTTATTTACTTATTTATTTTTCTCTTTTTGAGACAGGATCCCCCTATAGACCCAGCTGTCCTGGAATTCAAAACGTAGACCAGGCTGGCACTGAAATTATAAGAGATCCACCCGCCTCTTTCTGAGGGCTGGTATTAAAGGTTTGTAGCATTATTTATATCTTCACTTATATTTAGGAACATAATCATATCAAAGGAAATTCATTCCACGAAAGTTATTTTGCTGGGCCTGGTGACACAAGACTTTGATCACAGCATTCAGGAGGGAAAGGCTTCTACCCTGCCAAGGTTACAAAGTAAGACCCTGTCTTACAACAAACAAAAAGGTGGGGGTGGGATGGGGTGGTAATTTTACTGTGTGTAATGTACAACTTGGTAGCACATCATGCTCCAGGCTCTTTTTGGAATGAACATGTCATCCAAAATTAGAATGTTAAAAGATTAGGCTCAAGATCAATGGCTCCAAAGGTTAAGAACACCGGCTGCTCTTGCAGAGAACCTGGGTATGATTCTCAGTACATATATGACAGCTAACAACCATCCAGTTCCAGGGAATCCAATGTCTTCTTTTACCCACACATGGTACATATGCATACACACAGGCAAAACACTGACACACTTACATTTTTAAAAATGTTAGAAGAAAAAGCTGTGGCGATTAAAGCATTTATTTTAGGCTTTTTGTTGCTTATTTCCTTATATTACTAAAGATCAAATCTAGGGCCTTTTATATGCTAAGAATGTTCTACCCTGAGCTATTATCCTAAACCTGTAACTCAGATTTTTTAAA
Organism: Rhizomys pruinosus; assembly: GCA_009823505.1. Lineage (NCBI taxonomy): Eukaryota > Metazoa > Chordata > Mammalia > Rodentia > Spalacidae > Rhizomys > Rhizomys pruinosus. The sequence continues at coordinate 264,046 of VZQC01003364.1, forward strand.
AGATGTTATGTTCAGGGGTTAGAGAGATGGCTCAGTGGTTAAGAGCAATGGGTGCTCTTGTAGAGGACCTGGGTTCAGTTTGGGTTTCCTGCACTCACAAGGCAGCTAACTTTTTATTTGAATATGCAGTATCTACCACCCGCTACCTACCCCTGCCCAAAAGCAGGCAGTCAAGAGCCACAGACTATGTACCATTTACAAAACCTACTGATGAGAATTCTGCTGGTTTGGGCTTCTAGGGAGGGAAACAAGGAATGCTTCTTGAATATTTAATTCTACTTTTCTTACTTGGGTTTTCCTTTACTACTAAGCTACAATGTGGGGGAAATCAAGGTATTAGTTCATTTGCTCAGCCCACAAATACTCATAAGGATGAAAACCTATAAATATGAAAATGTCAGAACAGCTCTGAGGGAGATTAAAGTTATCAACAGCAAATTACCTTTAAAAAGGAGCTGACTTTAAACACAGGATATCACAATAAATGCTTAAACCACCCCCCCAAATGGATGTTTTATCCTTCTAGGCAGTGTTTATTATGAAATTAAGAAAAACACCAAAATATGCAGTCTAATTTTTATAGTGATTCTAAGTCACTTCTTAAAGTACGGTTTTCATGTGCTTTGCTTGTAATGTACTTTAGTTTTCCAAGATCTTCAGAAGGCTGGCCACATGGCTCCCAAAATGCTGCTATTCCTTGCTGCTATTGTTTTGTTTTTATGTACATGTGCACAAATATTTACCTAAGTGTGGAGGCCAAGGATCCATGTTGTCAGCCGTCATCCTTAATACTTTCTCTACCTTAGTTTTGAGACAGGATCTCACTTAATCTGGAGCTTGTCAATTCAGACAATTCGCTAGACTGGATCCATCTCCCCAGTGCTGAAATTACTCTTGTAAACCACTGCACCTGACTTTTTTCTTTCTTTTCTTTCTTTCTTTCTTTTTCTTTATTTCTTTCTTTCCTCTTTCTTTCTTTCTCTCTCTCTCTCATCGCTTTCTCTCTCTCTCTTCTCTCTCTCTCTCTCTCTCTCTCTCTCTCTCTCTCTCTCTCTCTCTCTCTCTTTCTTGAGACAGGGTCTCCCTGTAGCCACAGCTGGCCTGGAACTTGCTATGTAGACCAGGTTGACTTTGAACTCACAGAGATCAGCCTGCCTCTGCCTCTGCCTCCCAAACGCTGGGATTAAAGGTGTGTGCCATCACACCCAGAGCCTCTTTAATTTTTTAAATTAATTTATGTATTTATTGGGAGAGGGCACATGCATGGCACAGCCCACTTGTAGAGGTCAGAGGACAACTTGCAGGAATTAATTCTCTCCATCCATCAATGTGGGTCTTGAGAACTGAACTCAAGTCTCCAGAGTTAGCAGAAAGCATCTTTACCCACTGAGACAATCCACTTTTTTGTTTTGTTTATGGAAGATTTTTGTTTGCTTGTTTGTTTTTGGTTTTTTGTTTGTTTGTTTGTTTTTGAGACAGCCTCCCAGTAGCCCCAGCTGGCCTGGAACTTGCTATGTGTAGACCAAGCTGCCTTGACCTCACAGAGATCTGCCTGCCCCTGCCTCTCAAGTGCTAGGATTAAAGATATGCACCACCATGTCCAGCTTGCACCCAGGTTTTCATGTGAATTCTGAGAATCAAACTCAGGTCTTCATGCTTACAGGGCAAACACTGTATCAAATGAGCCATCTCCAAAATGCTCCTATTTTTTTATTTTTTTACTTTATTTTTTTATTTATGTGTATGAATGTACTGTCTGCATGTAGGTTTGTGCACCCTTGTCATGCAATGCCACGGAGGTCAGAAGAGGGCATCGGATTCCCCTGGAACTGGAGTTCTCCAGGAATTAGTTACAGATGGTTCTCAGCCACCATGTGGGTGCTGGGGATCGAGCCCGGGTCTTTCTGCAAGAGCAGTCGGTGCTCTTAACCTCTAGGCCATCTCTCCAGCCCTGCTCCTACTTTTAATAGATGCCATTAAAATAAACCATGATCTTCACTGCCAAAGAAACTAGATAATCCATCACCTTACAACTGTACTTGAAACCTCAATGAGGACAGCGACTTTATTTGTATCAAGTACCACTGTATCCTCCAATACCCTTAACATGGTGGATGACAGGTATGTAGCATTTGTAAAACAAGAAAACAGTGCAGTATCAACTACTTTTAATCCAAATAAGCCTTAATTCCACAAAGAGAACTGTAAAACCAAGGAGCAAATTGCTGATGCCTGGAATACTATTTAATGAGTCATGTTACCACAAAATATACATAGGTATTAAATTAAAATCCTACTTAACCCTCTCTGTCTTACGTTTGCATACATCTTGTGCATGCTCTCCTAAGAGCTCTAAGTTCATACGTGCAACTACCCTGTGGTATCCAGACAACAGTTCCATTCATCGACCACCTCTAGCTCTTACAACCTTTCTGGCGTCTCTTCCACAATGATCCCTGAGCTTGAGGAGGAGAGGATGTGATAGAGGTGTACCATTTCAGGAGGAGAGGATGTGATAGAGATGTACCATTTCAGGAGGAGAGGATGTGACAGAGATATACCATTTCAGGAGGAGAGGATGTGATAGAGATATACCATTTCAGGTTGAGGAGGAGAGGATGTGATAGAGATGTACCATTTCAGGAGGAGAGGATGTGACAGAGATGCACCATTTCAGGTAGAGGAGGAGAGGATGTGATAGAGATGTACCATTTCAGGAGGAGAGGATGTGATAGAAATATACCATTTCAGGTTGAGGAGGAGAGGATGTGATAGAGACATACCATTTCAGGAGGAGAGGATGTGACAGAGATGTACCATTTCAGGAGGAGAGGATGTGATAGAGATGTACCATTTCAGGAGGAGAGGATGTGATACAGATGTACCATTTCAGGAGGAGAGGATGTGACAGAGATGTACCATTTTGGGAGGAGAGGATGTGATAGAGATGTACCATTTCAGGCTGAGCACTCTGCAGTCTCTTATTTCCTGCTCACTGCCTATTTGTGATTCTCTGTGTTAACAACATTTACTGCCCAAAAAAACCCTGGGGAAGGTAAGCCAGGAAGCTCCAGCTCTAGCTGGATCTACTGGCGACCGACAGATGCTAGAGTTGCTAGATACTAGAAGAGGGAGAGTCAGTTTTCCTTACTGATGTGTGGCCTGGTAAGTTGACCAGACACCTAGAGATGTATACATACACTCAAGAGCACTTGGGAAACACAGATTAGATTCAATAAGACTTTAAAAAAATAAATTTAAGACAAATAATAAAAGACATGAAGTTGGGGAAGGGGTTAGTAAGGTACAGGTGAAGGGGAGGGAGAGGGTCTGAATATGATCATAATAAATTGTATTACAGTTAAGAACACTTGCTGTTCTTCCAGAGGACCTGGCTTTGATTCCCAGCACCCACATGGTAGCTAACAACTGTCCATAACTCCAGTTCCAGGGGATCTGTCACCTTCTTCTGGCCTCTATGGACACTGCACAAAAGTGGTGCACTTATAAACATGCATGCAAAACACTCATATACATAAAAAAGAAAATATTAGAAAAATGTTTTTTAATTTAAAACGTTTATAAGTCATATTATTACTTGTTGAATCACATATCAATATATCGATCAGTTCCAAATTAAACTCTTTGTTCTGTAACTGCTATAGCTTGAATCTTAAACGACACCCCTTCTAAACGCCATCCCCAAGGTCCATGTGTCACAAGCTTGGGTCCCAAAGAGGCTCTGCTGAGAGATGATAGAAAACTTTAAAAAGTGGGGCCTAGTGGAAGGTCTCTGGATAATTATGAGTGTGTTCCTGAAGGGTATTTGGGGTGTAGGCCCCTTCCTCCCTCTGTGTTGCTTCTCAGCCATGCAATGAGCTGTTTATCTATACTACATATTCCACCTAAAAGGGGTCAACTGATCATGGACAAAAATCTACAAAACTGGCAGCCAAAATAAAACTTTTTCCTGTACAAATTCATTAGCTCAGCTATTTGCTATAGTGGTGGACTAGCATACACTTTAACAGTAATATAAGAAAACAGTGACAACTGGGCACGGTGGCACACACCTTTAACAGCACTTGGGAGGCAGAGGCAGGTGGATCTATGGGAGTATAAGGCCGGCCTGGTCTACAAAGTGGGTTCCAGACCAGCCTATGGCTGTGGGTAGAACCTGTCTCACAAAGACAAAAGAAAAAAGCCAGGTGTGGTGGTGCATGCCTTTAATCCCAGCACTCCGGAGGCAGAGGCAGGTATATCTCTGTCAAGTTTAAGGCCACCTGGTCCACAGAGTGAATTCCAGGTCATCTGGAGGTACAGGGAGACCCTGTCTCAAAAAAACAAACAAACAAAAAAAAAAGAGAGAGAGAGAGAGAGAGAGAGGAAAAAGGGGGGAAAAAAAAAACAACCCAGAGACAAACAAGGAAAAAACAAGCCTTATTACCTCCCAGGAAATAAGGCTTGCATAGTTAAAATCAGTCTAGGAAAATGTTGTAGGCACAGAATTAAATAGAATATAAACTCAGTGGGGGTAGGAATTTGTATTTTTTGCCTTTTGATATATACCTAATGCCTAGAACAGTAGTAGGCATACATAATGTTCAATCTTAAGGATAAATGGATACAAAACTATCACAGATTCTAAATACTATCTAAAAAAATTTGAACCTTCATGATCAATTAGACTTAATAAAAAAATATATGAAATAAAAATACTTTTACTAAATCACAGCAGTGCTAAGTGGCCCCTTTGCAGACTCAAGAGTTAGAATGCCAACAGCTCAGAAATGCAAATAACAGAAGACATAAAGATATGGGGAAAAAAATCCCACAAACCAAAACACTGCTCCCTCAAAATAATAAATCAGCATTTTTCAGAGTGCTTAGAAACTAAAGCCTCTTTAAAACTGCAAGAAAATGATTAAAGACATAAGCTTTAATTAAAAAAAAACTGCATTAAAGTTGGAATATGTAAGAAAATATTAGAATTTAGAAAACAAAGGAAAATCCTGTGCTTAAAATAAATATTCCAGGGGCTGGAGAGATGGCTCAGCGGTTAAGAGCACTGACTGCTCTTGCAGAGGACCCAGGTTCGATTCCCAGCACCCACATGGTAGCTAAGAACCATCTTTAACTCCAGTTCCAGGGGAATCCAACACGCTCTTCTGACCTCTGCGGCATTGCACAACATGGGTGCACCAACCTCCATACAGACAATACACTCACACACATTAAATAAATAAATAAATAAATAAATAAACAAATAAACATTCCAATAAATATGCATGGATAAAGGCCATAGCTTCATGACGAAAAAGTGAATTCTAGTATGTATTTAGCTTTGAAGCAATTGTACACACAATAAAATTAAAATTCATCTTGTACCATTCATAACATTGGTTTAGAAGACTTGAATTAATTTGAATATCTTTCTCATGCTTTTTATGAGTACCACAGTAACCCTTTATCAAGTTAGTTTTGGTTAAGATTCCAACTCTTAAGGTTGGAGAGATGGCTCAGCAGTTGAGAGCACTGACTGCTCTTGCAGAGGACCAGGGTTCGAATCCCAGCACCCAATGGCAGCTAACAACCATCAGTAACTCCAGTTCCAGGGGATCCGATGCCCTCTTCTGACCTCTGTGGGCACTGCATGACAAAGGTCTACTAACTCACATGCATGCAGACAACACACTCATACACATAAAAAAAAGAGCAAGTAAAATATTTTTAAAAATTAAAAACAAATAAATTAGAGAATCCCTCAGAGAAAAATTACCATAACATGGTTTATTTTTATTCATGTGTTTTATACACATACGGTTTACTTTTATTCCACATATTCCTATTAAATATATTTCCCAGCCTCTCAATCAGATAACTAGATGAAATATAAAGGTTGATACTCTAAAATAATAAAAAGAGAAATATATCATTCAAAAATGAATTTTTCCATGTTTGTTTGTCTCAGGCCTAATTAATTCAAGAAACAGAAGGCTTACCTACTAAACCAGTAACTGACAATATCACTAATAAAAATGATACAAGGGGCTGGAGAGATGGTTCAGTGGTTAAGAGCGCCAACTGCTCTTACAGAGGACCCAAGTTCGATTCCCAGCACCCACATGGTGGCTAAAAACCTTCTTTAATTGGACGTGGTAGCACACGCCTTTAATCCTAGCACTCGGGAGGCAGAGGCAGTTGTTCAAGGCCAACCTGGTCTACAGAGTGAGTTCCAGGCCACCTGGGGCTACAGGGAGACCCTGTCTCAAAAACAAAAACAGAACAAAAACAAAATAAAAAATGATACAAAAGGCGCCAAAGGATATAGCTTGGTACAGCACTTGCCTGGCAAGTATATAAGGCCCTGGGTTCCATGCCTAGTACTACCACTAAAACAAACAAAAAAGACACAGTATTTCCTAAAACAAGTAAACCAACATTGAAAGCTAAATTATGTTCACTACACTGTATTATAAAAGAATGGAGTTATTGTAACATACTTTTAAATTACCAGTTTATTGAAAATTTATGTGGAATATTTCCTAAATTGTCACAACAGTATTTCTACATTAAAGCCAAGACTACTTGTTCATTAATCAAGATAATTTGACAATTTCTCTAAGACCATTGTGTATCATGTTTTTTTTTATTTTTTTTTTATTTTTTATGTGTATGAATGTATTGTCTGCATGTAGGCCTGTGCACCCGTGTCGTGCAATGCCGAGGAGGTCAGAAGAGGGTGTCGGATTCCCCTGGAACTGGAGCTCTCCTGGAATTGGAGTTTCAGACGGTTCTCAGCCGCCATGTGGGTGCTGGGGATCGAACCCGGGTCCTCTGCAAGAGCGGTCGGCACTCTTAACCACTAGGCCATCCCTCCAGCCCTATCAAGTTTATTTTTAATACTGAGCCTCAAACTAAAAAATAATTTTGATCAAATCTTAACAACAAGTTAATTTGCAAGGTACCAACATTTTATGCATTTGCTATATGCTTTTATGAAGTTGAGTACCAGGAAATCTTCACACTGAAACTGACTATAATTGTACTTGAGCAGAAAAAATATAGTTGAGGCCAATTTAAGATAGAAACCTCAGAATCTGCAAAATGTCATTAGCCTCTTTAGAGGCACTCTGCCTCTCTAATTACAACAGTCAGAAGCATACAGTCTGACATTCATTTAAAAACAGTATTAAACATTAGTTCACTGACTATATGTGGGATGTGTAACATGAGAAGAAAATGCACAACTTGAACATCAAAAACAACAATCAAAGCCAACAATCAAAGCCAAACACGGTGTTGTACCCCTACAATACAGAGGCAAAAGGGTCACAGGATCACATAGCTAAAGCTATCTAGAGAGATCCTGTCACAAAATAAAAAAAACATTGTAACATTTTTAAAATCCATAAATCCTGTGACAAAGATGTTAGTACTTATAAATAATAATCATTTGCCAAGACTGATGTTGGAAATAACCATTTCATAAACTTAATATTCTGAAATGGTAATTAAATGCTAATTTTGTCCTTTTAACTATCTCAATAGGAACTGTATGTTACCTATTCAGTATGGAAGGAAAACTTTTAACAGAAGAATGGCAGTGAATAAAAATGAATTAAAATAACTAGAAAATAATCACTTGGTTACAATGATTCTAGCAAGTATCACCAATGGATACATAAAACCCCAAAGAAAAAAGCTGATTTGAAACTGAGTATTCTCAGTGATATGCTAGCTTAACCTAGTAATCAAATTTAAGAAAAAGAGTTCACCTAAACCTAGTAATCAAATATAACAAAGAGTCCCACGATCACATAGTGCAACACATAAACAGATGGTACATGCCTATAATCTCAGCTCTTGGAAGGTGAAAGCAGTTGGATGAGAAATTCAAGGTTGCCCTCAGCTACATAGAAATTCAAGATCAGCCTGGACCAGAGACTTTATCCTTCTAATTTAAAAAAATATATATTTTTTGGTCTTTTTGAGACAGGGTCTCCCTGTAGCCCCAGCTGTCCTGGAACTCACTCTGTAGACCAGGCTGACCTTGAACTCACAGAGATCCACCTGCCTCTGCCTCCCAAGTGCTAGGATTAAAGGCGTGCGCCACCACGCCCGGCTGGGACTTTATCTTTAAAAAAGGTAGCAATGGGAAAGAGTGACTCAGAAACATAACTAAATGCCATACTAGGCCCTTAACTCATGTCGATTTGAAAATAAACCAGATGAAAATTACAAGTGGAGACAAATAGTAAATTTGAATCTGTAGAGGTAGCTAGATAATATTAGGCAGTAACTATTTGGGTGTAGCTCAGAACTGTGCATAAGTCCTTCTGTGGGAGACAATGGTGTAGTTTAACTGTATGAAAAATTGTATGAACTAGTAAACCTCATAATGAATAGAGCAAATAGAGCCAAAGACTACACTGTTAAATCTTGATGAAAGGATTAAATTTTCAAAATACAAAGTTAAATTTAAAAATGAAGAAAACGGGGGCTGGAGAGATGCCTCAGCAGTTAAGAACACTGGCTGTACTTTCAGAGGACCCAGGTTCAATTCCTAGCAACCACATGGCAGCTAACAACTGTCTGTAACTACAATTCCAGGAGAATTGGACACCCTCTTCTGACCACCAGCATTTGCATAACATGAGTGCACTTACATACAAGCAATACCCTCATACACATTAAAAATTGAGTTCAAGGCCAGCCTGGTCTACAGAGTGAGTTTCAGGACAGCTGGGGCCACAGGAACACCCTGACTCGAAAAGACCAAACAAACAAAAAAAAAAAATTAAAATTTTTGAAAATGAAGAAAATGTCATTTAGAAAAAAATTTTAAAGGTGCCAGGAACAGTGCTACACACCTTTAATCTCAAAACTTGGGAAACAGAAGCAGGCAGATATCTGTAAGACTGAGGCTAGGAGTCCATGCCAGCTATGGATATTAAACACATTTTACTGGTTTTAAAATATAAGAGCTAGTAATTTTTTTTAACAGAAGGGGTAAAAAGAGTGGAGAAAGGCTAAACAAAAGAAAAAAATATTAAAAACTACTATGAAGCTAGGCATGGTGGCACATGCCTGTAATCCCATGGGAATCCGAGACCAGGAGGATTATTCCAAATTTATGGCTAGCCTCAGCTACATACCAAGTACCTTGAAATGTAACTTGGGCTAAACACTGGAAAAAAGAAGCAAGAGGGTCAGGGGGTGACTCAATAAAAGCTACAAGCCTGATGACCATAACCCAGATAAATAGGAGAGTGCAGCTAGAGAGCTGGCTCAGTGTCTAAAAATGCTTCTTGGTCTTCTAGAGGTCTCAAGTTTGACTCTAGCATCCACATTAGACAGTTCATAGGTGCCCATAACTCCAACTCAAGAGGATTTCTCTGGTGAACCTAGCCCTGACTAAAACTGTGGTCAAAAAGATCCAGTAAATCAGAACCAGGAAACAAATCTACAACAGACATGAGTAAAGCCTGGAATACAAGAAGGTTGAGGGTCCCTATACCTGTGATACAAGGAGTCTCAGTAACCAGTGAGGCTCTCCTTCTCCAGATATGCCACTGCCAAGAAATTACGAGTTGGCTTCTGGCAGGTACATACACCCCTAGGGCAGGGTTAATTAAGCCAGGGACAACCACGCCTCTCTCCCAGGCTACTAGAGTTAATAAAACAAGGGGAAGAGAAATGGCTCAGCAAGGTAAGACACTTGACGCATGGTGTCTTCAAACTTGAATTTGATGCCCAGAACCGCTCTGCAAAGTTGTCCTCTAACATCCACACACACAAACCATGGATTGCACACCCATATACAGACATCATGCGCACACACTCACACCGAAGAAAATCACAGACTATCAACTGTTCTGGGGCTGGAGAGATGGCTCAGCCATTAAAAGCACTGGTTGCTCTTGCAGAGAACCTGATTCGGTTCCAAGTACCCACATGGCAGCTAACCACTATCCATTACTCCAGTTCCAAGGGATCTGATGTCCTCTTCTGCCCTTGATGTGTATTACAAGACACTGGTGCAGGCAAAATATTCATACGCAAAGAACAAAATTAAATAAAATGATAATTTAGAAAAGAAGAAAAGACTAATGGCTATTCTGCCTAGAAGACCACCCATTACCCATAAACAGCATAAAACATTTTCTGTCTCAGATTTTTGTCTAGGGTATAGTTTTAGTATAGGGAGGTTTCTTACTATGTATTCCAGTCTGGACTCTAATTAACAGCAATCCTCCTGCCTCTGCTTCTAAAGTGCTGAGATAACAAGCATGTATCATCAAGTCTAATTTCTATAATACTTCATTTTTAGTATAATTTCTTATTCATCTGGGAGTTGGGGGACATGTGCCACTGTGTCCATGCGATGGTCAAAGGACATGTGAGTTCTAGGGATTGAACTTGGGTTGTCAGGCTTGGCAGCAAGTAAGTTTACCCACTGAGCCACCTCACCAGTTCCTATAAACCCTTTTAATTTCACCATACTAATGCGTATATTTAAAAAAGTACAAAACAATTTAGAACACATCCTTTTTTAATTATACAAATATCTCTGGAAGTGTTACTTATCAGTATTTTCAAAGTGATATATATTAAAGTAAAAACCTTAAATTTTAAGTTAAAATTATAAAGCATACAAGTAAGTTTTTATTACAGATGTGGTAAACTAATTAGATGGGAAAGAGGTTTCACAGACCAAGAATGAGGTTGGGGCAGCTCAGCAATTAAAGAAATGACCCAATAAGTTAAGGCACTTGCCTCAAAAGCATGAAGACCAGGAGTTTGGATCGCAGAAACTTACATAAATGCCCCTCCTGAGTGTAGAGGAAAATCTGCAATTCCAGCCTTCAAAGACAAAGACAGGAGATCCCCAGAGTAAGATAGCTAGCTAGCAATACTAGCCATTTTTGGGGAAGCTCTGGATTCAATAAGAACCATGCCTCAATGAGTAAAGGTAGAAGAGCAAGCCAGGATAATTTTCATCAATCTTGGGCTCTGCATGCACACACGTGAACGTATACCCGCACACATGCAAAAACATTCAAACACACACACCAAACACTCACACATGAAAAGTGGAAAAAGAAGCATGGGACTGATACCAGGTGCTTTCATACAAACCTGCAACCCAGCACTTAGAAGGCTGGTGTAGGAGGGCTGTGAGCTCAGCAAGCACATCATATTTTCAAAATATCCCAGGACAAGCTGTGCTTCTGTGTAAACTAGGACCTAGAGGCCAACCTCATATTCTTATTCTAAATCAGCAGTTATGAGTTAAAGACAAAAATGAACTGGAAGGCGGTGCCTCAGACCTACAGTCCCAGCACTGAGGAGGCAAAAGCAGAAGGATCATGAGTTCAAGGTCAGTTCAAGGTCAGTTCCTGGAACACAGAAAGTCCTAGTACAGCTAGACACAGACCCAATCTCAAAACAAGTATCTTTTAAAATACACATATTTGGGGGCTGGAGAGATGGCCTAGCGGTTAAGAGCGCCGACCGCTCTTACAGAGGACCTGGGTTCGATCCCCAGCACCCACATGGCGGCCGAGAGCCGTCTGAAACTCCAATTCCAGGAGAACTCCAGCTCCAGGGGAATCCGAGACCCTCTTCTGACCTCCGCGGCATTGCACGACACGGGTGCACAGACCTGCATGCAGACAGTACATTGATACACACAGAGAAATAAATTAAAAAAAAATTTAAAAAAAAATGGAAGGATAAATGTGTGCTTTCGTGCCTAACTTCTTAATCTGCTTCTTGTTCTTGCCCTGTATCTGTCTTATAACTTCTTTCTAGCATTTCATTTTCCATCTACATGCTATATGCAAATAGGCATATTGGCCAAAACCAAGAATATTCTTGGGAATCCTTCAACATTATTAGAAAAAAATGAGACAGTTTTGCAAAGAACTTTATCCTTGTGGAGAAGAATATTTATATTTGATATAACTTTATTGTATCATAAGCCCTTTATTGTGTTCATTGTCACACCAACTCTGGTGTCGTCTGTGTAACAACGGATGAGGAGATAAGAAACTTGCGAGGTTAAGCTCCCTGGTGGTCAGTGACAGAGTACCCGGTCTCAGCTTCTAAGATCACAATGCATTACAAAGATGTTATGCTTCATGAGTGTTGGACTTTGTACATTGTCTTTTGACTCTCCCTTGCCAGAGTGCTGTGGACTCGCCAGTAAAGGCTGACTGGTTACGAGAGAGGAGGCAAATTATGGGGCATAAAGAATCAAGACAAGAGCAAATGTTTCTTCTCAATATGCTCTGTCAGGATCTCATAAGACCTATTAAGAAAACAGGGACGATACAGGACTTTATAAAAGCCTGTATAGATGCCTCTCCAGCCGTAGTCCAAGGGATAACTTATGCTGCAGCCATGAGACGTGGGATGTATCGCGCCAAGGTAAGAAAGACATATGAAGGAGGAAGAATGTCCTCCGTTTCCACATGTTTTAAATGTGGAAAAACAAGACATATACAAAGAACCTCCTCGAGAAGGAAGAAACTAGACAGACATTAGACAAATGATTTATTTTTAAGGAAACTTAAGGAGTCATTCAGGATGCGAAGAATTAAAGTTGAGAAAAAGAACCTTAAGAAATTCTTTGCCTTCATTCCATGCCAGATGTAAAAGAGCCCGCCCCAACAACTGTGCCTAGGACAAACCCCCCTCTCTCCTGCACAGGCAAACATGCACACAAAGGGCCCGTGCTGCAAATTCCGAGCAGCTGGAGCTGCTACTGCTCCACTCCCCCAGAAATACAAAATCCATCATAGTGAAATCCCAGACAGCTGACCCTCCTTAACTTAATTGTTAATTAGGGTAAAACAGACATTTAGTAAATCAATCTAACATTTGGTGGCTTTGAGTACAAAAGTGTTTTAATAAAATTAACTAAAACTTTTTATCTTAAACTCCAAATAACTATGTGTAAATGTAACAATACAAAATTAATAGTTCCACAGCCCTGCACAACCAAGGTGTGCAATAAATCAAAGAACTAAAAACTTTCTATACCTTGACATCAAGTCATTAGATAAGATTTAAAAAGAAAAAAGTAAATATCTCATTATATTAAATCATATATCTATGCAAGTTCTCTGTGTGTTAACTGTTCTCTCATGTGTCTGAGATTTGTGTCATGTGTGTTCTTCTGTGTTGGTTTCTGTTAAAAGTGGCCACTTCAAAGTTCTTTCATTCTCTGTTGTGCACATAAATTAAGTTTACTTTTGGCATGCCTCTTAAACTTTTTCAAAGGCCTAATTTGAACCCGGGTTCCTAAGTTCCTACAAAAAATTCTAAACTGGTTTTCTAAAGGTTTTATTTGTTATCTGCTAAGACTGNGGAAGGAAGGAAGGAAGGAAGGAAGGAAGGAAGGAAGGAAGGAAGGAAGGAAGGAAGGAAGGAAGGAAGGCAGGCAGGCAAAAGGCTACAAAATAAAATTATCAGAGGCAGATGGATCCTTGAGTCTGAGGCCACCCTGGACTACATCATGAGTTCAAAGCTACCCAGAGAGATACAGGGTAAGACCCTGTCTCAAAATATAAAAATAAAAATGGTCAAACATTATTTTAAATGTAAATATCTGAGTATAATAGAAAATTTTAAGATTAGCATTTAAACATTTAAACTTTGAGTAAAAAGACTGCCTCCCCCTATCCCCATAATGTGAATGAATAATCAACTAAAGATCTTATGAGACAACAGTGGTCCCTTTCATTAGAGGGAATTCTGCCTCTAACACTACCTTCCTGCAGCAATAACCAGCAGCAACTCTATCATGTCTTCAGACTGTCAGCCTACCCTGCAGATTTTAGAATTGTCAGCCTCTACAGTTGTGTGATCAATTCCTTAAAATAGGTCAGTATCTCCCTAGCTGTAAACACACAAATGTACATATGCACGCACAGACGCACAAACACTGACTGGCTTTTTGAGGAGAACCTCTAATACATTTGGCAAACTCTGCTACATTTCTTAATAACTCTATTACTAAGACAAGCTAACAAGACTGATGTCACTAATTAGGGGAAAAATATCTTGAAAGCAAGGAAATGAATGCCAAATAATCTTGAAAGGAATAAAGACATTTTAAAACTCAACACTAACAAACAGAAAATAATGGACAAGGCCTCAAAACCCGTAAGATTTTTGAGATAAAGACAGGTGTAAACCCAACATTCAGGAGGAGGAAGCAGAAGATAAACAGTTCAAAGTTGTCGTCAGCTACATAGAAAGTTCAACAATGGGCTACAAGAGGCCATGTCTCAAAGAAAAAAATTAAAAATTACTGAATATTAGTAATTTAATTATTTATTATAATTTAATTAAAAGGGTCTCCATCCAATATTACAAGTTTTATACATCTTTTTTTCTCCTTCCCTTTTTTTGTTTTGTTTTTTGTTTTGTTTTGTTTTGTCTTTTTGAGACAGAGTCTCCCTTTAGTCCCAGCTGGCCTGAAGCTATATAGACCAGGCTGGCCTTGAACTCACTGAGATCCGCCTGCCTCTGCTTCCCAAGTGTTGGGATTAAAGGCCTGCACCACCATGCCCGGCTATTCTTCCCTCTTAAATCTCACTAAAATGAGCGTACAAGAATAAAAGGTAGGGTCAATGAGAAGGTTCAGTGAGTTAGGGTACTTGCCACCACTCCCCAGAAAAGAAAACCAACTCTTGAAAGTTGCTTTTTGACTAGAGTACATATGTGCATATAAGCCCACACATACATACATATACAACCAAATTTTATTAAGGTAAAAACAAAACAAAAAAGTTACTGAACAATGGTCAAAACCAGGCTTTAACACATTTCTTAAAGATTAAACTGAACAGCAGATTATAAAAACAAAAATAGCATGTAAACAATCGCCTTCCAAGAATCAGAAGGAGCTAAAGCTTAGGAAAATCCTATCTAATAGACTTTTAGCATTTAGAAACAAAATGTGTGTATTAAGTAGTGGGCTGGTCTAGAAACAAGGAATTAAGTGAAGGCCTAAACACTTCACGAAAAGCCAAAGCCTACCTTTCAACTTCATTACCTAACAAGGTCTACATCCAAGACCTTTCCTTAACTGAAACTGAATCTGAGTTAAAAGAAACAGGGCAGTTACTACTCACTAGTAAATGACTCTCAATCTGCTATTTTGTTATTACCCTAAATAACTGCAGACTATTTGGCCAAAGATCACTGGTATCACAGAAAAACTACACTTAATTTCCTATTTTCACATTACTCAACAAAAAATAATAATAAAGTCAACAAAAGATAATCAGACATTTAGGCAATGCCTGCAACACTACAGGAAAGGAAAAATAAATGAGGACAAAAACTAGTCTGTTCCTGTGACAACAGAATGCTATCTAAAAATCATACAGATAAAAATGCATAATATTCAGACAAAAAAAGATATGGCACTGAATCTCAATCAAAACTCTAAAACCAAAATAGTGATGAAAAATAAACAAACAAACATGAGGTAGGATAAAAGACAGGGAATGAGATGACACAGCAAGAAATGGCTGGTCAAGGAGGTGGTTTGCTCCTGGGTCTGATCTGTTTTTACTACTGAAAAAGGCAACAGGCCCTGATAGGGACCAAATGGCCCGGCAGCACAATCCTAGTTTTCTGAAAGCAACTAAAACTATTCACTCAGAGCCAGGTGATTGCACCCCAGAGAAACCTCAATTAGGATGTCAAGGATAGTACTTAAGTCATGCCCACTAGGGACTAAAATAATATATAACCTTATGTTCCCAGCACTATTCTCTCCTGGATAAGCTGTACTGGGACTTTCTGTGTTCCAGGAACTGACCTTGAACTCATGATCCTTCTGCTTTTGCCTCCCCAGTGCTGGGACTGTAGGTCTGAGGCACTGCCTTCCAGTTCATTTTTGTCTTTAACTCATAACTGCTGATTTAGAATAAGAATATGAGGTTGGCCTCTAGGTCCTAGTTTACACAGAAAATATGATGTTTTGAAAATATGATGTGCTTGCTGAGCTCACATCCCTCCTACACCGCCTTCTAAGTGCTGGGTTGCACCTGGTATCAGTCCTGGACCTCTATGATGACCCTCATAAATCCACTTTACAACTTTATTCATGAAGAAAATCCTTGGTTTTTTGTTGTTGTTTTGGAGGAGATTTTTTGGTGTTTTTGAGACAGGATCTCCCTAAAGTCCCAGCTGGCCTGGCACTCATTCTGTAGACCAGGCTGACCTTGAACTCTCAAGAGATCTGCCTGCCTGTGGCCTATGGCCTCTGCCTCTGCCTCCCAGAGTGCTGGGATTAATGCGCTACCACACCTGGCCCAAAACTCCTTAATTTTTGACCTTGTTACAACTTATACTCTATCAGCAAAGGGGGACGGTTTCTTAGCAACTTCTAGAGACATTTCTTGAGAGCCACCAAAACCCCACACATAGCACTGTAATTGCAACTCTTAAGAAATCTGCACCTGTCCTATCTGGTGTGCTTTATTCTCTCTCTTGGCATCTTTGTGCATACAGGGGAAAAGGGGAATTATTAAGCATTCTCTGTCATACATGAGGGTAACTGATTATGACATCAAGCACAATGTGTTCATGATAGCTTTCACCCACACACTTTAGTAATTCTTTATTCATCTTTTTGCTTTTATCCCCTACTCTTTACCAAGGCCTAAACTGCAAGAAACTGTCGAAACTTTCACTTTTGTTCTTTCACCCTGGGGATCTGTCTCCTGAATCTTGTGTGCATACACAGCAATTAATAAATTTAATTAAAGGAACTGGAACTAAATGCTACCAAAACAAATTTGAGAACCTTTAAATGTTATTCAGAAATATTTTCCCTGGCCTCTCAACCATGAGACACTTAGTTCAGAATCTTTGGGGGGAAAAAAAACTGATGACTAGTTAAGCTACTGCTAAGAAATTATTCATTTGAAACATTTAACTCTTTGGAATTAAATTATAGATAGATCAAGAGTCTCCTAGAACCTTATGAAGCTTTTCTGCCTAATTCCCCTGCCTTCTATGAGAAAAAAAAAAATTCTAGTCAAATTCAAAGTTCAAAGAAATCTCTATTTTAAATCAATGGAGTTATTGATCTAATTATGCTATTACAAGGATTGGCTTAAAAAACAAAATATATGTCTTGAGAGCATTTAGTTTTCATAAAATTAAATTCTGGGTTTTTAATAACCAATCCTAAAATTTACCCCCCTGCTGTACTCCAGTTATTGATTTTCAAAGTTGCCTTTTTACAGATTTGCCATTTCTACATCTGCTTTCAATAATTAAGCACCCATGTCTCATTCTTAAATGGAAAACTTTCACTCAAGGCCTATGAGCTGCCACAGCAGTGCACCCATGTTTGAACCAGGCAGCAGCGGCGGCAGCAGCAGCAGCAGCAGCAGCAGCAGCAGCAGCATCTAGTGGCTGTCAAGTCCTGGCTGCAGTCCTCAGCAGCAACAGGAATCCAAGAGTCTAGAGATTTCAGAAAAAAAGCTAGAGGACATTGGACATTGGTGTAAAGCTGTTGTGTAAAGCTGTGAAACACCTAAAATGTCACTTGGACAATCCCAAACATTGGAGGCTTATGGGCTAACTGCCGCCTGCTTTTGCTTTACCCACAGTAAAACACTGTGGAAGTATCAAGCTGTTGGAGACCACCTTGAACTACAATGGGGTGGATTCTGCTGAGTGAGGCCCTGAAACTGCCAAAGTGTAACCTGCATGAACTCAGCTGCAAATTTACTACCTTTGATGAGGAAACCAAAGTGTTTCTGATCACTAAGGAAGAGAGAAAACCCTACTCAACAATCCTAAGCATTGTGTAAGAAAAACAGAAAACAAATTTGAATACTCCATTCCAAGGAACCTGGGCATATTCTGACCCAAAGCCACATACAAGGGGCTCTTACTTTGGCCCATCTACATGTAAGAATTACAGATCACTGACATTCTGAGATATGATTTCTCTGGCACTCAGTTCAGATGTGCTGTTTGTAAGATGGATGGGGTTTTTCATTTACTAAAATGGACATGAAGTAGGGTGGGTGTAAGGTGAGGGTAGAGACAGGGAAGGGTCTGAATATGGTCAAAATATATTGTATGAGCTAGCATGGTGATACACACCTTTAATCCCAGCACTTGGAGGCAAAAAGGCAGGTCAATCTCTGTGGAACTGAGGTCAGCCTGGTCTACATAGTGAGTTCCAGGTAAACTGAGGCTATAGGGAGACCCTGCCTCAAAAAGACCAAAACAAACAAATATACAAAAAAAAAAAAATTATATGAATTCCTGACTCAATAAAAATGGAAAAATTTCCTACTATTTATTTCTCTTTATTTGACTGGCATCCTATTAGCCTCCTTTACAAAAGATAAAAATCTAAGTGGTTAAAAGAGGTAACATCTGGGCTGGAGAGATGGCTCAGTGGTTAGGGTGCCAACTGCCCTTGCAGAGGACCCTGGTTCGATTCCCAGCACCCACGTGGCAGCTAAGAACCTTTTTTAATTGGGCGTGGTGGCACACGCCTTTAATCCTAGCACTCAAGGCAGAGGCGGGTGGATCTCTGTGAACTCAAGGACAGCCTGGTGTACAAAGTGAGTTCCAGGCCAGCTGGGGCTATAGGGAGACCCTGTCTCAAAAAAAAAAAAAAGTTAACATTAAACATTTCAACAGCTTTTAGGCAGTATCAATTGGCTTCAGCCTTGTATCAGAATTCCCAATGTGTCTTTTTCTCATATTTTTGCTTCTCTTAAAAAACACTGATTTAAACATCCCTTGCCACACTGTGGAGCCCCTCTAACTCCTCAGACATTAAAGTAATTACTAAAAGTCGAATTTAGAACACAGACAACTTTCTCATAGATGCTTAGATTTACCTATTTGCTTATAATAAAATCTTTTTTTCTTATAGCAACCACTGGACAATTAACTCTTTTAGAATGGATATTTCTACCCAATGCATCTAAACGAAAGATATTTTTATCCCAAATCTACAAAGAATTACTCTTGTTCAACAAGGATGAACCAGAACCATCCAACTTATTGGACAAGTCGGATCTCATTTATCCTTCCATATCTTGAAATGACTCTCCTCTACAGACCTCAGAAGAATGGAAGAAAGCTTTTTGCTATTTTTACTAGGACAAGCTTCCTTTTGTTTCCTTCCATGTGTAATTACATTACTTCCCATACAAATATTTTCTCCCATAAATAAACATCCCATTCCTTATGCACTAACAAACTGTTTTCAGATGGGGACAATACCTCTTGGAAACCCTGGAACCACCACCACCTGGCGGACATGTAGCTGTCCTTCTTCCTGTCACTTGACTCTCACATTAAGACTCAAACCATCCCACTATTGTTTCAAGCCCCCTTGGATCATTCCTCAATCCTTTTTGTTATCAGTGTTTTTATCTATTTAAAGCCACTTTCATAATAATATGTAAAAACCAAAAAAAAAAGAAAAAAGAATATGTAAAAACCAAACATTAAGAAATCCCACTTATAAAAGAGAAAAAAACTATTCTAAGTAACAGCTGCCTCATCCTCTGACTAAACATCAGACTTTTCCTGTACTTTCTTAACTGCTGCTTCTGCATCTATCTGCAAGATACACATCACTAAGAAATTTCACCTTTGCACTGTGTATCATGTGTCACATCCCCACCCTATGTAGCAGACAAGATGTATCCCCTTTCCAGTGCCTGGTCCCCTGGTCTGCAATCACACAGGCTGAAAAGTAAACCCACCCCCAATGGGTACAAAAACTGTAAAGAAGCTAAGCTTAAGGCTTAACGTTTTTCAGGAGAAATCTCCACTAGAGTCCACCAGCATAAACAAACTTTTCCTTATCTCGCCACAAGTCTCTTGGTTAACTTTTGTGTGTGGCATGTCCTGTGCCTCAATTTCTCCTAATAATAGATGAACTCATCTTGTTTTTATACATTGCATTCATTCTCCTACAGAACTACCTGACATCCACAGAAGGAAATCATCATGCTAACTGCCTATTTATGTCTTCCATTATCACAGGTACAAGCTCAATAAACCTAACTGCCAACCTTTGAGACATTTTTTTTTTGGTCTTTTTGAGATAGGGTCTCCCTGTAGCCCAAGCTGTCCTGGAACTCACAGAGATCCACCTGCCTCTACCTTCATAGAGCTGGGATTAAAGGCATGCATCACCACACCCAGCTTGGAACCTATCTTCTTGAGGAGTCACACCCCAAGTGTTCATCCTAATGAATTTTGGCAAACAGAACTAACTTACATAAAGTCCTCTGGTCATTTCAAGTTGGCCTATGTATGTGCTGACACTTTTTAAGGCTTTGTTTTTACTACTCAAACACATAAATCTGCTCAAGTTATTTAAAGATACTTATTAACTGCTTTCTCTGTAATGGCGGCTCCAAAACCAATCAAAACGAATAATGGTCCTCCTTATGTACCTAAAACCTTTGTCTCTTTTTGCCAATTTTGGGACATTCATGTCTCATGACATTCCCTATACAAGCCCCCAGGACAACCCATAATTAAACTAACTCATTTATTATTCAAAAATTAAATACATAAAAAAAGGAGAATTAAGATTAACTGCTCAGGAACAAATCAGTTTCAGTCTTTAAAAATAGTTCATACTTTAATTTTTAAATTGTTCTTCTCAACCCCCCCAAAAAACACCTGCTGGAAAAGCATCTTAAAAAACAAGTTTTGCCAAAACCTACGGTTCTCTTTCTTTTAGACAGGATCTCCCTATAGCCCCAGCTGGCCTGGAACTAGCCCTGCCACACCAACTCCAGCGTCGTCTGTGTGAGCAATGAAGAAAGTCATAATAACAGACGGGAGATATGTGTGTCTGAGGCTAAGCTCCCTGGTGGTCCCTGGCAGAATGCTCAGCCTTAGCTTCCAAGATCATGACACGCTACAAAGATGTTATGCTTCTTGAGTGTTGGACTTCTCACACTGTCTTTTGATTCTTTTCCTGAGCTCAATACAACCTCAGTCCCAGACAAGGAACAGTTAAATGTGTCTGGAAATAAATCAGGTGAACAGAAGCTTCATGAACCTAAGCAAAATCATACAGAGAAACAGTACCTAAAGGCTCCTTTGTACTAGAAGCCCCCACAAAGATATTATGAATGAAAAACATTACACTGAGTGATATCATAGGCCAGTTACAAATAATAAGTGTTTTTCCAGATTTAATAAAAATAAAGGCTCAGTCCTTTAAACAAAAGCTACATCTGATCTTAGTTACAGTTATGCATGTTAAAATGTAATACTTAGAGGCACACGGCGGGCTTCTCCTTTAAGAAAAACAACTATTTAAGAGGCTTTCCCAGGCTTTGGCTTGAATTACAGCCTAGAGATAAGCCGCCTTGGAAAAATCCAGCTCCAGGAAGGATGAGAAACACCAAATTGGAACTTCTAAACAAAAACAAACTGTTTATGGTTTGTGGTTTTAGGACTGCTGTTTTGTTGATTGACGTGTAAATTTATCTGACTTGCTGTCCTTGGAAACCCAGGTGTGAGTTCCTTTGGTAATGAGCCTTTTGTTCCTGAGAGAAGAGTGCTAACTCTTATCCGCTTTCCCTGCTTTTGTATAAAAACTTTGACTTGCTCTCAGTAAAGTGCAGCAGATTCAAAAGCTGTTTCTGGTGTCGTTTCTGACTGACATCGCCTAATCTGTGCCTTCCTATCCAAGACCTTGGTTCCCGCAGATTGAGTGAGCCCTCCGGCTGGCACGGTCTGCAGCATAGCCCTATAGAGCAGGCTGGCCTTGAACTCACAGAGATCTGTGTGCCTCTGCCTCCCAAATGCTGGGATTAAATGTGTGTGCCACCATACCTGGTTTAAAGACGGTTCTCAGCCGCCATGTGGGTGCTGGGAATCAAACCCGGTCCTCTTCAAGAGAAGTTGGTGCTCTTAACCACTGAGCCATCTCTCCAGCCCCAAACTCATGGTCTTATAAAAACCCCTTTAAGGGCCACTAATGGCTAGATCACATTTCTTTCATTAATTGGAGCCAAGGCTCTGCATCTGTGCTTTTTCCTAATATGCCTTGCTGCATCACGGCATGACTGGCAAAGCTATACCAGAAGACAACCTGGCAATAGGAGAGAGCCCCCTTTCCCAAATTTCAACCACATGAGTGGTCGTCATGTTCATGTGACTTCTCAGAGTGCTGTCCTGCCTATGCCATCTTTGCCGGAGAACTCCCCATGGCCCTGCAGCAGTTCCTCCTGTACACCTCATTCCAACCAGCCCACTGCCAGTGACCATCCTCATGGACATGCTTCTTCTATCATCAAACAAGGGAACTTTGAGAATGACTTTTCTAGGAATGCTCTCTATTGGAATATGGACATGTTTCATTTATAAAACAAACGAGAGAAATGCAGTAATGACTTTTATAATATGGACATAATCTAGACTACTGAATTTTGCCTAACCGATCAACCAAAAAGTTACTGTTTATGATATACACAAGTTCACTCTGCCCTGTGCTCAGTCCTATGAACCAAGCCACCTTATTCCCTTGGGACCTCTCTTTGCCCCACCCAAGACAGTGTAAAATAGAGTCTGAATGAATTTATATATGAATGTCTGTTTGAAAATGTATATATGTGTTACTCTAGGTCCAGGGATCAAAGGGCAACATTTTCTGATAAGATAAGGGTGGGTCCTAAGTTCTACTTCCCCCATTTCATGCTTGGCTCAGGAACACAACTGATCAGCAGTTCAGGTCCACCCTTGGCTTGAAAATGAATGCTAAGATTCAGTGCCCTCAGAGGACAGATAACATCGGATCCCCTGAAACTGCAATTACAGATGGTTGTTAGCCGCCACGTGAGTGCTGGAACTCAGGTTCTCTGCAAGAGTAGCAAGTGCCCCTAACCACTGAGACATCTCTCTACCCCCCTGGCTTAGAATTTTTAGGTTTGTACATTTAAGTTGGAGTGAATGTCCATGAAGAGGCCATGGGAAGAGAGGGTATGAAACATTAAAGGTGGATAAAACACGCATGGATATCAAAGTAGAAGGAATACCAGAGGTGGAGAGACTTAAGCAAAAATGGGGGTAGTGGGAGGTAAGTATGAAAATATACGAAAAATCTCCATGAAAACCTACACTTTGTAAGATTATTTTTTAAATGTAATTTAAAGGAAAAAGAATTTGAACTGAAATATCCTGCATGGGGGGAAAATGCTGCTACCAGAAGCCATAGGTTACTGAATGAAAATAACAGTACCTGGCATGGGATACCCCCTACTGGATATTGGTCCGAGACTTCCCAGAAGCCCCTCCAACAATACAAGCTACTGCCAGTGCTCTTGGTTGCCTACCAGAATGAGATGATAAAACCCTATTGCTGAAGACACCATGGGCTTTGGCTTCGGGGCATACACGAAATCAATTTGGAACACAGCTATAAGCTTCCTCCTTACCTGCTAGCTTTCACAATGCTGTGCAGGCTGCTGGAGGAGAAAGGCCATCAAAAGTTCTACTCAGCTGTGAATCCTGATAGCTATAATACTGACCCACCAGGCAAAATGGGTACAATGACATGACTGTGATGGAGGTAAACTGGGCCTGCTGCACAGGAGGGAACCCATGACTGGCACCATAGAACTGGTCAAAAGCCTATGATTGTGGTAGTCATAGACCCTAGAGAAAAATCCATTCCTAAGCTAAGCATGGTAACGCAGGCCTTTAATCCTAGCACTTGGGAGGCAGAGGCAGGCGAATCTCTGTGAGTTCAAAGCCAGCCTGGTCTACAGAGTGAGTTCCAGACCAGCTGGAGCTACAGGGAGACCCTGTCTCAAAAAAGACTTTAAAAAAAAAAAAATCCATTCCTGCTTTGGTAAAGGACATGTGATAAAACTGTCTTTTAAATATTATTGTTTATACCAGACTAGTGCTGCTCTCAGCTTTGGTCAATGATGCTCCTTCTGCAGACTCGTAACTGATGATGAGCTGAGAATAACTGACTACTGAGTGCTCAAGCCTTACAGGGGACAGCTATGTAAACCTCCCTCCCCCCAGGTTCAATAAACATTGTGAAAGAGGTGCTAAAAATAAATGCAAAAGTCAGAATATGGGGAGGAGTAATATAAACTTCTATCTTCTAGACATGATAAGACCACTCTATTCATGAACATACAGCAGCTGTGCTACATGCACAAGCCTTCTAGGAGGGGTTCATGAGGCCATGCCCCTCATTGAGGAGCTATAAGCCAGTTAATGATTTCTGGGGAAAAGTCATACTCCTTAACTCCTTATCCAGAGGTAAGCTGACCTTGCTGAAGTACATAACCCCAACCAAGCAACCCTAATTCAACTCAGTCTCAGTTTTTCTCTCTTGTCTTTCTCAACATACACACACACACACACACACACACACACACACACACACACACACACACACAGAGAGAGAGCTATAGGACAACAAATGTAAAAGAGACCTAGAAAATGGCAAACCCAGAGAGGGTCAGAACAATGACAAAGAGCTCTGGACTACAGCTCTAAGAAAATAAAAGGTGGGCTCAACAGAGGGAACTGCAGGTAAAGGCACATGTTAGACAGCTAAGTTCAAGAAAAGTAAGAGGCCAGGCGTGGTGGCACATGCCTTTAATCCTAACGCTTGGGAGACAGAAGCAGGCAGATCTCTGCGAGTTCATGGCCAGCCTGGTCTACAGAGCGAGCTTCAGGACAGCTGGGACTAAAGGAAGACGCTGTCTCAAAAAGACCCCCCCAAAAAAAAGAAAAAAAAAAAAGGTAAAGAAAACTGAATCCACAAAGTTGCTCTCCTATGGCCACAGATGCCACCCTCCCAATAATAATAATTAATAAAGCTTAAAAAATAGAACCCACAGTGCACACAAGACTTTGAGAAAAGTTCTCGCAAAACCATAGAGAAGCAAATCTCAAATGAACGGTAGACAACTCAAGGAGGTCTTGGTACAAAGTTTGGGTTTTGGGGTTTAAGGTTTTTTTGACAAAAATTAACAGTTCAAGAATTAACAGCCAGGCATGGTGGCACATGCCTTTAATCCCAGCACTTGGGAGTCAGAGGCAGGTAGATCACTGTGAGTTTGAGGCCAGCCTGGTCTACATAGTGAGTTCCAGGATGGCTTGGGTTACAGGGAAACCCTGTCTCAAAAAGAAAAAAAAAACTGAATTAACAATGGAACGAATTTAAACACTAAATGAAAGGAAGATGCTAAGAGCTATCAAATATATAAAATCAGAAGGTAATAATTTCTTCCCTGTTTTAAATTAAAAAGAAAATTGCTAAGTATGGGGAGGTACACATATGTTATCCCAGCACTCAGGAGGCTAAAACAGGACTACCTCAGGTTCAAGGTCTAACTAGATAAGACTCTAGCTGTAAAAAATAAAGGGCTGAGCGTGGTGGTACATGCCTCTAATCCCAGGACTCGGGAGGCAGGAGAATCTCTGTGAGTTCAGTTCAAGGCCACCCTGTTGTACACAGCGAGCTCCAGGCCAGCTGGAACTAAAAGGACACCCTGTCTCAAAAAGATCAAAAAAAAAAAAAAAAAGGAAAGCAAAAGTAAATGGAGTCAAGTGAGACAGAAAAACCAAAGAATATATACGATAAAGACACAAATATTAGAAAATTGGCTTTTGGCCAGAAATTCAGTCTCTCTTGATTATTCTTAATTTTGAAATACTTTTAGTATTTGTGCTCAAAGATTTACCTTTTATTTCTGAATTCAACTGCTGTTTTGGTACTAAAAATGGTTTATGGCAGTGACTAATGAAGTACCTGTGTGAGGACTGGCATATTCTTTTTTTTTTTTTTTTTTCTTTTTGAGGCAGTTGTTCTACCGGTAGCTTCCAGCGTGTCCTGGAACTCACTTTGTTTTTTTTTGTTTTTTTTTTTTTTTCTTTTTATCTTTGTATGTGTATGGTACGTCTGGCATGCAGGTCTGTGCAACCGTGTCGTGCAATGCCACGGAGGTCAGAAGAGGGTCTCGGATTCCCCTGGAACTGGAGTTCTCCTGGAATTGGAGTTACAGACGGTTCTTAGCCGCCCATGTGGGTGCTGGGGATCGAACCCGGGTCTCTGCAAGAGCGTCGGTGCTCTACCGCTAGGCTATTCTCTCAGTCCCATGAACTCACTTGTAGACCAGCTGCCTTGAACTCACAGGATCCGCTGCCTCTCCCTCCCAAGTGCTAGATTAAAAGGCGTGCGCCACCACGCCGGCGTAAGGACTGGCATATTCTAATAGAAATGTCTAAATCGGGCTGGAGAGATAGCCCTAGCGGTTAAGCGCACCGAGCTTTCAGAGGACCCGGGTTCGACCACCAGCACCACATGGGCGGGCTAAGAACCGTCTGTAACTCCAATTCCAGGGGAATCCGAGACCCTCTTCTGACCTCCGCGGCATTGCACGACACGGGTGCACAGACCTGCATGCAGACAGTACATTCATACACATACAAAAATAAATAAATAAATAAAAAAAAAAAAAAAAGAAATGTCTAAATCATGTGACAGTCTATAACAGCAATGTAAGAAATGACAAGGAACAGTGAACATAGTCATCCCTGAGATTTTAGCTATATTTCATAAAACTTAAAAGCAAGGAAATATATCAAGCCTACAAAATATGACTCAAAACTAAAATGAACAGAGAATAATTTTCAATTGAAATTACTAGTAGTACCTCAGAGAGGAATAAACCTCCAAAGATCGCCTATAGAAGCAACTATGAAATGTCTGAATCCCCAACAAAGCAAGGTTTTATAAACAGCAAAAATGTAAATCCCAGATATACAGAGAACCCATTATTATATTTCAGGGAACTCCAATAATTACTTTTAGCCACTCAAACTGTGCTTCCCTATAGGCTAACTACTGGGACTAGATCTCTCATTTTATCCACAAAGTCCAATCTCCTACCAATATGAAAAAATGGAAACATGCATGGAGCAATTCTACCCTCCTACCTTTTCAGCATTCATCTCTGATTCTGTTTGCTTCTTTTCTGCCTCTAAATATTTCTCATCCACACCCCCTAAGTAAAAATCTAAATATTCAATATTCATATATATTTATATATGTCTTTTTGAGACAGGGTCTCCCTGTAGTTCTGGCTATCCTGGAACTCACTATGTAGCTGGCCTTGAACTCATAAATATCCGCCTGCTTCTGTCTCCCAAGGGCTGGGATTAAAGATGTGTACCACCATGTCCAGCTGTAAATCATTAATCTTACAGAAAGAAAATCATTAGGCCATTAAATTCTAATATTCACAAAGAAGTAAAAAACTTTTTCTTACTCTATGTATTTTCATCACATATGTATGATGATATGCATTAAATCTGTATTTTCCCTGCTCAAAGCGATTCCTCGACGTATAATAAATGACATAGAAGTTTACTGAAGCACAGAAGTTTAAAAAAGAGAATTATTAGTACTCAGAATAAACAAAAATAGTGAGAACACCCAGTGAAAATATAGAATTTGTATATAGATAAATCTAGTTATAATTTATATATACACACATAGGCTTACACATACAGAAAGAGAAATAGGTACAATAAGTAAACACCTGAAAATGGATTTTATAGCCACAAAATCTGGAAATGCTTTTTAAAACTAGTTTCAGTAACACACCAGGTATCACCAATTTTCTAAGGGAAAAATGCTGTATTATTTTTTCTGATATACACTGATGCATTCCATCTCTGATGAGCCCTAAACTACAGAAGTAGTCTTAAAAGTTTAAAATTTTGGGCTGGAGAGATAGCCTAGCAGTTAAGAGCACTGACTGCTCTTGCAGAGGACCTGGATTCTATCCCCAGCACCCACATGGCAGCTAAGAACCGTCTGCAACTCCAATTCCAGGAGAACTCCAGTTCCAGGGGAATCTGAGACCCTCTTCTGACCTCCGTGGCATTGCACGACACGGGTACACAAACCTACATGCAGACAGTACATTCATACACATACAAAAATAAATAAAAATTAAAAAAAGAAGTTTAAAATTTGTAGGGCTGGAGAGATGGTTAAGAGCACCGACTGCTCTTGCATAGTACCCAGGTTCGAGTCCCAGCACCCACATAGCGGCTAAGAACCATCTTTAACTCCAGTTCCAGGAGAATCCGACACCGTCTTCTGACCTCTGCAGCATTGCACGACACAGGTGCAATAATTTACATGCAGACAGTACACTTATACACATAAAGAAATAAATAAAAATTTTTAAAAAAGGTTTAAAATTTTTATGCCAAGGTATCATACAGGAGTAAATTTCAATGTTCTATAGCAAGCATAGTGACTACAGTTCACAAAATAATGTACTTTATAAAAAAACTGGAAGAAAGTAATATGAAAACACATGTCTATAAAAAGGAGATGGATTTTGGAGCCGGGCGTGGTGGCCCACGCCTTTAATCCTAGCACTTGGGAGGCAAAGGCAGGAGGATCTTTTTGAGTTCAAGGCCAGCCTGGTCTACAGAGTGAGTTCTAGGACAGCTGGGGCTACAGGGAGACCCTGTCTCGAAAAGACCAAAAAAAAAAGGAGATGGATTT
The DNA here is from genome assembly GCA_009823505.1 of Rhizomys pruinosus. Taxonomy (NCBI): domain Eukaryota; kingdom Metazoa; phylum Chordata; class Mammalia; order Rodentia; family Spalacidae; genus Rhizomys; species Rhizomys pruinosus. Next base: position 292,640 of record VZQC01003364.1, read on the forward strand.
GATCCTCACCTATTATATACAAGTACTGAATTATCACACTGTACCTCATACATATGTACATTATAATAAATGACATGTACAAAAGTTGACTTTTGTACATGTCATGTACCTCATACATATGTACATTATAATAAATGACATGTACAAAAGTTGACATGACAAATATAATGTACATATAATATATGTACATTATAATAAATGACATAGAAGTCATTTATTGACTAAAACTAAAAAAAAAAACTGTGCCAAAAGTGGTACTAAATTATACTACTGCTAAGAAATTTATAAAAATGGTCAACATGTATTGCAATATTTTCTCAGAAGGAAAGCAGCACAAACTAAGATTCTTTTTTTTTTTTTAGTTTTATTTTATTTATTTATGTGTATGAATGTCTGCATGCAGGT